>VZRL01003080.1:971052-996874 GCA_013397895.1 Origma solitaria | reverse complement strand
TTTTTTTGTCTTTTTTGGACTTTGAACTATTTGGTTTAGAGAGATTTCCCCTCTATATATCTCTTTGTATTTCTAAACACAGTTACTGGTGGGGGGGAGATGAGCAACAGGCAGAAATCAAGGCAAAACTGCAGTAAATGGAGCTTTGTTAAACACTCCAACAAGAAAAAGGAGTGAACCACAAACTATGGTAAGGATAATTACTGTATTAAAACAGTAACAACAAGAAATCATAATATATCATGACTCTGCTATTAAATAGCATTCTTTATCTGATGAGTTCCTTGTGCTTTAAGTTAATTAAATCTTCCACACACACATGATATGCAGAAGGCAGAAATCTTCAGCAAGACTGTCAAATGGCTATATTAGCTGGGAGTGCATAGCACACTTTACTTCCCCAGGAAATGAGCACTTTTCTTTGGAAAAATCATGTTTGCTACATCTGCTCTGGCAAAGCTCCTCCCCATTCAAGCAGAAGAACAGCTGAGGAAATGAAAGCTTAATTTACCTGAGTTAGGACAGGGAAATTTAGAGCAAAAGAACCTGAATCTCTTAAAAAGCAGATGTTAAAATCCAGGGGAGAAAACACAGCTGGAAAAGAAGGAAAAGCAAATGTTACATGGATGCTGCATTAACTGCAACATCATCTTGCTTACTTGTCTCCTGTGTGCGTGCTGCTCCCCTTCCTTGAATTGTTGAACCAGTGACAAGAGACTTTCCACCCTGGAAACAAACTTGTTTTTAAAGAGGAATAAAAAGTGTGTGTGTCTCCTATAGACAACTTACACTCGGAACACGAGCAACAGACTGGGAAATGAATGCCTCTCTAGGTGTGTGCCAGCTGTCGAGCTTACACTAAACAATATTTTTAATTAATGGTAATGGGTTGGCAAACTCCTGGAAGTGCATAACCAATTATTTTTTTTATATAATTATGATCACTTAAAGACAATAGAATATTACAAATGATGACTAACAAGGACAAAGCAAATGTCAATTAGAAAATATAGCTCTAATCAACTCAATTTGCCTTAAAGCACGAATCACTATAAGTTCATTTTTTGTTCATATGGTAAAAAAAGAGTTAGGGAAAGGCAGAAAAGGAAAAGCAGAGCTGTCCTACTTCCCATGCTGAAATGACAACACAAAATTAATGAGGAATTGCCATGACACATCACACAAAGGGACTATCCCCATGGTGCTGCACTGGGTGAGCAGAAACCACCTGCATTGGGGAAGGGGATGTGCATCTCTGCCACCACTTACAAGGCACTTGCACATCATCAGCTGCTCTGATGATGGTGGCCAGTGCCACTTTTATACAGCTCAGGTTGTACTAGTTAATTTTCAGATGTCGATTTTAGACTTATTCAGCTATCCTGGATGTTCACACAAGACTGGCGGACACAAGAGAGGGCCCATGGAAAACCTGTGCCCTCCTGGAGGAGCAGCTGGAAGGTGGAGGGGAGCCAAACTGCATTAGAGGTCTGTGTTTAGACACCTGAACCAAGTAAGGAGAGATTTCAGGTCCTATAAATCCTGTGCTGTCCTTGCAACATCACACCTTGCCTGGCTCAGTGTGGACCTTCCCACCAGACATTCCCTGAAAGTTGCTAAACACAGAGGTATACGGCAAGAACACAGCTCAAAACGATGTTCTATATTCAGAAATGTACTGGCATTTGAAATAAAGTTACTTTCTCTCTGAAGGGTGTACACTTCAGATGAGGAAACAAATGGGCACATTTAAGGGAGCTTGTGACACAGGGCTCCCAAGAAGTTACATCTCTGAATTTTCCAAACTTGAGCTTCTGTGTGATTGGTGACACTGAAGGGAGAAGAGGGTCCCAAGTTTCAGGAGGAAATTCCATGATAAAAGTCCTTTTGTCGTCTCTCTTCAGCTTCTCTTACATTGTTGGCACTCATGAAGATTGGAATTTTTTAGATTATTTTTGTGTGGTACTTTTGGGTGTATAAAATATATATATATATACGTATGTATGTATGTATGTATATGTATATATGTAAGTAATTTTTAGCCCTACCTTTAAGGGCAGAGTAAAAAACTATTCCCCCGGAGCACAAAGGAACCATTATCCAAACACTGTTAAATGGAACAAATCAATCTGCAAAGTGAGGAAGGAGATGTCTCCCATCCATCATACTGACACTGCTGAAGGCCAGGATACGAAGGTTTGATTTTGTCTACTCTGACAGCACTCATTCAGCCAGCAAATCTCTGCCACATGGCTCTGAAAGGTAACTGGCAGCATATACATGACTAAGAGATACACAGACTCAAGTAAACATGACGAAAAAATATCAGCATAATCTGGAAAGCAGGGGATGGGGAAGGATATGGATTATTCCCCCTTCAGAATATGGGGGCTCAAAACTGTTATTTGTGCTGCTCTAGCCAACTCAGAAAGCAGAGTCTGTGCTGAGCATACAAATCTTGCCATTATTATCTTATCTTGGTATTTTCAGGGTGGATTTTACCAGGAACCAGAGATGAATGGTTTCCTCCTTTCCTAAGTAACTCTTTCAGTATTTGCAACCATGAAGGATTAAAATCGGTATTACTCCCCTCCAAAAAATTCATTTCTTTGAAGAATATCACAAGATAAAAGGAAAGCCACTTCTCTTGGTATCCTTACCTTTTTTTTACTTCTTAATCCTTTTTATTGTGACATGACTGAGTACCTCCATCACTGACCACGACATAATGTACTTTTAAATACATTAGCTTAGGTACTAATAACAATCTAGCTGCAGTAGCTTGGACTTGGCACTGGCAGAAAATCCTATTTGAAAGGCCTGGCAAATTAACTCAGGGCCTGAGCTCTGTGCTGGCTGACCCAGATCACTGTCACACCAACCTGGAGAGCTGAGGGACAGCTCTGGCTTCAACTGACTTGAAGTCATGGCCAGGCTGGCAGGGTGGGTGCACAGCTTCAGCACGAAAAGTCTTCTTTAACCTGAATGAATGTAGATTTAACTGGTTGGTAAAGCTCTCCAGGTGCCCCACAGGAAACTGCAGATAAATTATTGAGTTTAGTGGCAAGATGACCTCTGGGAATGGCAGACAATTTATAGCACCCAGAGGCTGAGGTGGTTTGGAGGTTCAGTACTGCCCACTTTGCTGTCAGCTTTGGCTGTAGATCAGTGCTTAAAGTCTGTTCACCGGCAGCTCATGGACTTTGCAGTGAGAGTGGAAGATAAATCAGTCAGGAGCTCCTTGTCTGAGGCATCTTTGCACCATCTCTCCTGTGCCTGGATGCATTATCCATGTTTACAGGGCATGTTTACATTGCAGAGCTCCTCGCAGGATACCCAAGCTCACCACAGCCGAGCTGTTCCTCGTTGCGATGGTTGAAACCACCTCAGGCGCTAACCAAGGAGCCGAGAGGTCCCAAAACAGCAGAGGCACGGTGTTGGGACAGCTCCGAGGTGTGTAATACCCCCTGAGCGTTGGATGGTCTCTCCCCAGATTATGCTAATCCTCCCTTGTTGATTGGCCCTGACCTGGTCCCTCGCTCCACCCCTCCCTTCTCCCCATTGGCTGTTGTTGTATCTCCCCGCCTTCTCCCAACCCCATTGGCCCTGTGTCTCTATATCAATGGTCACTCAGGCGCATTCGGCCTTTTTTGCTGTTGGACGCCTTTGAGAATAAATTGTCTTTGGAGCTCCACACGACTGGACTCTCTTGAGTTCTTTGTCTCTGGTACCACACAAGCTGTCAAAGCTCTGGGGTGAGTGTGTGTTTGTGCCTTCCACCAGCACGGGTGAGAGAAGGCTCTGCCTGCACAGTACCAAAGCTGTACTGGCCGGGGCGATCTCTTTGAGCCATAGAAACGTTTTCGGTAAACGCAGAGGCCTATTGCACTCTACAACCACCCTGCGTTAGTTTCTGGAGCAGAACATTCATAATCCTTCGGCAGAACTCTGCCCCAACAATTAGAGCTGTTGAGAGGCAGCTGATTATGAGCCTAAGGACACCTGGAAGTTACACTGATGCCTAAAGGTCAGACTACCTGAAAGAGGCCAAGACTAATTAGGAGTATAAAAGCGGACAATTTATTCAAAGCCTACAAAGGCCTTGAAGGTACATTCAGGCAAGCAAAGCCCCCCATTGGGGATGACACCCAAAATGCACACTGGGTCACGAGCCCTTCACCTTTTATAAGTTCTGTCCCATTAGCATATTGGCCCTTAATTCTCCAATCGCACCCTCAGGTGATGATGTTAACCACCCCAGGCCTGCTCCCTCCATCTCACAGTTGTTTACATATTTTTGGGCCCTAAGGCAATGAATATGTCCTTGAATCTGCATTCAGAGAGCCTTGTTTTGGCTAAAGGTGCTGGGAACAGAGGATTTTAGCACTTTGTAAGAAGCACAGAACTACAGCAAGTTACAGATACATGAAGAGTAAAAAACTAGAAATACCTGAAGGCATCAACACCACTCTGCCCATCACAGCTCAAGTCTGTACTGTGTGGGTGTCCCAGCCCCCTGGATTCTGTTTGTTTTCCTGCTGGAATCTTTTGTGCAGCTCCAAGGAAAAAACAGGGTTTGAACCCCAGGGAGTCTAATAGAATCACAGAATCATTTAGGGTGGAAAAGATCTTTAAGATCATTGAGTCCAACCCTAAAATAACTTGTGGGAAACTATAGAATCAGGGAGGGAATATGCTGGTCCAGAAAGAGATTTGTGCAATGGCTGCTCACACCCTTAGCAGGCTAGAGGAGCTCAAGGGCCAAGCACTTACCCAATGCTGACAGTCACTTTTCCCTCAGGTGTGAATGTATGTTGATAGCTGGCGTGTATAAATTCCAATTAACATTTCAACTGGACATGGAAATCTCTCAGATTCAAGCGGTGTGTTACAACACACCCATGCTTTCCAAAACCTTCAAGACAAAGTGTAAAATACCCTTAAAGCAAAGAGCCATTGTCAAGTTGTCCCATTTTCACACTAGCCAGTGGCTAACCAGTTTAGCTATTCATTTATATCAGCTATGTACCTTTTTAATGGAAAAATAAAGGTAACTAGTTTGAATTATGCCTTTTAAGGCATTTTTCTAGCTGGAACACCACCCCCAGCCTGCACTGTACCCAAAGCAGGGCAGGCACTGAAGCACACATTTTGGATCTATGTGTTGCTACAGGCTGAAAATGAAGAAATAAAACCATTATAGATATTCTGGTTGCAAAGATTAATCTGAGGTCACCTCCTGCCCCTAAACTGCCCTGCAGCTCCATTGCATTTTGTTGTAATTGCGTAAATGGAATTGAGAGTAGGATTTTCAAATGCATTTTTTCAGTTTTTCACTGTTTTGTTTGTTCTTCTGCTGCCACAAAGCAGCATGAACTGATGAAAAAATTAGCAGCTCTGAAACAGTTTAAATTGGTTGTGAACCAAAAAGATAAAGAAAATTAGAGTTAAAAAACTTGAATATACATGGAAAAAATGGCCATCTTTTTCAGAATTGCATGTAGTAGTTCAGTTATTATAGCTATTATATTATTATATATTAATAATAAATTATTATATGATTGAATTATACTTATTATAACAGAAAACAATGTTGTAACATAGGAATTTCTGTGACATATATGGTTTCATAAAAGTGACTTAAAGTTGAAGATTGTGCTGCCTCTTAAACAAATAAGAAATTTAACTGCCTCACTAACATTTGGAAATTCAAGATAAAGCCGAAGTCCCATATCTTATATTAACAAATTACTGGCTCCTAACACAGGCCTGCACAGCCTTTTGTACAATTAGTGACAAATTTAGGGCCTGTGACATATTTAGTGCATGGAAAATAGAACCAGTCTGTATGATGGATGATGACTACGTAATGACTGTAAGTGATGGTCTATTTGTACATCTGAACAAAGCAGAGAAAGCAATTAGCCCTTCCCATGAGCCCTCCATCACTGACAGGCTGTCATGCTTCTTTAGCTTCCCTGGGATGGAGGAGTGGAGAGGAGAAAAGGAGGTGCTGGAAAAAAAGACAGAGAAAGGTAGAAAGGAAGGAGAGCAGAGCTGGTTGTTCCTGTAACCCATTCTGGGTGACTTGGATGTCATACTCTGTGCCCTTCTTTTTATATCTCAATGGAGCCTTTTCCCAGCCAGGTCCATCCCTGGACATGCTGTCCGTCCACTCGTCCCTGCCCTGGCTCCTTGGCAATCAGCAGATCTGATCCATGTGTTTCACCCTAAGCTATCTCATTCCAGCACTTCTTTCTCCCTCCTGGCACTTGTGCACTTATTCATGCCCTATGCCATAGATAATTGTGTGGAAAAAACAGCTCAATGCTAAGGAGCATGCCTTTTCTTCCCTTCAACCTTCCCAAAAAAGAAAAATAAATACAGGGGGAAAAAACGAAAAAAGTTGAATTGTTAGAAAAGAAATGGGGAAAACAGGTTTTCCTATTTTGTTATGGTGAAACACCAATCCACCATTCACATTTGAGTAGACTGTGCAAAACTTTTCTAGAAAGTGGAAGATGTTCAAGGGGAAGGAAAATGTGATTTGAGGAAATGAACAGCAGCTAAGGAGATTAGTGTTCATCAAGCTGCAAGGATAGAAGAAACAGTGAAGGGGGAACTATGAGAGATCTATAAAATTATGAGTCCCAGTGAGCTGGTGATGAGAGAAAAATTATTCCCAGTCCCTGCCAGTTGACAGCTAGAGGCTATCAAATAAATAATCTGGCAAGTCCACACCAAAGCAAATCAAAGCAGAATATTTCTTCAGACAATGTACTCATCTGGGGAACTCCCCACTCCTGCCATCTCCCTGTCTAACTTCCCTTTTTCATTCTCCCCTACAATTCAGGCAATATTATTTTCTCTTTCAATTCCACACCTCTGCACACCTCAGAAGTCCTCTCCACAATATTTTCCTTGTGCACATCCATCTGAGCTCCCAATATCATCACTGCAGCTGGCTGGCTTTTACTGCCCTGCTAACTGACACCAGTACAAGGTAGTATCCATGAAAGGTCTCCCTTCCATCCTGACAGCCAGATTCAAGAGTTGTGCCATTCCCTATACATTGTAAATGCAGGAGATACTGACCTACAGACAGCAGCTGACACAAGATTCATATCAGATTTCACCTCCTGCTCAGCCTGGGAGGGGAAGTTGCAAATTGGTTGACGTGAGTTTCCTTCTGAGCTGAGCATTGCTGCAGATCAGGAAGTGCCGGACCAGGGTTCAGGTATTTCAAGTATGTTGTCTGTCATCTTGCTCTGTTGTCTCTAAGTATATCAGCAACTTTCTCAGGGTCACTGGGATGTCATCACAGCCCATTAATTCTGCAAATGGGCTCATCTCCCTCAGTGTACTAAAGGCCAGAAACTCCAGAGGCAGCTTCTCCTCCTGGAAGTGGAGAAGGCACAGACAGGGAGACTGGCATGGGAATGTGCTAGAGGCTTTTGCAGATATTCACGCTCTTGTTCCTCAAAACAGCTTGAAAAACAGCCTTCTTTAATATTTACCGGAGAGCAAACTGGGTGAGGACTTCACAGGGAAATGCAAAATACTGAAGGATATCAGGGAAACAATGATACATTTGACCTCAGGTCAAACAGAAGAGAGAAAGAATGAGCTACAGATAAGAAAGCTGCAGGTAGGAAGGAATAAGGGGAAAGCAGAGAGCCAGGGGAAACAAACAGGAGAAATACTTGCTTTGTTCTTGAGCTTTAGTTTCTGTATGCCTGGTTAAACTATTCCATGAAGGTTGTTGCGTGTGGTTTAGATTTGGGTGGGGTTTGGTGTGTTTTTGTTTGTTTCAAGGAATAAAGTCACTTCTATAAAGCGGCTGGTGAACAGAGGAGTTTTTTTGAGTATATCTAATACTTATTTGAATAGGGGGAATTCCTTGAATTTACATACAATCAACAGCACATTAAGTAAAGCTGCTGTGGCTTACAACAGTTTAGCATAATTTCACTAGAGAAATGGCCAATCAGCTCCTTCAGATCTTTTAACATCTGCGCACAGGATGTTTTAAAATGTTACTTTTTGTCAGTCAAAATGCTTTCAATTCTGAGATTATCCCACCTGCCACTCTGTGAATTTCCCTGCCCTATTGGCAGCTTGGTATCTATTAAGTTTTAATTAAAGGAATCGAAAGACTCAAAAAAGAGTTTCATTTGAAGAATTCATGAATAATCAGGTTGAGTCTTTGATTTTTCCTCCCTAGTACAGTGAAAGAATTAGTTATCACAAAATCTACCTGCAAGAATCTTTGTCAAATCTTGACGTCTTTTTGGGTGGCTGCAGGGTCAGCAGCCAGAGGTGGCATCGACAGAGCCCTGGGTGACGCAGTGGGGCTGGGCCAGGGATGGGCTTGGCGGAAGGAATGAGCTTGTTAAAAGGTGATGATTCTGTTCCCACTGAGGGCTGGGCAGGAACTGGGAGTTGCCCTCTCAGCAGACACAAGGTGCTGGCGGCAGGAACACTGTCCTCATTGCTTCTGAGAAAGATTCTGCTGCCTTCCTCAGAGCTTATGCTACCACTTTAACCTCTTATTTGAGAAAAAATCCACGATCCCCCCATTGCCTCTGCCAGCCATGCTTTCCACAGTTGTCTCCTTGATCATCCTCACCATGCTCAACTAACTGGCTCAGGGCAGAAAGCACTGGGCTAAAATTCCTCATAATCGGGTTTGCAACAGTGCAGTGAGGGAACTCTGATGGTCCCTCCTGGCCTTTTGTTTGTGATTCTTTGTACATTCACCCCTGTGGTCATGGGCAAACAGGTCTGGAAAAGACAGGGTTGGAAAGCAGCAGATCCTCCATCCCATTCAGCTCACAGACCATTAGGTCAGCCTTTTCTCACTGTCTGTTTACATACTGGTAGAATCATATTTAATCTATTTTTTGGACTGGGAAGAGAAAGTTCTGCTGGAGTCTTTCATCAGTTTATTTGTCCTTTTAGCTTTGTCCAGCTCTTTATGGTCAAGCCTATTAGGTGATTCTGGTGAACCAAATTCCAGTGAAGCTGAAATCCTTGTCTTAGAAAACTAAGTCTTTCTCCTGTTCTTTTTCCATTTTCAACAGCAATTAAAGGAAAAAAATGTCCCCTTATTACATCCTATCACCTGCTGAATCATGAGTCGATATCCTGACTTACTGTGGGAGGCTTTAAAAAAATACTAAACTCATTATTCCCTGACCTAGTGATTTATATTGTGATCCTTTGTGGGAAGATAACACACCAAGGTCGCAAAGTGGGCGAATGAAGTCAAGAGCACGTTGTAATAAATTGAGCAAATGGTACCCTAAATGACAAAAAACTGCAGGCAGGAAGAAGGGAAATATCAGGGCTGTGTGAAATGTGCCAATTTAGAGTAGTGGTGGGTCAAGCCCAAAGGCTTCCGTCCCCCCCACAGAGATTGTGGAATCCCAGGGACTGAAACCCCCTGGGGTGGGGTCCAGGGTGGGCTGCCCCAGGAAAGAGCTGAGTTCTGACTCCCATCCCTCAGTCCATAAATGCATATCATATCTCCCTCTCTCCTTTCTTCCTCCTTCCCAATTGGTCCCTGACCCTTGTCCCTCCCTGACCCTTCTCCGTGCCATTCTCAGATTGGTCGATACCCTCACAATAAAGTCTGATGCCCCACTGGCCTCTGGGTCTCTTGTCCCGAGCCCAGGCAGATGGTCACTGTGTGCCTCTGTGTCTGATTGCTCTGGGCAAGGGAACCTCCCTCTGCCCCCTCCGGCTTGTGGACTCAGAGTGACTGCTAAGAAGGACGGCGCGGCCTCTGGCCAGGGGACCCTAACCCCACCTGCGGTGAACCCAGACTCTGGGGACACCGACAGAACCCACCAGAAGGCTGCTCCAAACCCTGGTGGTCGCCTGTTCCAGCCCAAAAGAAAGGCCACAATTTAGGTTTTCATGATTTTGACAGATCAGAATCCATGAGCATTTATTTGAGATGGGTTTTCTTTCTCAGAGATCTCACTGAAGCTGTAGCATCAGACAGAGCCCAGGACAACATGCACGGCTGAAAAGAGAAATGTCTGGCGGTCTTGACAGCTGCATCTATTTACTGCTGAGACTCACCAAACGTTTTCAGCAGGTCCTGAGATGCTCTTGCCTGCACTTTCTGGAGCTGAATAACTTCCAGTGGGTCTTTCTTCCAAAGGCTTCAGGTGACATCAGAGTCTCACTCATCCATCTGAAGGCACCTCCCTCAGACTGATCATTCCCACAAGCATGGCTTTTCTATCTACCACACATTCAGCAACACAGATTTTGGCAATCTTCCTCCAAGTTTTGCCCGTGGTGGGTACCACTGAAGATCAGAGACAGGCAGTCTTTGAGGAAAATAAATAGTCCAGCATTAATGTCCTTCTTTAACCTGTTCAGAGGGTGTGGACCTGGTGTGCTTTGCAAACTGGAAACTCTTCAACATTCTTGTGGTATAACGGTGAGTGACCAAAATGCCTGGAGGTTCTCCACACACTGTGTGTGCCAAAGGACCCTCAAAGAGGCAATTTACCCTTTCATAGCAGCAGGCTGGCTTCAGTCACAGCCAGCGTTGGAAAAGAAAAGTTATTCTGAGGAATGAAACACATTTTCCCAGAGCCTAGGGGTGCCCATCTCTACTGCCTCTCACACAAACCAGGCTGATGTGACTTCAAAGACCTAAAAAAATGCCCTGAGGTGCAATGCATTAATCAGGTGTTTCACAGGATAAGTCTCTTCTTTCAACTCTTTGGAGTTTTTCTGGCATGAGATAATAATAGAACAAACCCCATCTTGCCTATGCATGTTCAGTTAAGATCAGCTAAATTAATTTCTCTTAGTTAAGATGGTTATTACTTTGCCAGCTGCCTCTGCATTTTTACATCCTGTAAACCCCAACTGCAACACGTAGTGCAGTTCTGTGCACACAAAGAAATATCAGCTGAAGTTTGATGCTTAAAATAGGTAGGAAACCTCTGTGGAAATAGGTCTCACATTTTTCCACAACAGTTTCTCCAACCTTACTTCTGGTAAATCTTAAGGGAAATATTTGTCTTCATTTTCAGCTTCTTTAAAAGGAAAGTTTTAGCTGTTTCCACTTTTGTTCATTCTTAGTTAATCTAGTGGTAAGCGAAATAGCCAAGTTCATGCTCAGGCTGAGATCAATCCAGGGAAGCACTTAACAGTGTGAAATGTCCTACTGACTTCCAGAGGGACTGAATGTTTCAGCTTGTGCATGCACTTAAGTGCATTGCTGCTGGGGAGTTTCTGATCTCTAAATCCAAAAATGTGACCACAGAATGTGTCCCAGGTGGGTGCCAATTTTGCTCCTGAGGAAGCAGGACAAAGGAAAGTGGTGCATCATCTCAGGGGCGTTGTGGACACTGAGCAGCAGAGGTCCAGACACCAACAGAGGGGCTCTGAGAAGTGACTGCCGTGGATCTGGACTTCCCTGACATCTGGAAATGCCAGTGCCCTGCTGTGTCCTGCCTCCCCACAGGACACTGCAGCAGGGAGAGCAGAGCAGAGGCTTAGGAGTGCAAAGTCCCAAAAATCTGTACAAAGCCAGCGTCACCAGAGGACTGAGGTAGTACACAGATCATGAGGTACACACACGCAGCCTCTTCCCATCACCTTCCTCTGGAGAAGGGTGAGACAACACCAACCCTGGGTATGGCAGAAAGCTCTGCAGGTTTCTGCAAAGGTGGGAGGCTGCCAGAGCCCCTTGGCAGTGCTGGAGTGAGCACAGGGAGCTGTGATGGTTGGAGGCTGCCACACAGGCCCGCCTGGCTTCCCTGTGGCTTGGGAGGTACAGTGCACTTTTGTTATATAACCAAAGCTTTTTTATGCAACTGCTCCTCCAGTGCTGCCCTGTGAGATCCGATTATTATGGAGGATGAAAAACATTGTTATTTTTAACAGCTGGATCAAGGCTCAATGGGCTTAAAAGGATATTCAGAAGCAGCTGCTTCCGTAAGGCTTTCAAGTCGGTGACCACTGCAAAAACTGTTTGCCTCTGTTTTGGAGACTGCTTTTCCATGGCATTTGTGTTGCCTTGCAGCTGTAAATGAAAGGTTGATTCATTTTTCCATAAACATTGTCAACTACTTGTTGCTGTTCATCCAGGCATTGGAACAACAGATTTCCAAAAGGTTCCTTTCCATGAGATCACGAAACATAAAATAATTACCAGTGCTTCTGGAAGGTAATGTCTCAAACCATAACCTGCTGTTCACATAGGACGTCTCTCCCAAAGCTCTTACTGGAAACAGTTCATACATTGTGCAATGTTGGAATCATTTATCCAACGCTCAAATCATTCTTGATTTCCAAGGGCTGGAAGTACTGCTATGTTAAAAGAAGTCAGAGAGTGAGACTATTCCAACTGTGGCATACCTGATGCTCACCTCTGTGCTTTGGCAGTGATAAACATACTGCAAGCCATTACAGAGCACAATTTGAGCAGAAGGTGTCTGGGCTTTTGAGGAAAGATGAAAGGGGGAAAGTGGTTTGTTCCCCTCATCAACAAGCAAAAGCAGAAATTTTATCATAGTTTAGTTAATTAACTTCCTGTCTTTCCTGAAAAAAACAAAACAACCTGAACCTGGCAAGTAAACTTTTATTTTTGTTCAGATGCAGATGCACAAAATTCAAACCTTGATCTTCCTGAAGTTTTCAAAGCTGAGGTAGCAGTTTGTTGCACTCCAAAGGCAGCTGTAGGTTCTGACTGAGATCTCCCATGCCTTGTATGTCCACAGTGTTGGAGGAGAATGCCCTGTCTTTCTTCCCTGGTGCTAGATCTGATGGAACAGGGCTCTCTTATTTTTGAGATCAGTAATTTTAAACATTCTAAATCTCAAACTGTTCGAATTTATTATGCAGATTTATTTCTATTTATAGCCTTACAGGCTGAAGTTCCATTGATTTTCTGTACCTTCGCAGGCCAGCAGAAGGTGTCTGACAAGTACTGGACAGTCAGAGTATGCTGTGGGTCTTTATGGTTCACTGAGCATTTGGAAGTTGTTCCAGCTGTGTTTCTGTGAAAGGTTCTTCTGCAACCTGAACCAACAAAAATTTGACTAACTGGAGTAAGCAAAGTCTAAGTTCTCTTATTGTCAGTGACAAGGAAACATTTTTCATCAGAGGATGATTTCTTCCACCTA
This sequence comes from Origma solitaria, assembly GCA_013397895.1. NCBI lineage: Eukaryota > Metazoa > Chordata > Aves > Passeriformes > Acanthizidae > Origma > Origma solitaria. Next base: position 983,717 of record VZRL01003080.1, on the reverse strand, counting down.
AAGCACCTATTTCAGGATGGGGAAGCTAATCAGAGATTGATTTATTGTAGTGACCATATCCACTTGGCAAAGACTAGATACAAACTTAATTCTCAGTAGTGGAAGAAAATTAAAATCAACCTTTCCTGGAAAATGAAAAGGAGCTCTCAAGGGTTTTAAACAAGTAGAAAAATGCATAAAAATCAAATTTTGTCCTGTGCTGCATGTTGTATTAGACTGAAATGCAGTGCACTAGGTGAGCTGAAAGGCGATCAAGAAGCAAAGCACGACTCCTTGGCAGGATTTACTTGGTGTTGATCACACAGCTTTGTAAGTCAGAGTGTGCAGCATTGTGATAGGAAGACTAAAAGTGGTGAAAATGGAAGAAGGCTGGGTTTGGAGGCACCAGCAGGAGCATAGAGCAGGGACAGGGCTCTCGGAGTGTTTAGGTCACAGAGCAGCCAGCAAGACCTCGGCATATTTGCCTCCAGCTTCACAACACACCCAGACCTGGAGATAAAGAATGGTGGTGGCATGACAGTTCACAGAGGTGGGACAGAATGGAGACACTGATCACTGCCAGACCCAAAAGAACACAAAAATGCAAACTGGAAACCTAGACACCCTGAAAGAATTCTGGGAGACCCAAGAAAGCCTTAACAGATGGTGCTACAGACCTTGGATCTCACAGATCAACAGAGAGTTATTGTACCCAGCTGCCAGGCTGGTGTTGGTCACCACACACTGGTGCTCATGAACATGGGACTGTGACCATGAACCAGCTAAAATATTTTTTTTTCAGTTTGAATTTTAAGAAAAATCACCTTTCCCTACTGTGAGATCATGAAGGCCAGGACTGTATGTGGCATGAATGCTTCCAGCACTTGTTGGTAAAATGTTGTGACAGTATTCCTGTGTATGCAGAATGCATGAGAGTTGTCACTGCAGAGCAGGAGGTATTTCTTCAAGGGAGCATCATGCACACTCTGTGCTCTGTTTCTGTGATCTCAGAAATATCAGTTTGCTGTGGTTTAACCACAGCTGGCAGCTCAGCCCCACACAGCCTGCCCTGGTGGGATGGGAGAGAGAATCACAAGGGTAAATGTGACAGAACTCGTGGGTTGAAATAAAGACAGTTTAACAGGTAGAGCAAACCTGTGCACACAAGCAAAGCAGGTGCAGGAATTCACTCAGTGCTTCCCATGGCAGACAGGTGTTTATCCATCTCCAGAACAGCAGGGCTCCATCGCGTGGAATTGAGACTTGGGGAGACAATGCCATCACTCTGAACATCCCCCCTTGCTTCTTCTTTCCCAGCTTTATACACTAAGCATGACATCATATGCTGTGAGCCATCCCTTGGGCCAGTTGGGGTCAGCTGTCCTGGCTCTGTCCCCTGCCAATCCCTCATGCACCTCTGGCCTCATCGCTGCTGGGGTGGCATGGGGTGAAGAGTAGGACAGGCCTTGGCTCTGTCTGAGCACTGCTTAGCAGCAAGAAGAGTTTTTGTCTTATCTCAGAAATAAATAAAGATACAATGCCTGGAAATGACTGATGCAAGCTGTTATTCATACATTTCAGCAGAGTTAGATGATGATGAAGTTGAATCTAATTCAATCTTGTAATGGCAGATAGCTGTTGTTTCAGGAACAGTATAATCTAAAAGATCTGGTCTGTATCATCTTGATGTTTACAAATAAACATTGAAGTGGAAATTAAACTCTGGCTAAAATGAAATTAGAAGAAGTCACCTCCTGTGGTGCAGTGAACACACAGTGCTGATCATCAGCAAATGATTTCTACTTTGGTAGCTTTGCACAAATAAGTAGTTCCAAAATAGCACTGAGCCTTAGTTGTACATTGCAGATCATTTCATTGTACAATATTGTGTTCTTCAAGCTGCAAACAAAACTGAGTCACATGCCTAAAATAGTAAAATTATTCTTAAAGCAATGACATTTCATTCAGGAGCTATCAAAGCATGTTTTTAATCCAAATGTTACACCCCATCTTACTGTTGTTTGCCATTGTGGAATGTGGAGATGATACTATGAAAAATGCTGGTATTTGGAATAATTTTTTTATTCAGCAGCATTGTGTGCCTAGACTCCTCTAGACTTTCTATTCTAATTTCTATTTCTAATTCCTCTAGCCTGCAAATTTATTTGCTTGTCAAAAGGGTCACTGTGGTAGAATCTGATGCATAATATTTTAATGGTTTCAAAAGAGTGACACCAGTTAACACCAGCTGAAGACCCATTCTTGGATAGGCTCTCTTTGATAAAAGCTTCCACATCTCTAATATCTTTCACATTTGAACCAAAAATAAGTCTCCAAAGAAAAAAAAAAATCTGTATGTTTGGCCAAATCCCAGAGAACTGGGGCTGGAGCAACAGACTGTGAGGTACCTCACCTCTATCCTTCATGATCTCTGTGGCAATGCAAGAATCACAGTTTCTGAAGGATTTATTGTGGTGGGAATGCCCTCACTGTGTACTGAGGGTTTTCTCAACTTTCACGAGGCCTTCTGTTGTAACTGCTTCTCCTGCTATTTATAGTCTAAATGCAGAGAAACATAAAATCAGATGCTGGTGTCCTCAAGTTCATCTTCTTTTGACCACAGTGTCCTTCAAAATTGCAAAGTCCAGTTGAATTGATTTCTGTGAGATTTCCTGTAGGGCTTAGAGTAATTGGGAAACATTTTGGCTGAACCTCTCTGTGCTGCTCCCAGGGTACAGAGCAAGCAAAAAACTGACTTACCCCCATGGAAGGAGAGCCCCTAAACAGAAGATGACCACCAAGCTGTGACACTATTTCTCTTAACTAAGACTAGTTACTTCTGCCCAGCTTGGTTATTCTGGACTGCTCAGTGAAGATCCAGCTACTATTGTGCAGACAGTTGAAGGTACAATTCCTTTTTTCCTAAAGCTGAGAGCCAAAACAAGAGAGAGGAATCAATATCCCAAAAGAACCTGCTTCTCCATACTGGCTATAAAAAGAGCCCAAGTTAACCATCTCAAATGAACACACCTGCAGTGGAAGTGCCTGAAGGCAGCTCAGATAGATGCCAGCTGTGGCATTATGGATTTGTGAACCTCCATTCCTGATTGTTTTGCCTTTGGAGCAGGAAGTTCAGGGAACAGTGCAGGACTGAATTTCCCCTGGGCGCTGTGCAGCTGATGAGGAGAGGAACTGCTTGCTTCAACTTGATGTAACTTATCTAATGCAGAGAAAAATCAGGAAGAATAAACAGAGAAGTGGAGAGATAAAGCAGTTATCGCAAACAGTTTGTGGGCTCCTCTGCCAATGCACTGATGGTGGAATATGACCTATAGAATTATACACTTGTTGAACTTCTATGTTTACTTAGCAGTGATATGCTTGATGTTGTTGTCTTAAACTTTATGAAATGCCAAGTGTTTCAGGCTGGTACAATAAAAAGTAAATTAAAAATAAACAGGTTTTGGCTATTGCGGCTGCTCATCCTGATGCTGTATCCTGGAAAAGCTGTGAAGAGCACAAGAACAGTCACCCCCAGTATGCATTTTAAATAAGAAAGCTGTCATATACCTATTTTTCACGTCATATTATACCCAACTCTGAAATACCACATATAAGGGAGTCACAGAACTACCTACAGAACCTCAGGATTGTAGTTTGGTGACACGGACATAATTTATTTTTATTCTCCTACATTGTGAAGCCTCAGGACATGACTAGTCATAAAATATGACTTCCCAAGAGAAGAAACTCAAGTGTACAACTATTCAGATTTGGTGTGTGAAGTGATTGCAGAATGCAATGCTTCAAGAATATTACAATGTAAAGAAGGTCAAGGTCAATGTCAGCAGATGTTAATGTCTCCTCCTATAAAAGGAACAGTTAGGCATCCCAGATGGCAAAGACCCTAAAAGGAAGAACTGCAAGAACGAGCAGTTGTCAGTGAGCATTATTTCACTAGAGGCAGAAATACTAATGAGATGGGAAAGTGGTTTGTCCTTTCTTGTGGAGCTGTATCCTGTATTCCAAGTGGTCTGTTAATATTTTCAAAATTTATGTTAGGTTTTTGTGAGGGCTGGGAATTCACTGGAAACTCAGACTTGCCATCATGAGCAATTAGCTGAAAGACAGTGCTTGGGAAAACTGGGTCATGTGGGTCAATAACAACACAAGGTTCCTCTTAGGAAGGAAGATGCCTGGTCTGCATTCATTCCAACATCCTGCAATGATACAGATTATATCTGACCCATAGGATTTAGCTTCATGGGTGGAGTTGTTTTCAAGGAATGACATATTCAAATGCCTTTGAGGATCTGGACTGTCCTGGACGTTTAGCAATTTTCAAATGGCATTGTGCATTCAGGACATTTAAATTTCATTAGCATTCACACAAGTCACACCTTGTCCATCGGGGTTATGCAGGAAGATTTTAGAGACTGCCATGCAACGCTTTCAGCTTCAGGCCTGGTTAAAGTCCAGTGGTGTACATGACACCTTTTGTTGGGGCTCAGCCAGAAGAGCAAATGTGATCACTGTTTACTTGGGTTGAGGGAGAGCATCAAGATACCACTCTGAATGCAAAATCCCTGGTGAGGGTGCCCGAGGTACCCCAAGGGGCTGACCTTGGCACCTGCTGGCTTTGTTTGGCTGAGCACACGGGAGAGGGAGGGAAGAACCGTCACAAAACTGGCAGAGAGTGCAACACAGAGTAGGGAAACTCTGCTGGGGTGGGGGAGAGGGAGCAGAGAGGCTGAGCAGCTCCAGGGTATGAAGTTCAGTGGGAAGGTTGGCTCCAATTTCTGTAACAAGAAAACTCCCTCGGTTGATTCCTGCTCTGTTCAGGGTACCAGCAGGATGCCAGTATATTTAGGTTGTCTCTTTAGGCTCTGTGCTTAACCAGTAAACAGTGGAAGCTTCCTCCAGGACAAATTTCAGAGCAGGGACTTAACAGAGCTGCACTGGTGACTTCCCTTAGTTTTTAATCTGGGAAAAACCTCGGGCTACTATTTTCAGGCTCCCGCTGTTCCCAGCTTAGCATAACTCCATTTCCTGCATCATGAAAGTGGAAGTGGTGATATTTCTCGCTCTTGGAGCTGTGTCTACTTTATTAATGTTTTGGAGGTGCAGGTACTATGGTAACGAGCACTACAGTCAGTGCCTAAAGAGGAATTTACATCGCCAGAGATGCTGTCTTTGAACAGCTTGACACATCTGCTCATGAACAGCAATCTGATTCTGTGTCAGCCCACAGGAAAACTCAGCTGAGCTGCAGCTGGATCAGACAATGTGGCTATGTAGGGATTTCAGAGGTAATCTAAGGCAGAGCCATGTAAAATGCAAGTGAGAATGAGAAAATACCCAGAGGTTTTAGGAGGCAGCAATATTTATCAGGAGCCTGAAGTTATCTATTCTAAGCAAAGCACCAGGAAAAGCAGAACTTGTGTATAACACATGAGCAGCAATAAAGGCTCACTCCAAACTGAGAGGATTAATGCTCTCCTAATCCTGTCACCCTTCAAGGAATTTTGAAATATCGGCAACTTCTGGTAATCGAATTTTCCCAAGAAACAAAAAACCAAACAAACGAAACCATCAAACCCTGCCTAGTTTCAGACAACATTAAGTATGCCAGGAAGAAATCACGAAATCAAATTAAACTTTGGAATAAGCTGTCTGAAGCTTGCAGGTCTGCCTTGAGTCGACTATAATTGCTGAAATCCCTTTGCCACATATAGCCATAAAACTTCACATTGTTTTCTTTTTTTAGTAAGTTCCACTGACTTTAATTCATGTGTTTTCTGGAAGAAAATGAAAGATTTCAAAGCTATGACAAAATATTCTTTATTACAACTTCAGTAAAGAGAGCAAAAAATGGAGACAATGAAAAAAAGAGAACAAAACCATAGTAACTGAAAAGAAATAAAAAGCAAATATATTGAAGGAATATGGTAGGCAAATGAAAATTTTTTTTAAAAGAGGAAAACAAACAGAGGGAGGATAAAAAATGTATTTTCAAAATTAAAAGATCCAGAAAAGCAATTAACAAAACACATTAAAGCTAGAAGCAGAAAACATGCTCTATCACTTGGCAAAAAGAATAGGTACTCTAAGCTAGTGGTTTGCTGCAATTAGGAAAAAATACTAGGAAAGTATGAATAAAAAGAGATCTGTCATTTGATTTTTACATTAAAAAGCCTGATGTAAAAATACAGACAGAAAAATTCTTATTTCAAATATTTACACTAAAGAGATCAATTTCGCAGAAAAGCAACTGTTCACATATGGAGAATTCAAAATATAGAGATTGGTGCTAGCAAAAATAAGAAGAACCAGAAAATGAAACGGAGATAGAAAAAGAAGCAGAACCACATGGTTAACTTTTTCATCCAGATATTCTCAGTGGTGATGTATAGACAATATGGTAATGTGGCTTTTATTGCAGTCCCAGTGGATCAGAGCTCTGCGCAGGGAGGAGGATGTTGTGGAATGCTCAGCTGGTGTGCCACCTGCACAGCCCCTCCGGTGGAACAGATGGAGTTGGAGGAATTCTGATCATTCAGCTGGGGAAGGGGCTATATGTTTGGGGGTTTTTTTAAGGTATTGCCAAATCCCAGTTTGGATAATTGCAAGGAGTGAAATGTAAATAACAAGCAAAATTGTAACAGTAAGAAATTCTCATTTTGAATAGTGAAAGAGGATCCTAGGAAAATCCCTATTAAGCTCTTAATATGTGATCAGGAGTCACTGGTAGTAAAGGTAATTTCTCAACGACACTTGAATTTATCAGATCCCAGTATTTTTAAACCATGTAATTATTTTGCTGACTTCCTCCACATAATAAAAATTTATCAATCCAGTGAGCAGTAGAATTTAAATATTTAGAATGTAAAGTGATCTAATGGGCTTACCCTCTATCAACAGCTGTATTTAGAGATAGAAAGAACAGGAATTGGTACAAAACATTATTGAGATGGATGGAATGGGCTGGTATCACTTTAGGATACGCAGGACACATCATCTGAGGTTTCTGGCTACTTGCAGTCAGTCATGGACCGACCCTCTGTTCCTTCTCTAGGAAACAGAAAGAAAACAGCATTTTCTCAAGACAGTTCAGCAGCCTGAAGATCTCAGCTGCCCTCTCAATATACCTGTCCTTTTCCATTCACAGAGGGGTAGTTTGGAACAACAATAGGAACAAAAGCATAGATGGATAAATCCAAGCTTTGAGCAAGAGGAGGCAAGCTCCTTCCATGTGATTGCTGCAGAGTCTGTGTGGTCCCTGAATGTTGGATCATGACAAATGGGAAGCCTGACATATTTAGAATGAGTTGGCAATCAACCTTTATGTGTATAACTTTTCACTAGACATGTAGCTGCAGGAGTGCTCAAGATAAATAATGACATATTTGTAGGTGCAGTGCCCTGGGGGACTCGGAATTGACCTAAGGGCAACTTCTAATTGGGATGAACCTATTCCTCCTTTGTCTTGAAACAAGGACTCTGTTTTTCTTCTCTGAGGCCCTCACACTCTTGTGTTCTGCAGTTAAACAATAGCCCTTACTGTTGAGGGGTTTACTACGTCATAATTTGGCCGCGGTATAAACTGGAATGCATAACCCACTACAGTCAGTTGTTTCATTCCACAGTGCCAAAACAAAGCTTGGATTGTGGTCAGGGTAAAAACTCAGACCTGGATACGTTCTCAGACTTGAGTTACTCAGTGCCCATGCAGGTAAACAGGAGAAACACACTTAGCACTTTGCAAATCTGGGGCAGAGGAAAGGAGAGAAAGTTGACTTATTCTGTGCTCTCCTTGGTCATCCCTTTCTCTGTTTCTTCTTGGTTTGTTTGTTTTTCCATATGTTTCGGCATAAGAGGATGCATTGAATCAACTTCCCTTGCTAGGCCCTCAAAAGGGAACATGTTCTCCCTGACAAAGAAAACCAACTCAGTCTGGACATGTTCCAGGAAATTCCAATTAATGTTGAAGTTCCAATTAATGTCGGAATTCCAATTAACATTTCCAGATGGAGATAAGGGATCTGAATAAACATGTGAACATGTTGCTTTTCATTTCAATTCATAATTAATCTTCTTAATAATGTTCATGAAGAAATTTTGGTGTGAGTGGAAGAGAGCGAGATAGTACCTGTTAGAAATAGGAAATTGGCTGCAGAATGAAGTGCAATGCTCCATTCAAAGTAGATCTCATTTAGCCAAAGCCATTTTTCATTTTTTCATATCTGTTCCTGCCTTTCACCACTCATTTCTTCCCTGTTTCTAATGAAAAAATATGGCAATAGAGTCAAACCAACACATATGATTTTTCTTTCATAGTTTCAAAGGCAAAACAGGAACATGCACATTTTCAAGTGACACTCTGCTGTGACTAAAAAATTTGTCATCTGCTGGGAGTGCTAATTAGAGGTAATTATCATTAAAATTCACCTGCCAATGTATTCTATCTTCCAAAAAAACCCATTAGATTTGTTTACTTTGGCAATCTGACAGCTTTGTGGATATAGAGACACTGGGAATGAGGGTAAGGTGTGACAGCTCTCTGCTCAGGATGGCACTATCAGTAACACTTGCCTTTGTCACTTATCTTTGAACAGGACTGTGAAGATACCAAAAGCCTTTCAGCAGTTCTCAAAAATGAAAATGGGAAGAAATCAGGGCTGAGAAAAACAAATTATCTGGATATCCGAGCAGAAAGAGTAGATCATGGAGATTCCAGAGCGTGGCCAAATTACATCACTACTAACTGGGACAGGATCTCAGAAGCAGCAAAACCAACCAGACAAAGTTCAGTAGATTCAAAGGGAAGAAAGTAGGTGGTCCCAAAACATGGTTTGCATTCATTGGTATTTGAACACAGGTATCTCCGTATGTTAAGAAGACTACAGCATCACTTCCAGCTCCTGCATTTTTTGGTATTTCTCTGGATGGATTCAATCCCATGCCATTTTGGAAATGAGGCTTACCAAATGCACTGAGACAAAATGTTCACGGAAAGGAGATAGCAAGGCTTTGTTTGCTGGAGACATAAACAAGCAAGGCTAAAACCACAGAAGCTGTACATTTTGCGTAGCTTGCCATCATGGCACTGCATTTTTAGGTGTCTTTCACCTCACAGAATTTCCATGACCATTAGACTCCAAGGCTGTCACTGTAGATCAGGAAAAATCAAACATCCTAGAGTGGGATTCACACTATCTATCTTTTAAAGCTGCATCAGTTTTCCAGAAGGATATGGTCATGTGCGTCACAGCTCTCCAAATCAAGGTGTTTATCTTGGGGTTTCAGGGAGGGGTTTTCAGAGATCAACATTGCCAAGAATCTTGCGCAATCACTCCACACCTTTTTCCTAAAATATAGGAAAATGTGGAGTTCTTCTTCCTTTATCCAATAGATCACCCATGAGACTGAAAAACCAGCAGTTGTACACCCCCTGCTCTACAAAATAATGGAGGGATGAGAACCTGAATTGAGAGTGTTCCACTCTAGAGGACAATCTGGACCCAGTCTCTCCTTTGCATCCCTGTTATGTTTATTCATCTACTCACTGGACTGTGGAGGTCATCACTGGGCTGTGGTGACATTGGCATTCATTAGATATGAGATTCTTCTACCTTAAGGTGGATGTTTAAAAAACACAAGGGACCTAGACAGCCCAAGCTCCCATTCGTGTAAAAAGAAAACAGAGCAGTGGATCTCAGGTGCCACCTCATCTTAAGGTGCATGCATAAAACAGATTCTCTAAATCATGTCCTGAAAATGCCTATTTCTTCCAACTGACTGAGGATGACCCTAATGAGCTCTGATGGGTGTATTCATATGGGTACATACAATACTTCTAAGGGATCACAGTTTTTACTGTAGACTCATAATTTCCAAAGAAAAATGTTCTCAAGAACTGACCTCAGACTCACAGAGAGTACAACTTCCTCAAGTGTTTTTTGTTCTCCCACACAAGAAGGTATTTTTGTAAGGAACTGATTACGTGAATCTGATAGTTTCTGAATAAATAGTTCACAGTTTGATATTTTGGAGATAGTTAATCTCACCAAGAGAACCCTTTATTGCTCGTTCACAATAGCATGTTGGGAGACTTTCCTATCCAAAGACTCAGTGCACTCTACACCATTTAAAATATATATGTATCCTATGGAAGAAGAGAACAGTAATAATATCTTAATGGTAAAGTGTGTGAAACAGAAAATGGTTCTAAGATTTAAACAGAGTCACAGTGTCAGCAATGAGTGGGCAGAGATAGGCAGGCACTAGAACCCTCTGGCATTCATGAACCAGAACCATATTCCTTCTGTTGATCAAGGAGGTCAGGGGCTTTTATCATGGTAACTGATTTTTTTAAAATGCTTTGCAAGTCAGGAACAGAGAAGAAATTTCTTAGCCAACATTACTCCCTTTCTTTTCTGTTATGAAAAATCTACCCACATTCTTCAGAAGCAGGACATCTTGTCCAATAGTGTTTGGATCACCATGGAGTGCTTGGCAGCCATCAGCACTTTGGAAGCACCTCAGCAATGTACATTTGGGAACACTTTTCTCTTTCATGTACATACTTGTCATTTGATATATACTGGAATATCAAAAGATGTGAAATAACTCATCCAAAGATGATACTGCTACCTTTAATTTATCCTTTACAGAGTCCCAGAAGAGCAACATTTTGAAGGCAAAATGTGGAGGTGTCAGGTTATTAAACCATATTGTCTTTTAAACTGTTTTTCCTCTCTTTTGCCATTTGCAAATCCTGTCATAAATGAGGTATTAAAAGCAATCAGTCTGGTTTCCTGAAGTTAATTATCCAGATGAAACTCCTTGAAGAACAGACAAGGTCAGACAGCAACAAGTGCAAGGGGAAGAGGAACTAAACGTGTTCAGAAATTGAGGATGTCTGTGTTTCTGAAGGAAAAAAAAGTTATGTCTTCAGTAAGAGAGGTGGAACACTGACCCCACAAATGCCTTCCCTGCCCTACCCCCAGGTTATCTGCTGGGCTTTCTTGTCTGGAACCTCACTGTCCCTTGGGAAGGGCCACATGTAATACACATCAAATTCTTCTATGCTCCTGCTTTACGTACCAAGCCTATCCGAAGTCATTTGATACATGCCATCAACTCTAATAGCCTGAGGAGTCTAGGTTTCATTGTCCTATAAGTGCTCTTTGCCTTTTCTACCTCCTTTTATGATGCTTCGTTCTAAAGCACCTCAAATAGTCTATGAATTAAGCAAACTCATATTATTAGAAGAGTCTCCAGGGTGCCTTCAGTACTTCAGCTTCTAACTTCAGACCCTGGACACAATCAATGAATGAATCAATAATAATCAATGCACAGAGCATTTCAGCAGGATTAATGACTGGCTGGGAGGTGCTGATGGGCAGAAATTAAGTCAAGGGCCATTAATCCCAGCTGGTCATTTGCCTCCAGGCAGCGCTTTGTGCCAAGGTCATTACTGCTATTCTAAGAAAAAAATAAAAGGAAGCTGACGTCGGCACATGGATATTTTTAACCTGGGTTTTGCAGAGTCAGTGGTTCCGTGTGACTCTTTGTATTAAATGTGAAGGCCCTTCCAACAGGCCTATACACCATTGCAATAAAGTATCCTGTGGCATTTTCTCCATTTAGCGAATCAGCAGGTGTTTTCAGCCACCCACAGGTTACATCGAGATGCCCTAGGGTTTATGGAGCCGGGCAGACCTGTGCCTCCTGCCATGAGGATTTACTCATTCCCTCTCTACACAGGGTAGGATAACACTTTTGCATGGGCTGAATTCTAAGAATTGTGTCAGCCACATATAATGTCTGTTGGGCCCTCAGAAAATCCTGTCAGCTCAGGTCAGAGAGGGATCACAGAAGAAAAAGGACTTCCAAAGTTCTTCTTTGATAAGCCCCAGGATGTTCATCTATCCACACAGCTACACAAACACAAACAGACAGGGTGACATTAGAATTATAAACTTATAATCATAGAATGGTTTGGGTCAGAAGAGATTAAAAATTACTGAGTTCCAACCTTCCTGCCACGGGCAGGGACATCTTCTGCTAGACCAGGTTGCTCCAAGCTCTGTCCAGCCTGGCCTTGAACACTTCCAGAGATGAAGCTCTGATAAACCTATTTCAGTTCCTCACTACCCTCAATGTAAAAAATTTCTTCCTAAATTCTAATCCAAACCTACCCTCTTTCAGTTCAAAGCCATTATTCCTTGATCTATCATTAAATGCTCTTGTTAGAAGTTTGTCGTGGGTTTAACCCTGGCTAAATGCCAGGCACCTACAACGTTTGCTTTCTATGCTCTCTCCTGCTGCAGCTATGCAGAGGAGAGGAAAAACTAACACAAAACACTGGACTCATGAGTTGAGATAAGATCACTGATAAGGGGCCGCACGAGATTCAGGGCAAGAGCAGGCGGGAAACTTAAAGTTGCAAAAAAAGTGATTTATTAATCTAACAGAGTCAGAGGATAAATTGGAGATAAAAATAAGCTCTTAAGACACCATTTTTTCACTCACCCTTCTTTTCTCTCTTAAGGTACCACTTCTCAGTTCACTCCCTCCCTCTTTTCTAACTAACTAACAACTCCCAGGCAGGGGCAGGGTGTGGGGTTTTTCTTAGGTCAGTCCATCGCAATTCTTCTACTGCAGACACTGTTTCTCTATTT
>VZRL01003080.1:946667-970668 GCA_013397895.1 Origma solitaria | reverse complement strand
GTGGGGGCACCTCCCCACGGCTGTGGGGGTTCTCTGCATCCCCTGGACTCCATGGGCTGCAGGGGGACCACCTGCTCCCCCCATGGTCTTCACCACGGCTGGCAGAGGGTTTTCAGCTCTGGCGCCTAGAGCACCTCCTCCCCCGCCTTTCCACTGACCTTGGTGCCTCCATGTTGTTCTCCCTCACATATTTTTACCTCCTCTTCCTCCTTCCCTGGCTAAAAAGAAGTGCGTGCTCACATTGTTTTGATTTCTTCTTAAATATGTTTTCAGAGAGGCGTAACTAACATCTCTAATTGGCCCAGGTTTTACCAGCAGCATGTCCATCATTTTACAGCCGTCAGAGACTGGCTCTGCTGGACATGGTGGAAAATTTCCAGAATCTTTACTCAGGACATGCAGGAGCCATCTTTGTACCCCACCCTGTTCACTGGCAAAAACTGGGCCAGGCAAAATTACCACAAAGTTCCTCTTGTAGACCCTTCAGGTGCTGGAAAGCTCCAATAAAATGTATATAACTTTTCCAAAGTATCCCAGAAGTCACCAACCCATGATTTATGGCACACATCCTGTGTCTACAAAAAAAAATTAAGAGCAAACCTTAAGGTCAGGACCATGCTTGTTGATCAGCTACACTCACTACCAGGAGGTTCTCAGAGCCAGTTTGCCAAACCCACCTGCTGTACCCCAGAACAAGCTATTCCTCAAAGCACAGAGTATTCCAGTGTGTATCCTGAGTGTGTGCAACCTGTGTCCTTCTCTCTGTTCTGGCCGACTGCAAATGGAGCTGTGACATGACCAACAATGAGTGCACAATCCAAGGAAGGTTCCTTCCCATCAGGATGCAGCTGCTTCCTTCTGCAAGGCTCACAGAGTATGGGTGGCTCTATATTGCTCTTGGCTGCGTGCAGTGAGAAAGGAGCTGGGCAGTCCTAATCGTGCTCAGTCATAATGTTACAAGGGCCAGGAGATTGCCTTGTACTATTTACTGCAAAAGGCACTGAGGTGCATTCACAACACTGCTCAAAATGTCTCCCCGTTTCAGGTTTTTATGTCATTCGAACAGGAAAATTATTAAATTGAAGTACCTCTCTGTTCTATGCAAAAGCAACATTCAGCTATATATAATAGCTATATAGCTAATATATGTTATATATATTATATACTATATATATTATTATATATTTTACATATAATATATTATATAAATATATAAATATATTTAATATACAATATATATTATTATATATTATACTATATATTATATATATAGCTATATATAGCTACATATAGCTAAGATATATATATATAATGCTGAAGTCTGAGCCTCCCCATGTGCTGCCTAACCCCACAGGTGGATTAATTTTCCTGTCAAAATGCAAATATGAAAGCTCTAAAAATATTTTGAATGGGCATGGATCTTTTGAAGGCAAAGACACTAGACGAAAATATCTGAGACAGCAGGTTCTACTTTCTGATAATTGGGCAAATTTACCAGAGGTGTTACTTGATTTCCAGGAATTTTGGAAAACTTGTATCCCAGGGAATGAAGTCCAGTAAAATTGAAACAGAAGGGAGTATTTGGCTCAAGACACAATGTGAAAAGTCCCGTGAGGGGAGGAATTTTTCTTTGTTTCTTTTGGGCAGAAGAAGAAAAAAGCAGATGAAGCTTGTATTCAGTGCAAACATAATGTCAGTAGCAGTAATCTACAAATTGGAATCCCTGCATGTACTGTGTGAATAGTCATTACTTTCTATGTGTTATTTGATATAATCCAGTTTTTGCTAAACAAAAAGCACCTGAACAAACTGGTTCCTGTTCACTTTCTGTAGGCATTTCATGATTTACAGATATTGCTACATCCCTCTTATGGTCTGTCATAGGATGGGTGTCAGAAAGAACTATATACATGTGTATTTTTCTCCATAGCAAAGCTAATTTTCTGTTGAAACCTTCACAAGGCAAGCTATGAGTTGCAAGGGAAGCTGATCAGGTGCTATTTTAATGCTTGAAAAAATTAATGGTTAGAAAATGAAGAAGTTTTCTGCACACAGTTTGTGTCATATTGTTTAACGAAACTAAGAGAAAAAAATGGCTCGCTTAATGACTCAAAATGCTGAGGAAGTCACACAGAACTAGATAGAAATCTGGATACTATGGTCTGGAAAATGTAGCCTCTGTAGCTTCAAGAGAAGCAATGACAATCTAGTGTTGGCCTAATTATCTTCACTAGTAACTGAATCATTCTCAGCCTATGGCTACAGGCATGCTGTAAGATGTTTCTGGTGCAGTTTTGAAGTCGGTGTTAACACCATTTAATTAGCAAATAGCTATCTCACCCCTTACAGGCCCATATTGAGGTACAAAAGTGTAACTCTGCAGTGTTTCCCTGGGTTTTCTCCCAGCTTCACCTCCAGGGTTTAAGCCCAAGGTGCATATATAGGCATATTCAATTAGATGTGGTGTTTTGGGGACTTTCTGGAGTGCCAGATGCACTGCAGGTCCTGTCAGCTCACACAAACCCAGCCAGCAGCATCCTGCTTCAGAGGAAATCCAGAGTGCTTCCCAGGTATATGTGCCTGAAGTCAAAGAGAGAGACTGTGGAGAAGCTAAATGAGAAAGGAACTCCAAGAAAGTGGTGCAGGGGTGACTCTGCTGCTGCCTTTCGAGGAGTCCCAGTGGTGAATTCTGTGCCAGTGCTGTCACTAACCTCGGCTGTAGGTTTGTGGTTGTGCTGCCTGACTCCTTCCATGCCAGCTGAATCACAGGCTGCTGAGCTGCTCCTGCCTCTCCAAGCCCTTCAGCTCAGGAAGATTTTGGTCCCTGGTGGGAGCAATGCCCATGCCCGATTCCCTTGTCACCGCTGGGGTCACTCCTGGGGCAGGGATGTCCTCACCACACCGCAGAGGGTGAAGGAGAGGTGTTAAGGGGCCAAGCTGGACGAGATGGCATGGGAGCAGGGCTTGGCAGCAAGGAAGGGAAAGCTGAAACAGGCAGGCAGGAAGCAAAGTCTAGCAGCTCAAAATGCAGTTAAAACATCAGCCTAGAATGATTTCTTGCCTCACAAATATTTGAAATTGCTTCCCGTGAGGGCAGATATGAGATATCTTGTGTTGTTTCTGACGAGAGAGGAACTCTGTTCCTGGTTGAATAAACTGTGTTTGCTTAGAGAGAGAGAGAGAGAGAGAAAAGAGACTTTTAAAACCAAAGCTGTAATTAAATGTGCAGCAATTCTGAGAGTATTCATACTGGTAAATGTTATTGACGTTTCCTTTCTGCTTTCTCCAGCGGAAACAAATTATTAATACCCTATTGTTGCAATAATGAGCTCTTTATAGGCATAAAATTTTTATCCTTGTATTGCTTTAGCCCTGAATCAGTTCTCACAAGTAACAAACAGAGATAATTTTGTTTTAGCATCACTGGCAATGACAGAAAGAGGAGCACAACATGGGAACACCATGAAATGTGTGGCAAGGCTCCTTTGGAATCAAGGAACACATGGCATTGGAGCCAATCACTGGAATGGGATGGTCTGGGTAAACTGTGGAAGCAGGAACTGAAAACCTGACCCAAACCACTAATGATACAGAAACCAGCTTTTGAAATCTTTCCTTTCCTACTCCAGGTGGTTAGTAAGTTTTTAACTAGGAGTTCCTGGGTCTACTGCCTCTATGGTGCTTTGGTATCTGAGCTGTTCTACAAACTACTGCTACACTTGTCCTGTGAGCAATTACAGGCTTGCTTCCTCCTTTGCTTTAAGGTCATTTGGGGTTTCTTTTTTAATTTTCTACATACTGATACTTTCAACATTCAGTAAAAGACCCTGGAAATCTGGATAACTACTAAATTATACTGCTCAGCCTCTCTCCAGTTTACTACTGATTAAATGTCCTTAGGATGCACTGGGACAATTATAATAATTGATGGGTTTTTAAAAAGAGCTGAGTCTAAAATACTTTTGTGCTGGAGCATGCATCATTGTGGAGCTAGAAAATGAAAGGAAATAATGTGATAATGTTTTGTCATACAAGAATATAGAAAATAAAAATGTCTCAAATAAAAGACACAAAATTCAGCAGTTTGGTCTAAGCAGCACAAATCATGCCAGTACTGAAATTACTTTTTTTTTTTTGGTTTTGGAAATGATTTCATTTTATGGACAAGCATGACTTGTAGGGAAAATTAATGTCTTTTATTACACAGGATGATGCAGGTGGAAAAGAAATAGTCTCATAGGCATGCAGTTCTTCATTTTCTTATAAAAATTCTAACATTCAGTGAAAGAAACATTATGCCAAAATCCAAACAGATTGTTTCTGTTTTTTTGGAAACAAGACAATCAAAATCAGCTGAATTCTCCTTTAGCCCCATTACCTTCATTGCAGCTTTGGAATTGAAAGAAGTTTTACCTGGAAAAAAAGGGTTTTCAAATCCCAGCACATTAGGGGTGCAAAAAATTCCAAACTCCACATTTGGATCAAAAGGGAACCTTCTGCCTGCCCACCGACCTGCCTGCAAGCAGAGCAGCCTCCCTGGGCTTGGATCCATTCATTAGGATGCTGACAATCGCAGTCAAACGACCCAAATAAATAAAATAAATAAAATAAATAAAATAAATAAAATAGAGCCCAAGAGTGCCATTAACACAGCAGCTGTGCCCTCCTGGGGCTGATGGACAGTGTGACAAATGTGTCCTGGCACCGCACATGCCCTGACACCTTCCCAGGTTGGTCACATCCCTGCCTCCTCCGTTCTGCCCTGCAGCAGGGCTCTCCTCAGCTGCTGGGGAGCGTTTACACTTCCCTGTGAACACAGTCCCCAAATATTTATCTACACAGTCAGAGAAGAAGGCAAGCAAATAAAAAAGAGGCTGGGAGTGTTTCCATCTGCTCTGCCCCCGAGCACTGAGCATCCTGCACGCAGCACAGCTGAGACCTGCTGCTCCTGCTCCTCTGCTGGGAACAGCTTGCAAAGCGCTCCAAGATGTTTAGGAGCTGCTACCCACACCACACAGAAATACAAAGTCCTTTGTGCCTAATTTACCTTGTGCCTGGCCTTGAAGAAAAGTGGGATGTGGAGGTTTTTGCACAAGGCAATGCGCTGTTTTCTTTTGTCGTTTTCTCTGTTGTGTGCAGGTTGGTTTGAGGTTTTTCTGGAACATAAAAAATCCCAAGAAGGAACTTATTGCTTATTTGCACTATCTCTAATTAACAACCTCCTTAGAGGGGGGGGAAAAAAAAAAAAAAAAAGAAAAGAAGTTGTGAACTTTATTTCTCTGTGCACTGGAGATTTGCTGGACACATGTAGACTTCATTACTTGGGCTACTTTACTACTACTACTACTACTTACTACTTTATTGAATTGACTTTAGTTTCCTTTCTAGTCCAGGCTCCTTTAGGGCACCTTGGGAATAGCTGAGGCTCCAGAAGAGCACTCAGAGCTTCTTGCAGGTCCTTGTCCCTTGCTTTTCTGATGCCATGGGAAGTACGAAATAACAGCACAAACGCCCTGACTTGAAACCCTCTGGGTTGAAGGCAAATGGAAACCATCTTTGTCCATGATATCTTGGCTCCTTTTGATGGGCCATCTCCTTCTTACTATCTTTCTTTCCATGTTCTTTGAAAGTTTTCCCAAGACATGCCAGAAAATATCAGAAATAACTACTACCTTTAAAATTATGTGTATTTTGGATATGAGCAATGCAATGTTCAAACTGTATCCCACAGCTTTCCCCTGGAAACAGATGACAAAATACTTTGTGCAAAATGCAGTCCCCACGGCCACAGAGGATGCAGCAGATATTGTTTGACCAACCTGGGGGCTTAGAAAGGGAAGGAAGTGGCACTTGTGGCAAGAAGGGAGGAGGAGAGACACAGAGGAAACACAGACTATTTCTGTGGAGAAGAGGTAGGGACTGTGCTTGAAGATAAAGCAGGTACATAGAAGAAAAAGAAATTATAGCACAATTTTGATGAATTGAAGGCATAATGGTCCATTCAGGGAGGTACATTTGAGACCCTCCTCTTAGTCTGCCATATGGTGATAATAAAAAGACAGATGCTACAACTTTGGGTGCTAATATTTCTACTGCTGTGTGGAAATATGCAGCTTCTTTTTCTCTGAGACAACTGGTGAGGATAGCAGTCAGCAGGTTTTCCTGGAGCAAACCCACCACACTCATGGGCACAACCAGAAGATTTCCCTATTCCCAGTCCAAGCTCCAAATCAGGATACTCTAGAGAGAACACAGGTGCATGATATCCTCTCATCCGTAACACATCAGAAATTTTAATGAGTAACCTAAGGTGCCTGCTAGGTGATAGAGAGAAAAATAGTGTAGATTATGCTTTCCTGTAAAAAACCTCACTTTTAATATGTTGGTTCTGTTTATCTTTACTTTAAAAGAATAAAACCTCAAGGATAATAGGGACTGCCTGCCTGTACAGAGTGTTTTGTGCCTAATTAATTTTATGTGTGAACATGAACTGCTTTATCCACTAGATTAGGTATCAGCTCTAATGTAACATTTCTTGCTTGTAGTTTGGGGCACAGGACACCATTTTATTAGCCATTTTAGATCGCTTGTTTCATTTTTTTATACTTCAGTAAAACTTCTGGCATAGTTGCTGCTTTTCCTTCTCTCATAGTTGAAGAGACAACAGTGTAAAGTTTTCAAACAAAAACCCTGGAGGTTTTACTGAGCTCCCAAAGACAAACAAAAGCGATGAGCACAGTCAGACCTGTCAGCAGAAGTTGTTTTGTTTCAATGATCACTCCTCCAGATAGAATTCTTGCTGCATGATAAACTCAAAAGCAGCATCTCTCAGACACTGGCTCTGACTCCTCCAAGAAGAACCCTAGGAGAGCTGGAACGAGATGAATGGTTTGTACCTTGTCCCTAAAGAGAGACTGATGATACCTGGATGGGGCCACAGAAGGCACTGCCAGCCAAAAATCTTCCTTCCTGCAGCCATCCTACAGTCTTTGTGCCAATTCCTTTGTGAGGATAGGCCAAACCCTGTCACTCACTGAAAGGACTGAATAGCTCAATAACAGCTTTTACTTAAATTCCAGTACGTGGAAAAAAATGTGCATAAGGAAACCTGATGGCCAGCATCACACAGAACAGGAGAAGAAGGGTCCAAAAAGGCTGGGACCGATGGGAGGCCAGAGGAGGGACAGTTTGCATCCAAGCTCAGCCACAATCCTCTCAGAGACTCAAACCACTCCACAAACTGATCAAGGAAAGAGCTTTGACATCATTGGAGCTTAAGGGCTTGGGCTGAAACTGAGCTTCAAATGCTCATCTCTGAATTGAGGACGATGGGGTGGCTTAGGAGGCAATATGAGCTTGAACTTGATATACGATACGATATAGACTTAACCTAAGAAAAGCAGAAGAGCAGCAGAACTCCCACTGTATACAAATTATGGCTCTATATATGCCAAAGTATGACCTCCAGCTAGGATATAATAACCAGCTTTCATGAGCAGCACTCATTATATTGTGTCCATTATAAAAGTGCAGCTACATGACAGTGCCATAGGCTATAATGTTCTCACTTAGAAGAATTTCAATTTTCTTCCAAGATACAATCTCTCTGTTTTGCAGGCTTATTTTGTGCCTGCTTTGCTCATTTTTATTTTATAGGGTGGGATGTGGGGTGTATTTTTGAGGTTTTTTTCTCCTAAAGCAAGAAAGGAACTGCACATAAAAAAAATCCGTCTTGGTTTGGGAGGCACAGCAAGGCAAGGATTCAGCAAGTGTAAATCAGTAAGGTGAACACCAGCTGAGGATTTCTGCCAGACAACTATAAATCTGCTGGATCAAAGTGTTTGTCAATGACCGAAAATATCTCACAGAAATGGCCTGGCTGGCTCTCTGTTGACACAACAGAAGATATTGCTAAATCATCAAGAAAACTTGGATTTGTTGTGTGATGACTTAAAAGAGGTTTCCTCAGTTATTTGCTCAGCTCTTCTTCCTCGGTACTAAGTGTGAGATAACTCAAGGAGCTCAAGTGTCTGGCTAAGGAGCAGGAGAAACACCTGTGGTTTTGTGCATAAAATACGGAATGGCATAGGCAGATCCAGGCAGTCTGGCAGAATTTATCAGCTGCAAGTGCACTTCATCTGCTCCAACATGGCCAGGAAGCCACAAAGACACCTCCACATGCTCCTAGGCCTGTCTTAAGAGAATCTACACATCTCTACCACATAGAAAGTGCTCCTCATTCAATTCCTTTATTCAATGGTGTGGAGTTGGAGATAAGGGGGAGCAGGATGCCCTCATCTAATCCTGCAGTACCTAAAACCACTGAGAAGAACAGCGTCTCCCCAGCACCTTGTTACTTCTTTCTAGCCATAAAGGAAGTGGAAAGCAACAAACCTCAATAGTTTTGGTGTTTTCACAGAGACCCGAGACCTGAGAGTCACCTTCCCTAAGGAGAGGCCAGTCTGGGTGAGTTCACAGCCTGGGTTTTCGGAGGTGTGGGGAAATGTATGGGAAAGTAACACCGGAATCTGCTCCCAGAGAGACAGGACGAGCAGGTTTCCACTCCAGGTGCAGGAGCTGTTATCTTTGGGCCCATGCAGGTACAAATATTCTGTGATATAGCATTCACTGAAGGCAAAGAGCACTCCTGAGGATTCTCTCCAGGATGCTAAAGTTTTCCACACAGTTAGGAAATATTGTCCGAGGCTGCCTTGAGGGCACATTCCTGAGAAACCCAAGGCAGAGTTCACACCAATCCCTGCCCTTAATGTCACAGCAGGGAACCAGTACTTCTCAAAGCCTTGACAGGGATGCTAGCTGGGTTAAATCTGAGGAGCAGACTGATTTCCCCAGCCTAGCTCAGAGTAGAGGCACCTGCAGCCCCTGGCTTCTCTGTGGGGGTTTTCTGGGTCTGTGTGGGCTGGAGTTAACCTTCCCCAGAGCAGCCCTGCTGGTGCTGTGCTGTGTGTTTGTAGCTAGCACAGAGCTGATAATACACCAGGGCTTTGGCTGTTGCTGAGCTATGTTCCCACAGCATCAAATATTTCTTTCAATTCCTCCCTCAAAGATCCATAGGCTGGTGTGGACAAGAGCCTGGGCAGGGACACAGCCAGGACAGCTGAACAAGATGGCCAGAAGACTGTCCCATACCACAGGATGTCATGTTCAACAGCAAAATCTGACAAAAAGTGGCAGGAGAGTGCATATGTCATTAAGATATTTCTCTTCCGAAGCAACCACTACACATGCTAAGATCTACTTCCCAGAAAGTAGCTGAACATCACCTGCTGATGGGAAGAAGTGAATAATTTTCTTTTTTTTTCAAAATTTCTTTGCATCCATACATGGCCTTTGTTTTCTTTCATTACAGTATCTTGACTGATGAGTTTTCAGCTGGTTTTCTCACCCTGCCCTGCTGAGGAGGAGTGAGAGAGTAGCTGGGTGGGCACCTGACAGACAGCCAAGAGCAACCCACCACAGTGGATGACACAGAAGATGGTGTCAATCAATGGTGCCAACTTTACGCATGAAAAAAAACCTGTAAAATGCAAAGTGAGGTGGGCAGTGTAAATGAACCCAGCAAAGAATAAAAAATCACCATGCAGGAAGAAGGAAAAACTAGGGAAGGCAGAATCACCCCAAACTCATCAGTAGGAAAGCCATTAATGGACAGTTTGTGGTCTCCTGGATCATTGCTGATTGGGGTACTGCAAACAGGCACATTAACAGAGACATCACAGAGTTGTCTTTTCCTGGCCAGGATGAGAGCCTTTCTCTTTCTGCTTGGAGGTCCCACCAGCCTCCCCCTGCCTGGCTTGTAGGACACAGCCCCAGATCAGATTTCTCTCTTCTGTCCCATGCCAGGAGCCCTTGCCAAAGTATCCCAGCAACAACCATACAAACTCTGGGGAGTGATGGGAAGACCAGAGAAATTATCTCACATTTCCTGAGTAATTCCAGCCCTCTCTTTCAGCCCCGGTTTCCAGCTAAACACATTTTTGCTGGTCTTTAATTTTATTTAAAGTCCACTGTCACCAATGCAGTTCAGTTTTTTTCTGATTAGGCTCTCTGTGTGATTTGTACTAACAACCTCTGAACCTGCTGGCCAAAAATATTGATAGATGTCAGAGCTGTAGAGATCTAACACTTTATGAAAACCCTGTCAACCCTTCCAGTGAGAAAATCTGGCATGAGGCTAACTTTGATGAGTAAATGCTTCAAAAATCTTTGCTGGGGCACTGCTGGGTCTTTATTTCATTCAAGTCATCTCCTTCTTTGCAGCATGTTTGGGTAGGATTTTTTTTCCCATGGAGCAAAGAACCTGATTGTGCAAGTAACTCTGTGAAAACATTAGGAAACTTTCATGATGGCAACTTTGTGGAGGAAGGATACCCCAAAGACACCCCAAAGATGCCAAAGATACTCTCTGCATGTGACACCAGAGAGGTAGAGGTTTATATTAACATTTTTGGCTGTTCTACCCACCCTCCTTCACACAGGAGCATTTTATTCCCAGACTAGGTGAGACGGCAGACCTTTAGCACACACCACTAGGATTCACGGCTGATTCATGACACAAAATGAAATTGAAAGCCATTGCCAAGTTTCCTGAGCTCTACTTCCCCTACATTTCTCATGATGGTTTTTGCAGCAGTGCCTGCCCCAGTGAAGGTGCATCAGATGGGGGGGTTCACTAATAATTTTGGATGCCCAAGAAAGGTGTGGGAGGATGTGCTTGCTGCAGGTATCTCCTGTCTCCAGGGGGAAACACACCAAGTGTATTTTGGAAAAGGTCTTTCCATGCATTAATTAGAGCAACACTGAGTCACCCATCTCATTACACTGCTGGTAGAGATCAGCAAATACTTCCTCCACAACATTTTGGCATTCTGGGGGCTGCAGGTAACAGTACAAAGGGACATATAGACACCCCCTCTTTTAGCTGAGGGCTTGTGTGATCTGTTTTCTGATGGATCAAGATGTTTGCTAGCAGCTTCTGCAGGAGTAAACAAGGAGGATGGATCCTGACAGATACTTGGGAGTTGTAGGGTTGATTCCCTCCCCATCTGGCCTGATAGCACAAGGATCTGAGTGTGGTGGGATGTCTAACTGGCAATGTACAGTTCCTGCAGATTGTTTCA
Organism: Origma solitaria; assembly: GCA_013397895.1. NCBI lineage: Eukaryota > Metazoa > Chordata > Aves > Passeriformes > Acanthizidae > Origma > Origma solitaria. The sequence continues at coordinate 959,527 of VZRL01003080.1, read as the reverse complement.
AGGCAGTGGCAGGAGAAAAAAAAAATGGAGGAGAAAAAAGACTAACAACAACAAACCCTCAGAACTCTTTGAGGGATAGTGATTCTCCATATTTAAATTCTAGGAGAGGTGAAACTGCGGTTCTGTGAGTCTCAAGGCTTACTGATGAAATGAACCCCCCTAAATCTTCCAGGCTGGCCAGACGGTGAGAATGCTGCTCCTCACAGCTTCTCTTGCTGCTGGAAGGGAAGGAGAGCAAAGGAAGGAGATTAACTGTCCCTTCTTCAATCCTAATCTGCCTGCAGTTCCCTTAGCTGAAATGTTCATGACAGATTTGATGTCCTCCTGTGACTACTGGAAGATTGTAAAACAGCTTTTCCTGGTGAAACATCAAACTGTCTCAAAAAAGCTGATGTTTTTCAATGGAAAAAAAATTAATTTGAACATGTTCATGTGAAGTTTTTTAAACAACTCCACCAAAAAAAGAAGCTGGAGTTGGTGATTTCATTTCTTGTACTTTTTAAAATGAAATTTCTCTCATCTTAACTTATAGAATGTGTGATAAGCTATTATGCAGAAACTGAGGACCATGTCATAGATCATTTAAGATTTGGTTTAGTATTTTAGGCATCATGAAGTCATCAGTGTTAAAAAAAGGGCATTTTCTTAATGGGCAATAATGTGCTCTTGAGTCTCACAGGGCAGCATCCATGTGTGTGTCCCCCACCCTTTTTTTCTTCTTATAAGTCAAAGCACAAGCTAGACAGCCCAACTTACATTTCAGAGCATCACAAAACTCCCTTTGGCAGACAACTTATTCACACTGGAGAGAAAGCGCTTTGCCAGGTTCGAAAATTAATTAAAAATGCCTAGTGTGACTCAAGAAATCACACACTGAACCTCTGTGATACATTTTTAATGAAAAAATACTCCTGAAATTCATTAAATGTTATAGATTTATACCTTCCAAATAATTCAAAGCAACATCTCCAGAACTACCAAAGATCTAATCCCCCAAGTTGAAAATTATGTGCAATAAGGCATCTGACACTCAGTAAATACTCCCAGATATTGTTCAAAAAAAAGGGGGAACAAAATATTCTGGTAATTAGGAAGACTGAAGGGGAATATGTTATTTGATATAAATCAGAAATGACAGTTCACAAATAATTCAGTGCTTCCATTATTACACTTTAAGGGTTTTGTAGGGCATACAGGGTTGCTTGCTACCAAATAGCTCCACCCCAAATGCAGTTATTTGGGATAGCAGGTGTGGAGTTTCTGTATCAATTTGGTACAGGATGACAGCAGCTATTTAAAAGCAATGAAAGATCTGTGAAGTGACTTGTGCTCCAAATTGACTGTATTTTTGATGGGTGTCTTGAGACACCTTGGAGGGACCTGGGTTTTAAGGATTCACCATGCTCAGCGCTCTCTCAAGTGTGTCTGATACAAGAAGCTGTGTACCCAGAATTACTAATGAAGCTTTGAAGATTTGGAATAGAAATGTGCATATTAATCCTTAAAAGAGCTCCATTTTTAAGTCTACCATTGCTGCCTACTTCTCGAAAAACATCCATTTCTCATACTAAAAATCGTGTCATGTTTTTTTTATCATTCACGTTCTTTGAAGAAGTAAATTAAGCACTTAGATACCAGTGTCATCGAGGGGTCAGATGTGTCTTTTAAGACATAAAAATTTGGATCCTGGTTTAGTCTGCACAGCCATGGAAGCAATGATCATCTACAGGAATGAATTTAACTCCCCCCATTGAAATCCAGGGCATTCCTTCCATGAAACCCTGCTGCTCAGCACATGAAAAGGACACATAAATGAGACTTTACCACAGGGGAAGATGAACATTTGTAAAATGCAGCCAAGTTGCCAATATTTTAGAGTCACATGCTGGCTGTGGATGACTTACAGGCATCACACTCAGGATAATGATGGTTTCTGGTTAAACAGGGTCTTGCAGCATCTACACATTCCTGGGCAAAGCAGAGCAACAAGAAGGGGCTTGAACATATTGTTTTCTTACACAAATGTGGTGCAACCAGCTGGCTATTTTTGCTGCCCATGCACTTTTATCCATCAGCCTTACAGTCTAGTTAAAAACTGAGAATCCAGTAAAAAATCCAGAATTCTTGAGAATATACTTGTCTACATATGTTGTGCTCCATTTCCTTTCATGTCTATTCTTCTTCTCTTTAAAATATTAAAAATATCCAATTGAAGCCATATCTTAAAGATAACTTCATGTTCGTCATTGCTCTTGTTAAGGAAGTCTATGGTTTGAAGCAATTTTAAATTCTTCTGTGTAAAAGATGACCCATCTGGCATTTAATTTAAAATGAAATTTTTTATGAGCCATTGTGAGTCATGGGGGTGAGATAGAGGGAAACAAATACATATACACAGTGGTTTGTAGCATGTGACATGTCAGGCTGGTGGAACATCCTGACCTTGCTGATGTAAGTTAGGCCACAGAATTTAAACCATGAAATGCCTAAGATGAAAATGAAAGAGAAAAGGGGGGGGGGGGGGATTAAGAAAAAAAAGAAAAAAAGAGAAAAGAAAAGCCACAAACACTTCCCTTTTCAGAAGTGGGGGGAGAGGAAACTGTAACGTAAAATTTCACCTTTCACTGTAGCAGATGCAGCCTGGCTGAAGATAGGAAGATAGGGCAACTGTGCACAGTGTGCATGAAGGGAAACATGTGCCACTTAGCTGGTGTGGTGTAAATCGAGGAATAAGGAGAGGTAAATGAAGGGGAGAGAAGGAAACGTAAATACCATTCCTATACCTCTTTAAGCAACAATTTTTAAAATTTCTTTTGAATAACAACATAAAAAAAATCACCCTAAATCATCCAAAATGAGGCAAAAGACCAAGGCTCAGCTTTTTCTGCAAGGAGATTAGAGAACCGTCTCCGAGAAAGCAGAGCTGTTGTTTTTGGCCTGCCACAGAGTGTGAAGAAACTTCTCAGCACTGGCAGGGCACAAACAAAGCCCAACCCACCTGGTCTGAGAATCTGTCCCTGCTTCCCCCGAGGATCAGGACAACCTTCCCTCCAAGCTCACCATAAATCCCAGGCAGAGCTCAGGCTTCCCCCATGGCAAGCAGTGGGCACAGAAATTCCAAGGATCTCTGCTGGCTCTGCTGTGTGTTTATGTCAGCTGGAGATCATTTCTCCATCGCTCATAAAGAAGCTTCCTGATCCAGAAATACTCAAGTTTGTAACTTCTTGAAATCCCCCCTCCTCCAGTTGAAATATGGCATTTTAAAAACCATTTCCTTTATCCAGAGACCTCTGTGGGTTTTGAAAACATGCCATGGGTTTAAAACATTTCTTTTAATGGTTTTTTATTTTTTTTACTGAAACAAAAGTCAATTTTCACAAAACCACAAATGTCTGTGGTCGCTCAGGCTTACTAATACTTTCCACAAATATCTCAGACAGTAGTTAAAAGAAAGGAATTTGTTTTAAATCCTGGCACCTGAAAACAACTGCTGGAATTTTTTTATACTTTTCATTAATTGCTTTGGAAAAAAAAAATGAATGCACTCTTTTGGAGTACTTCTTAAAGGTTCCATCAGCCTACCAAGTGATAATGGATTAACAATTGTGGAAAATTCAGTACAAATTGACACTTAGACAAAATTTAATTAGCCCAGAAGGTCACCTCCTGGAGTCAGGTATTAGCTGAATACATTTTTTATGCTACCTGATCAGCACAATGAATTAATGCTTGTTGCTTTGCTGATAAACAAAAGTAATTTCTGGGATGAAAAAGCAAAGATCTCTGTGTGGAATGGTGTGGGCTGTGCAACAAAGGGTGCTGGCACAGCCTGGCCCTGCTGGGCAGGTTGGAAGCACAGTGAGTATCAGCTCAGGCACTGAGCAGGTGCTGTGCTGGCAGAGGATGCTCCCACCAAGGTTTCCCCTGAGAGCCCATGGGGAAACCCACACGGCTTCTCCCTCACCCTGCCTGCCTTAGGGAGCAGGGAAAGGCATTTCCCAAGAATAGCAGGAGGACCTGATGCAGGTGATTGACTCTGGGCTGTAAATCCTGGGAATCCTGCAATGCTCTGTTGCATCAGCTTGAGCATTAGCCTAGAAATTCAAGTGATTTATGGCAGCTCCCTGCACTTTGCAGGGACCGGGGTCTGAGGTTCGCTCTCCAAGGAAGCTGGGCTGAATGCAAAGCTGCTGGGGCTGCTGACTTGTTCAGAGCAGATGTTCATAATGCTCTCTCACAGCATTACCAACTCACAAGCTTTTCTTCACGCATCATGTGGTCTTCATGGCATTTTTACTTTGTGTTATCCCTTCCTGGAAAACTGAGCTCTAAAAGCCTCTCTTGTTGAAACCAGCTGCCCTGGGTTACTGCAGGGAGAGCCCCTTGGAAAGAAGAACACATGTTCTCTGCTCTGGGCAGATGTGAATGTCCCAAAGCTGTGCCTGTGGCCACTACAGCTGGGCTGCATCTGCTCCACCAGAGCTCAGCACTGCTGTCTCCAGCTCACCAAAAGGAATACATCAGACAGGATGGAGTGAGGCTTGACTTGACCTTATAGCAACATCTTGGACAGGCTGAAAGGGTGCATTGCTTCAGAAATTTGTGATTCCTGTTGAAGAATCTTGCTATTCCCTCCACTACATGTGCAAACAGTTTTCGTGCTTCTATTTCCAGCAGGCAGCTCCCCACTGTCAGCCCCGTGCTGCTGAGCAGAGCTGGCCACTCCACAGGAGCAGCGCTGCAAACTCAGCACAGGAGCCAAGGCCTGACTGGCCATGAAAATTGAATTGCTCCATCATGCCTGAAGCATGGAGGAGTCCCTCAAAGGCACAGTGTGCGGAGGAAGGTCTCTGCCTCTGGGAATCTCTGACTGCTACTTATTCATAAAGAATCTTTTTCCATTTTGTTTTTTTTTTTATTTTTCTTTTTTCCTTTAGTAAAATAAAAAATACAGAGCAGCATATGCATTTCTACAGTCTAAATCCCAAAACCACAGAAGGGCAGAGGCTGCAGGGGACTTCAGGAGGTCATCCAGCCCAAACCCCTTGCTCAAGCAGGGCCCCCTAGAGCCAGTCCCTCAGGGCCCTATCCAGATGACTTTTGAATATTTTCAATGAGGGAAACTACCTGATCTCCCTGAGTAATCTGTGTCAGCATTCAGTCAGCCTTGCAGGAAGGAAGTGTTGCCTGGTGTTCAGAGGGGACCTGCTCTTTTTCAGTCTTTGCCCATTGCCTCTGGTCCTAGCACTGGACATCATGGAAAAGAATCTGTCTCCATCTAATTTTCACCCTCCCTTCAGGTATTTATCTGCATTGATAAGATCCTTTTGAGCCTTCTCTTCTCCAGGCTGAACAGTCCCAGCTCTCTCAGCCTTTCTGCATATCAGAAATGCTGCATTGCCTCAGTCATTTTCCTGGCCCTTTGCTGGACTCTCTCAAATGTGTCCATGTGTCTCTTGCCTTTGGCAGCCCAGCACTGGACACAACATTCCAGATGTGCCCCAACCAGTGTTGAGTAGAAAAGAAGGATCACCTCCCTCATCCTGCTGGCCTGATGAGGGCCAAGACATCATTGTCCTCTCTGCTTCAAGTACACATTGCTGGCTGGCTCATGTTCAGCTTGGTGCCCACCAGGACTCCCCTGTAGTGCACAAATTATTTCCATCTGTGGTTTCTTTGCTGTTTTCCACCACACATTGGTGCATGAGGTTGTTCCTTCCCAGGTACTGAAATATTTCCTTCCTTTTGTAGAACAACTGATCACATCTTTTAGAAGGAAGTCCTTTAAGTGACCTTAAAATATAGAAGAAACTCAAAAAGAGTCACAACGAAATGCCAAAGTATAGGAATAAGTGCGGCATCACTGAGGGCATCCCTGTTGGGGAACTGCATATTGGGAGAGCGAGGAACACAGAGGAAGAGCACAGAGAAATTTCCATTTCCCTGCCGTGCCTGGGTCCTGTCCAGTGTGCTGGGTTCAGGTTGCAGCCAGACCCCACACTCACAAGAAATAACATGAGGTTGCTCCAGGACAAAAGATTTGAACACAGTGAAAGCTGCTGAGCACCTTTCCAGTGCTTTCTGGGATTTGCAGGGGGAGAGCTGCCCCCAGGCATGCAGCCAGCATGCCAAACTCCAGGATGGGCAGATGGAAAAATCCAGGGAGAGCCATGAATTCTGTCATGGCTATTTCTGCTTAGGAGAGTCCTCCTTGGATTCTGGAGGAGTTGTGAGAGTACAACTTCCTGGACATAAAAGGCACTGCCTTTCCAATAAAATATTTCACAAGTGGTCATCAGTTAAAAGTATTACCAATTCTGATGGCGTTTTTAATGTGACAAAAATTGAAACAAGTTTTAACTTTCCAGTACTTTTTCATCCTGTGTTGACAGATTAGATGAGTTTATATCATATTTTATTGTGCTGTGTATGTGTTAGAGCAATATTGCAGTAATCTGGGCTACCAACCCTTTGCTTTATCTTGTTTAAATCCTTCATCTTTTGGAGTAGAACTGTCATTTTAGTCCAGTCCAGAACATTTCCCATTAGTCTCAGTACATCCTCTGGGAATGTTAAATGGAATCAGGGGAGAGAGAGGGAAAAGAACACAGACCCAGTTATAAACATAGTGCATTCCTTTTTCTTTAACTGTGAACTTTTACGCAATAAATGAAACCTTCTGAGTGTGGTGTGGTTTATATTGGACACATATATTGCCAGTTAGAGGAACTGAGGAGTTTTCTGCAGGGAATTCCTCTGCTTTTATTAAGAATAAAAGGTATTCACTTATAACTATGTTTAGTTGCCTGCTGTCTTGACATAACCTTTGAGAAGAGTGAGGGTTCCTCTTGCTTTCCAACAGCACAGCATCCCCAGAGACTCTGCTACCACGTTTTCCGTCATCTGTAGAGGTGCACTGAAAATTGAGGATAAGAGCTTTCAGTGTCAAGCCATGCTACAAAGAAGTTGAAAGCTGAAGACTAATGAGGCTGAGGGAGAACATCCTGTGTCTTGATCCAGAGATCTGAAGGGCTAAAAAGATCTAAATCTCTTCCCTAAGGGGGTAAATTATGCCTGACCAATCTAGTGACGTATGATGGAGTGACTGCAATAATCAACAAGGGAAGACTGATTGATGTCATCTCCCTGGGGCTCTGTAAGGGCTCTAACACAGAATGTCACACTTATCTCCAAACTGGAGACATGGATTGGAGGTGGATAAGGAATTGTCTGGGTGGAGGCAGCCAGAGAGCTGTGGTCAGTGGCTCCTGGGTGCAGGTGGAGGCTGGTGATGAGTGGTGACCCTTGGGCTGTGTCTCAGGACAGTGCTCCTCCACACCCTCAGCAGTGGCACAGACAGGGACACGGAGTGCACCCTCAGCTCATCTGCAGATGGCACCAAGCTGAGCAGGGCAGCTGGCACAACAGAAGGACAGGATGCCATCCAGAGGGACATGGACAAACTTGAGATCTGGGCCCACAAGAACCTCATGAATTCCTACAAGTCCAAGTGCAAAGTGCTGCACCTTTGTTGGGGCAATCCCAGACACGAGAACAGACTGGGAGGAGAATTCATTGAGAGCAGTCCTACAGAGAGGATTTGGGGTTCCTTTTGGGTAAAAAGCTGGACATGACCCGGCAATGTGTGCTGGCAGTCCAGAAAGCCAACAACATCCTGGGCTGCATCCAGAGCCCCGTGGGCAGCAGGCCAAGGGAGGGGATTCTGTCCCTCTGCTCTGCTCTTACGAGACCTTCCTCTGGACCTGCTCTTACAAATCCTCAGCACAAAACATAGACCTGCTAGAGCATGTCCAGAGGGCTGCAGCACCTCTCCTGTGAAGACAGGCTGAGAGAGTTGGAGTTATTCAGCCTGGAGAAAAGAAGGATCAAGGGAGACCTTATGGTAGCATTCCGATTACCTAAAGGAAGCTCATAAAAAAGATGGAGAGAAACTCTTTACTTGGCCACGTAGAGATATGACAAGGGGAAACAGTTTTAAACTTGAAAAGGGGATTTAGATTAGATGTTAGGAAGAAATTGATTACTGTCAGGCTGGTGAGACCATGGATCAGAGAAGTGGGCATCTCTGGAAGCATGTAAGGCCAGGTTGGATGAGGCTCTGAGCAACCTGGTGTGGAGGACTGTGTCCCTGCCCTCGGCAAAGGGGTTGGAAGTAGCTGATCTTTAAGATTCCTTCCAACCCAAACCATGCCATGGTTGTAGCTGAGTAAGCAGATGAGGCTCACCTGGAAAGGCAGAGGGCCAAGGGATGCTGAGAGACGTGAAGCAGCTGTAATTTCATCAGTTTTCCTCCAATCTAATAAATACATTGCCTCGCCTCAGTGGCTTTCTGTAAATGTTGTACCACTTGGTCTCCTGTAGAGACTATTGCCCAGAGCTCCCTGTCTCTGCATGCCCTTCAGAAAAGGCTACACTGAGAAATTATCTATTTTCCAGGAGACCTGCTGCTCAGGAAGGCTCTTTGCCGTGCCCAGGTCTTCTTCTGCAGTATGATCCTTTCAGGTGAGTGTCTTCACTGGGAGCCAGGCAGACTAAAACTCCCTTCAGATGTCTCCTTTGCCCCCCAATGATCCAGGTGTAGAAGGAAGTAGGTTGCTCCCACCCACAACTCACAGGGGAAGAGAGAACAGGCTAAAAAATCTGAAGCTATAGATCAGACAAGAAGAACTGCAGTAGTTAAATGGATACCTCTGGTGACAGCCTAAGTGACCCAGAGAGAAAAGCCTCCAGAGGCAACTGAAGTGTCTGCTGTCACAAGTGAAACATCTGAGTCTTAAGATGTCTCTTGCATCAAGCTCGGATTTCTGGCTCCTGCATGGAGAGGTCAGCTGTGTTTGAAGCCACCGGAGAAGCTGCAGCAGCAGACAGAGATCTGCACCAGGGGAGGCTGGGAACACTGAACGAGGAAAGAAGCAGTGGTGGGGATTGTGCAGAAGATTGTGCAGAAGTTGATAAAGAGTGATGGGAAGTCAAAGGGAGATGACAGAGAGAGGAGGACAGCAAACCAGGGCAAGAGACAAAAAGGCAGATTGAGAGAAAATGAGAGGAGACTGAAAGAAGATAGAAACTGGGGCAGGAGAGAGGGGTACGGAAATTAATGGGGAAAAGAGTATGAAACAGTGCTGCATAAAGAGGAGATGAAGAAAGGAGCAGAACACAGTGAACCAGAGAGGAAAACAAACACGACTTTCAGAACAGCAAATGTTTCCATAGAAATAAGATGTAATTGGAGAGGAGTATGGACCCTTACATCTCCCCAGGTTGAATTAATACAAAGATACACTCTCCCCAGCAGCAGTCCATCAGCAGCAAATAAATACCTTGGACCAAATCACCATATGTACTTCTCTTGTGCTACAGGAGGGGCACTGCCTCTCCTGGGAACAAAGCAGCCTCTGCTTGAGCACACGTTTCAGCCTCATATTCCTAAGGATCCGAGAAGGAAGAAAAGAATGACATTAAAGACCCCTTTGCCCTCAGCAGGAACTAACAGACAGTTTTTCCTCTAGGGGCTTAGTTTCCTTCTAGCTCTTACACCCAGCTGGTATCACAGTGGCAGCAGGATGAATACAGGTGATTGAACCCATGGCTTTTCTGTGTCAGAGATGGTTTAAGGTCTTGCAATCATTTTACTCAGCGCAGTTAGGAGGTGAATTACTCTAGGATGGAATTCCTTGATAGCTTCAGTAGTTTGAGTTTTGGTAAGAAACTCTCTTCCCTATGACAGATGTTATTTCTGTTCGTTCTTGTGAGCACACCCTTGCCATCTTTCTACTCCTCCTCTTTCTTTGTAGTCCTGATCAGAAAGTTGAAGCAAAGACCTCCCTCTGGCTCTGGCAGCATTTCTCCAATCCTTCCATCCTCCTGTAAAAAGATAGGGCATCCCATAACCTGTTCCTCTCTAACAAATCTCACACACCAGTCAAGTGTGCCAACCTCCCATTTCCATTTCCTGTTGGTTTTATGCCTTTTTGCTTCTCCTCCCTTTGAACTTTTGTGCCAGGGACAGGAACCAAGCCATGATGGTACCCTACAGCTTGGAGCCCAAAGCCTGGCAGAGCTCTGTCCTCTTCCCTGTGCTGCCCAGCTCTGTGACTCGGGGCAGAGCACATCACTGCAGCAGAAACCAAGAAACATCTTCCACTGTTGATTACCTGCTTAGCACTACCAGCACCAAGAAATAGAGCAGTGATGGCTACTCACTGCTTAGTTCAGAGTCTCCCATACCAATTCTCTTCCAGGTGATCTAAAAACCTAGTGTTTTCCATTCTCTGAGTTCATTTCGTTCACCCCAAGACTGCAGCAGCAGCTCGAGACACACATGAGCTAAGCACACAACCAGTACCACTTCATTTCCCAGTAAAAGCAATTCCTCAGCTCTATTATCCTCTCTCATACTGCATCATTGTAGTCCTTGCTGGCTGCCTCTCCACAGATATCACCCAAGACAGAAGATCCTATAGAAAAAACATCAGTCTGTCATTTCAGTCGAGTTGAGGAATCAATTAGAGTTTGGATGACAGCTGCATGGAGAAGGAGCACTGCTCAAAACTCCACCTGCCAACAAGGCTGAGCTAGAGCAAGCCCTGGGAGCTGTGGGGTTTATCTCGGGCCTGGTACAGCAAATGTAGAATGCATAAACACATTGCACAGCAATATATCCTGTGGTCCCAAATGCTACTAGCAAGAAAGATGGCAACATAGTGAAGCTACAAAAGAGGAGGTAATTTCAGGAAGAAGAATGGGACTACAATGTGCTGCTGCTTTCTGAATCACTGCCCCAAGTCAGTTAAAACAGCCAAGTGGAACTGCCTACCCACATAAACAGCCTGGCCATTAAGATATCTAGTCTTGTAATTATTATGATAATTAAACATAATCTCTTCACTATTCCTATCTTATTTTCTTCTGCAAAGAGATTGACATACAGAACTTCTTGAAATTTAAATTTACAATCAGTTTAGATTCAGATACTTTAAAAGTCTTAAGTACATTGAAGATTCTGTCCTCCCATCTCTCTACAACTACAGTTACGAGGAGTTTTTACTCATGGAGAGGAATCTGCATGCATCCTGGAACATGCAATGACAATAGAAATTAAATAAATCTCAAAATAAGTCATTCAGGAAGTAGCCATTATTTTCTTTTACAATCCAGCAAACACCCCTGCCCCACCCACCAAAGGCAAGTCAACAACAGCCACACCAAATAACAAAACAAATTTTTTTTAAGAAAAGGGGAAAAAAAAGAAGCTACTAAAAAGTGTGCAGATTCGAAATAGAATTCTTTGTTTTGCTGCCAGTTCAGACTAGTTGGGTGGCAAGAACCAGTGCATCCAGCTTGCTTCAGCCCACACCACTAGACTCATTTTCTCAGTGAGGAGACTGAAGAATACACCAGATTTATGGTGCTTTGAAAGTGCACGCAGGAGACTTTTCATTACCCAGGCCCCGAAGGAGATATAATTGGCTTCAGAATTTATGTGCAATAAATCCTTCTGCTTGGTTATTCATTAATAAGTTCTGTTGATAATACCTTGCTGTGCCTTCAGTGCCTCCTCTGTGTGTTGTTGCAATGGAAGTCCAAGTTTTGAGTGTTGGACAGTTGGGGCACCAGTAACTGTGAAAACTTAGCTATGAAAAGAATAATACCTCGTGCTGAGACCAGAAGATAATGGTACAGGGAGGTCAGAAAAAGTCCTGCACCTCTGCACCTTGGTGAGGCAAAGACTAAGGTGTTTCTTATTTTGGGAAGGCAGGTGAGTAGGCAGTGTTAGAAACATCCAGGCGTAGGAGGAATGGCTGTTTTTTTCTGATTTGCAAGTATTTCTAGTGGCTAGCAAAGTAGATCTGCAAAGCAAGTCACGTTTAATTCTGTGACCCCCAATTCTGTTCCATCTTTCAGTCTCCACGAAATTCCCCAGTGTGAGTCCATCCCACAGGCAAGAGTGGATACCGTCAGCGTCTTCACACCTTGGTGTCTCACAGACGCTGTGTGTGTCCAAGCCCAAAGCCATGCTGAACCCCAGGAGAACAAGCACTGATGTTCACATGTCCCTGGAGGAGTTGAAGAGCACACAAGTCACTCTCTGGCTGCTCTCTCTGTAAGGTTCAGACAGAGCTACTATCACAGACCAAAACCATAGCAATCACAGGTAATTTCCAGGTGAAGAATGTTATGGCTCACCATCATCATTACACCAGCAGGGAATGCCCTTGGGGACCAGACGTGAGCAGAACAGAATTAGATGACAAGGAAATCCTTTACCTAAACTAGGATTTATTTTAGGGCTGGGTTGAAAAAGAAAAAAAGGGAAAAAAAAAAAAAAAAGCAAGCAATGAAATTTAAGGTTACATGCAAGAATGTTTGCCTGAAAGCTGATCCAACAGAGGTTTTGATTATCCTCTGTTACCACATCACTTCTTATTTGAAACCTTCTTTTATTCCTATAGCATGCACTTGCCAAATTTAGACTAGATGATCACTTATATTTTATAAGGAGATATGACAGGCCAGACAAAAATCAGATTTTTTTATGGTGAGCTACAGCCTTGGATGGTTAAAAAAACACTGGAAAATAAATGGGTGATACAAATCTACCACTGCACATCGATCACGGTGACCCAGCCTAGGAGAAGGGTCTCACTGCCTTGACATCATTCCCTGCAGCCTCTTTCTCTGCGTGCCACACAGCCCCCATGTGCAACACGAACCACCCTCACTGATAAAACAGCCAGAATTTGACTTTCCAGAAATCTAATTTGTGGCTGCCAGTGGTACTCTTTCACTAGGGAATCGTTTGTTTCACTAATCTTAGAAAGTGGAAAAAAAAAGAAAAA
>VZRL01003080.1:905337-945861 GCA_013397895.1 Origma solitaria | reverse complement strand
AAGGGAAGGGAAGGGAAGGGAAGGGAAGGGAAGGGATGAAAATTAACAGAAATTAATCTTTGCAGAAAGTAGTGTGGGGAATTATTAGGGAAATAGTCTTTCCAAATAAGACCTGTGAGATCTTCCTGGGTGGGGTCCATCAGTCTCTGCCCATTCATTTTTAGAACAGACATATGCAGCAGTCACAAACTCTCCTCCAGTATCAAATGCTGCTTTTCATTTGGTCCTTGAGACACATATTTTGAATTTGCTTCCCATACATAACTGAAACGACTGAAATGTCATCTGCCACTTCAGTGTGAAGTGGGCTGGGAAGACAACCTTCAAACACAGCAGTGCCAGTGAAAAGGAGGAAGAGCACAAGGCTCCCAACCAAGACACTCATACAGTGAGAGTGACTCTGCCTCATAGTGCAGCTTTGCAACACATTTGGAGCTGAGCTGGAGATGAGACAGAAAGATCCTGACAAGATCCACCTTCAGCCCAGAGAGGAGACCGTCTCAGAGGCTGTTTCTGAGCTGGTAACAAGAGAGCCTTGCTGCCATAAGTATGAACATTAGCAAGGGCAAAGGCTCTTGGGGGCCTAAGCCAGATCCAGCGGTCACATTGTTCAGCTGTATCAGCTGACTTCTTCAAACAAAACCTAAGCCACCTCCAATTCCTGGTGGAAAGAGGGCACAGGGGAGGCTGAAATGGGTCTTGCATAGGTAGAGAAGTAGAACGTTAAAAACAAGCCCTGAAGGTTTAGTCAGACCCAAAGGAGGGAGGTTTTCTCTGGACGCTTGTCAGATCCTCATCCTCTTTCTCATCCAGAGCAGCAAAGGAATTGCCAAGAGCTATGACCTGCGCCCTGAACCACATCCGTGGGCATCACTCGCAGCATGAGCCTCCAGCACCTGCACCAGGCAGATCTGCAGGAAGGTGAAGCTTAATCCTCTGTCTAATGAGCTGCAGCAGCAGAGGGCTCCGCTTCCTTCAGCTATAATCCAATTTCCCCGTGGAGAATAATCCACTCTGCCTTCAGACAGGAACTGTATCCATCAAGGGTGAGAGAATGAAGCAGATTATCACTTTATTGAATGAAACAACCTATTGCTCCCTAAATAAGCCCTTGCCCACATGTGCTAACTGAGAATGACTCTTTGTCACTGTTCCTGTCCCTTAATGCACATCTGTGTTCCTGCTCCACTGTGATGCCACAGTCACCTATTTACCAGACATCCTTTTAATCTTATTGTCAGGAAAAGAGCTTGATCACAACCCCCCAAAGTAGATTCTGGCTTCTCACTCAACAGAGCTCGGGATGTTGCTTTATCTAGTTTTGCTCAAGACAGCTGGCAGAACTTTGTTTCGGTATGGGCTAAGAATACAACGTCTGATGTTAATGATGGAGTGAGTCAGTGCTCACAGCTTACAAGATTATTTTATCCACCTGCCATTCTCATGGTGCAGACAATGACAAGACCAGATTGGTGTGTGTCTTAGTGTTTATCTACTGCTGTCTTATTGAATTTGTACGGCACATCATAGATTACTTAGAATAAAACAGAGGTACTCCTACCCTCCTTTTGCAGAACAGGATATGTCACTCAGGTGTGGGGAGTGATCCAGGACCTTTCCCTTCACAGAGCAACAATGGTTTGCAGCTTCAAAGAACTGTCTCCAAGAGGCTTTGCCACAATTGCTAAAGTGATTAAGACAAGGGGCTGTGCCACAATTTTCTTCCTGAAACAAATGAGGACACATTTGTGGGTTGTGTTTTAAGGTGTCTGGTGAGGACTGTATCTCGGCTAATTCAGTCGTTGTTTCCAGTGATCTGGATGTACACCATGGTTTTAAAATCCATCACATTACTTCCCCTTTGTATCTAAGAACATGAGTGCAAGAAACAGGTCACTGAATTTTGATTAAAAGAGAGAATAACACACATTAAACTTGGTTTGGGGAGCTTTGGCATGAATGTCTGACACACAGTTGTTCAGGTTCTTGCACCAAGTCTCAGCTGTTGATCAGAAATTCACTGTGTTATTTTAAAACAGTTAATCTATGTCCTTTGAAAGAGGGGAATGACTCACAAACTTGGTCTGGGCTCTGTTGCTCCCTACTATGAAATCTTTTAATATTGAAACAAACCATAAGTTCCAGACAGGATGGCTGGAGATAGACTGAATCATGAAGAGATATACAGAGATATGAGCTGCAGACATGTACACATACTGGTATTTTTCTTCCATAATGTTCATTACTTTAGTATCAAAGCATGCATTTGACTAGCAGCAATTCAAAGACCTGGAAGGTCTTTGAAGGAAACAGGGAAGAGTGGAGATTTAAATGACTTGCTGGAGGACATGGAGAGAGTTAGTAACAGTCACCTACTTCTTGTAGGAAGGAGCATGAGGAGCATCATCTTAATCATGAATCTAATATAGTTTGCATTTTACATTAGTAAAATTACACTGCACTTGGAGAAATTTAACCCTGTCCTAATCCAGTGCAGGCATGTACGAGCAGTGTGGCACACCAACATAAATAACAAGTGAGAAACTTCCTCCTCACTCTGTGTGCCTCTTCCTTTTCATGTAGGAACTCGGTCCACACAAAGTCAGCTGGTGCCAAAGCAGTGGTGGAAGAAACCCTGGCAAGAGTTGCAAGCAGAAGATTAGATTTAATTTAACGACATTTTGCTTCGTAAAGATCACGCAGATGGAGAAGCCTGATTTAAAGGAAAGCTAAAGGTCATGCACTGCTTAGGCAGGAGTGGAATTTGTCCATCCTGCTAGCTCTAAAAATAAACTTTTAAGAATGTAATAAAATTGGACTTAGGACTAGAGGCATTTTGTATATTTTGAAATGCTTATGTATGAGCTGTGTGGGACACATGGACCTAATGAAGGGAAGAGGGAATTTGCATAGTGATTAAAAACATGGGCATGATCACTGTAAGTCTGCAAGATGGAAACCACATTGTTGCCCAAGTCTATCTATAAACTAAGACAGTTATTTCACTGATCTGAGACCTCTCAGCACCAGATCAGCAGCGATGCTTGCAACCTTTGAGCAGTGGGTGCATATGATCAAATCACAGAGACCACAAGGGTTATAGGACCTCATCCATTGACTTCAGAGGGCTTAGGAAAAACCCTTTTCACCTTGTGTATGGTTTTTTTGTTTTTTCTAATTAAATTCCATGATAGATAAGATTTGGGATAATGAAAGAACTCAGCCTTCCACCCCCAAAGGAAGACATACAATCTCACATGTACATCAGTTTCAATTAATCTTACCAGGCAAGGCAAGCCCTTCTGAAAAACTGACTCAGGAGCACTGATTTGTCAGTGATGGGTAATGACCATGAAAGAACTCAGAGCTCACAAAATTAAAGTAGCTCTTTTTTAGACAGAAATATTTACAGCAAGTTTCTGCAGCTTTTAAGCCATGCATACATTGAGTGATGGCATGGATATCTCTACTTCTCGTGCCTACTAATCTTGCTTGCCTCCTTCTGAGCCCCAAGATTATTGCCAAAGGCACCAATGACACAAGCTTTGGTGGGAGAGTTGCCCGAGCCACCAGTGCAGGTGACACATAAGTGCCACCTACCTCCTTGCAGGTCCTGTAGGAGATGGAAAAGTAGGAGAGCTTGAAACAATTCTCACTGCTGTGATAAAAAATGAAGCAGTCATCACACACAGTGCAATGCTTCCTTGAAGGTTATCAATCCAAAGTGATATTTTGAGTAGACCAGCTGCTACAGGGAAATATTGGATATATTATATCATCAGAACAGACTTCTACCCTAAGGGAGGCGTATTGTTACCAGTTGTTTGAGGAAAGAATAGCTTAATGCAAAAATAAATACTCTAAGGCCTTTTCATATACCAGCATGAAATGAGGTGTCATTCCGCAATATTCCAAGTAAAGGCCAAACCATTTTCACTCCCTGCAGACTCCAGTGAGAGCTGAGGGCCTCAATTGCCTTGAGGAGCTTAGTGTGCACAGAGAGGAAAGTTGCCAGTGTGAGGATGGACGTGCTCAAAACTGAATTTTGTTTCTCAGAAGCAGAAGACCTTTTCCTACACAAGCAGGATTTACCCTGAGCGTGATTTGAAACCCAGAAAGCAAATGCCAGTGAGATAAACTGGGAAGTGCTGTCTTTCAATGGGAATTGCACACATCACTGTAGGAAGAACGGTGATATTTTGAGTGGTATAAAACTGCCTACAGACCTCAAATATACTTCTTTTTCATTGCATTATAATTTGTCTTGAACTGTTCAATTCAAGGAGTCTCTTCACCATGCAAGGGAATAGAGTGGTATAAATCAGGCTGCTTCAGGAGCAGGTCTGATGTGAAACTATGCTTGAGATCTGCGCAACAGAAAAGAGAAAAGACAGCTTCTCAAAGCAATTGCAAATACTTAGAAACTATCCAGAGAAGACAATTTACACTGGCGACTGCAGGTTTGCTGCAAAACAACAACCTTGTTGCAAGTCTTTCTGGGCAGAGCCCAGGTATGCACTGAAATGCAGATGCACATGGAAACATCTGGGGTTTGAAAAGAAAAATGCAGTAATCCAAGGCAGAAGGCTCAGCCCAGTGGGTCTTCTCTATGTCCCTGTGACCCTGAACACACAAAGCTCCCTTTCATTGCAGCTGATCTTTGCTGTGAACCTCACAAGGACATCAGCCTGGTGGACAGCAAGAGATTGGAAGGCTTCCAGGTTCAGAAATCATGGTTTTAATCCTGGCGGGAGCCAAATACACTAAAAGCAAGCCCAAAGAAATTATAGCCAACAGGAAATTCTGATCATCATTTGGCTATGTCTGTCAGTGCCTCAGGGTCATAACCCAGACCCTTGTGTGTATGTGACAACTCTAGTTGTCATCTTCCAAATAATTAGCACAGACAGGATTTATGTGTTTTCCTGGCTTATGGGGACTTGCATTTTATGATACGCATTAGCTTCTTTTGTAAGCTCTTAGACTTCTAAACTAGCAAATTCAGAACTGAATTTAAGTTTATTCAAGACTAAAGGTTCCTTCCATGATCAAATTTTTTTAGGATCTGTATCTGTCTGATTTCAGTACAAATGATTCCCTTTGGATTTTGCTCTCAATGAGGCTTTTAGCCCCAGAAACACAGTAGAGCCTAAGGAATTCAGAAAGTGAACTCCTCAGTCTGTTGTTCTGCTAACAGTGCCCTTACAAACACACAAAAGGAATGTAGAATGGAAAAGGAAGATGCATTCCTGTCTTCACCACTCATTAGTGCTGCTTTGAGGTGAAAATCGAACCTCACTTGTGCTGTGCTAGAGAAAGGTGTGAGCTGAAGCCATTACCAAAAGAAAGGTCTTCTTGCAAAACAGGGCCATCCCATCTCCTTGCTAACAGCCCCCACAAATCTCTTCCGCTGGGCTCATTGCTCGGGAGCATGTTCTGTATAGCAATACAGCTGGCAATCTGTTTCCTTGGGACTGGCCACTCAAACCCCTTTCCCCTCTATTTTCCCACCCTTGTTCCTCTCTAAACCAGTTATATCCTTCCCTGTTCCTAACTTTGGCTCCTCCCTCAGCCTATCCCATATCAGGTCTCCTGGAAACCCCAGCTCTCTTCCTGCACATCCTCTCATGTGTCCCATACCCAGCAGTGATCCCTCTCCCAGCTGTGAGATGTGCTGGGGAGCTGCTCCTGTTTCCCCTGAGAAGGTTGTTACCTCCCACCTGTGAAGCTGAGGCTCTCCTGGAACAGTCCCAGCCCAATTCAGAGTTTTGTGTCTCCGACTGCGATATTGTGGTTCCGCAGATTGTCCTTCTGCCTCTGTGTGTGTGTGTAGGTGAGCCTTTAATCACAAAACCTAGCACAGTTCTCCCCAAATACTTCACATCAGATGAAAGAAGACCCCAAGAACAGCCCTCTGGCTCTGCATCTGTGTGATGCAGCTTTTCTGCGCAGCTTTGAATAAGACATTTTCTCAGTCTGCACCATGGGGCACAATACATTGGGTGAAGTGGAGGAGGGTGGTGATGTTGGGCACTTTTTAAATGGTTGTGAGATATTGCCAAGGAGTTGGTTGATAAAAGGTTTAAAGAAGGGAACACAGAAGGCTGTGCCTCACCCAGAGTATGTTGCAAACAAAAAGGGAAGAGAGAAACACAACTGTTCTGAGAGAAGGATTCTTTCTGGGCACTTGGGATATCTGGATTCATTTAAAGAGCACTTAAAAATCTTGGTTGTATGGAAATCATCTGCAGTCTCTGCATCTTGGAATAAGCCTCCATGGGGACAGGGGACAGGAGAAAACTAGAACTCTGGAGCTGTCCCACCTTGGGCTACCACACAGCCTTTATCCCACACTTCACAGCTTCCAATCCCAGCCTTGCTGCCCTAGAGGGCTACAGTCTGTCCATCTTCCTCATTTTGGGCATTAAATGCAGGTATTGATGCTTGTTTCATCTTCTCCCTTGAGGCCAAGGTAAAGCACTACTACACTTGCTGAATTCATCACTTTGTGCAAACTCCATTTAGGTTACAGCAAATCTATATAACTTTCCTGTGTCCATTTACTCTGTTGTTCAGCTGTCAAGAAAAGGCAGCCCATCAGGTTCTTGTCAAAGGGCACCGGAGCTGCCTCTTTCTCCTGGCTCAATAGGATCCTGTGCCCTATGTGAAGCCAGACACCAGAGCAGAAGCCTCCTTGGGATTTTTTCCCAAAGATGCAAAAAACTCCAAACAACCCCAGAGCTGTATTCTAATAAGTGGTTGGGTTTTTTCCTCTCAGAAGTTCATCTTTAACTTTTGACAATCAGTCTGGTTCCCCTTTATATTTCCTGTTTTCTATAACCATTAACATGTATAAACCAGGCAAATTAAAAGAATGGAAGAGGAAGATAAAGCCCAAGAACAGGTAGCAATGTGAGGGAGGGAAAATCTTGGTCTGTCTGTGCCTTGTCATCAGTCATGAGATGATGGCAAAACGTGACTGTGAAACCAGGTTTCGTGTATTCTAACGGAGTGTTTGTAGGGGAATGGAAATAAAAGTTGCCCCAGAATAGAAATCTAAGGTTGCCTGATAGCTTTAGATTGAAAAGAGGTCTGGTGGATCTCATATTAGACACTGAAGATACTTCTGTTTCTAGGGGATTCACAATACCCTAAAAGATTTTTCAATTTCCCTATTTGTTGGTCACTTTGGTCTTTCCATGCCATAATAGAGATTTCACAAGGATGTGGCTTAATGTTTTAAATTGAGTACAACCAGAAGACAATAAAGATGATGCAGTTCATAGAACTGAGTTTCGTTAGAAAATGTTGATTGGAAATATCCAAGGGAATATATCCATTGCACCAATCTTCCATTGAACTCTAATCTTGCATAGTACCTTTGAGTCTGGAAGCTATAGGAGGTGCCAGGGCTCTCCACTCTACTCTGTAATCAAGCATCTGTTCCCAAGTAGTCCCAAATCCTTAAAAACTTCATCTTGGATTTTGTTACCGCTCCCAGCTCTATCATAAGAGTTTGGAAATCATGGGCACCTCAGGCTGACAGGGGATTTTAGAACTTCTGTGCTATGGTGGATGGAGGAATCTGGGAACTGAGAGACAATATTCCAATGGGAATGTTCAACAGCAAAATCCAATTAGGCTGAAGTTGATTAACCTAAGCATTACCCTAATATTTACATTCATTATGTGGCATAACATTGCCGAACCCTAACACTGCATTGCTAAATCCATCCTATGCACTGCTTGGAGTTACTTGAAACCATTAATTAAAATTTGGTAAGCATATCTTTACAATTTTTCTAGTACCACTTTAAGGGTGGTATGCTGGCAGGACAGTAGATGTTTGGTTTGGAGTGAAAACCAACAGATACGACCCAGCAGGCTGCTGATCCCTTTTTCCGCTCCTTCTTATCTTGCCCATGTCTCACAACTCAGCAAAGAAATCCCACATGGATGGAATGAAGCAGAATTTTCCTGGTGGCCAAATCTCTTCTTATGCAGTGAGGAAGACTCAGAAACAGCTTTTTAAAGCATTTTTTTCAGTGCAAGTTTAATATCTAAACACCCTGAAAATTTGCCCTAAGCTACTGTGAGAAATGAGCCTTAGTGAACCCAGGTGCTAACTTCAACTTGCTGCAGTGTACAAGGGAATAGTTGTAAGCTCCAATTTCAGATGAAACAATGCAGGATTCCCCAGACCTCAGTTCTGCTCACAGTGTCCTCTTTGCTCCTGGGTTTCCCATCCTGTATATCTTCACAATTAATTTTCTCCACTCACCTCACAGCAGCAACACTGTCAGGTGTTGGGAAGAAGAACATTTGCACAAAGACTATACAACACTGAAGGATGACAGCTGTTGTCATCTGAGACCAAACAGGAGCACGGAGGCAGAATGGATTTGGACAGTCAGACCCTTCCCTAAAGCCCTTATGATTCATGTAAAACTTTTAAAAGTGTGCAAGCGTGATTTTTTTGTTGTTGCTGTCGGGGGTTTTTTGGTTGTTTTTTTGTGGTTTTGGTTCTTTGTACTTCACCTTGGATTTGCCATTATGGTGACCCACGAGCAGTGCAGAGCCACCATGCTAGGACACTCCACTCTTGCCTTCCTCCATCCCATCCTTGTACCTGTTACATCACAAAAACTCATCTCCACACAGACAGGAGGCACAGGCGGTGTGGGGGAGCCCCAAGACCCCAGTCAGAGGCATGAGCCCTGCCAGGGCTGTCCAAGAGGAGTTTTGGCTCCACAGATTGGCACCTGCCCTATGGGCAGCAGCTCTCTGGGTCTCCTTATTGTCTGAGGAGGGTCTCTGCATGGGATTAATATCTTCGGATTGTGCAGGGCTTGTTTAGGGGTGGTGAGGGAGGTAACCAAAGGCAGGGAAAGGAAAGCATCAGCAAGGATTAGGGAGGAGCAAGAATCGGAAAACAGAGGGATAAGGGGATAAAATGGCTGGTCAAGTGTGAGCAGGTTGCTGGACACTCTGCTTGCCTGGCCATACTCCGTGCCTCACAAATGTTATCTGTCCTGTCTTCTCAATAAACACCATTTTAAACCTCACTTAAGCCCCCCTTTTCTGTGTGGCTCTCTGCTTAATTATGGGGACAGCTCCAAGGGCAGCAGCTGGAATGGGACCAGGAGCCATGGGATCCCCGAGCCAGTGGAGCAGCAACTGCAGGGAGTGTGGGTGTGAGAGTGGGCACTAGAAGATGGAGCTGGACCAGCCAGGGAGTAGGTGACATGGCCTGGGGGCAAGGGGGTCAGTGAATCTCTGGGGTCAAGACCAGAGGAGGCTGGAGAGACCAGGGGTGTCTCAGTCAGCTTTCTGTGTGAGCAAATTGGTCTGTAAAAGCACTGGGGCTATGAGCTCGCTGACTCTCATCTCCGAGGGCCAGCACTGGTGCTTACTGTGTTCATGAGTGTTCTCTGTGTGTCTGTAACCTGAGTGTCCAGGATTTATGTGCATTCCCCCAACAGCAGCCATTCCCACTGACTGGACAACTCTAGGTACAGATGGGAAATTATTTCCATCTCAGTCCAACATCACTGCCTCGCAGAAAAGGCCAGGGAAAGAAGGAAAGGGAAAGCACAGCTATAAACCCCACATTGTGGTAGCAGCTGTATCTTTCAGTCATGAGTCTGTCTGATCTGTGGATTCCATAGCCCCTCTTCCCTTCCTATCACTGCTGTTTGCATCCCACCAATCTCCTGTCTTCCTAAAGCAAATCGTGCAATTACTCCTCAAATCTAGCCAACACTTCTCTTTCTCCCTCCTTCCTGCCTTCTCAAACCTCCTCTCTGATCAAATCCACCCACCAAAGTCAAATGTCTTTCCAGGGATGAACTTTCATACAATCTTGGAAGCAGTTTTCCAATTTTGTGGTTGGTGAGAATAAAAAATTAATGTGGTTTTTTTCCATGTAGAAGCATCAGTCACGCATTGTGTGTACACTAAGTTCACAGGGTCACAGAAATCAGAGACTGGAGAGCCCAGGGGAGAGAACTACTCCAGCTAAGGAGCTGTGCAAAATTGTTGTCTGCATTGCATTAAGGCAAGAAAGGTCTTTGAGCATTCCTGAACTGTCATGTTGTCCTTGTTTTCTTGTCACCTTCTTCCTGAAACACAGGTGTGGGCATTGTCTTTCCCAGAGAAAGTAGCTTATTAATTTTAATGAGCAAGAAAGATGTGTACTGTTGACGAACAAGCTCAAATTAAAATATTATTATTATATAATCAAATATGAGCCTTTCACAGTGACACTTAAAGAGCCATGTCCTTATTTTTAGTTATAACCTGCACTGAGCTGGCTTATGATCTATCAACATCCCTGTCTGAGGATCTGACCCAGATTAGATTTATTTGATTCTATTCTCAGGCTATTATGTACTCTCCCATTATGGATCGAGTCAATGCCAATCAAAGGGCATTGGAAAAGCTCCAAATGGTTTCAGCTCAGTAGGAATGGCCCTGTTCAGACTATGTGCTTAAGGTCAGTGTCTGCTCTCATGTATAAATCCAGAGGAATGCCACTGAAATCAATCGAGATATAGCTGATTTATGGAGATGACATTGGCAGCAGCAACTGACTGTCTCCAAGCACCTGTCTGTGGCCTCGACTCAGCTCAGAGCTCCTGGGATCCTCACACGGGTGCTGAACTCACTGCACTACAGGACCTGCTGTCCAGCTATCCTCTGACTCTCATTTGAGCTCTTTTGGTTTAATTTTCTGACAAAACAGACATTGGGTGCGCTGATTCTGGGGTGGAATGTCACGGTT
The DNA here is from genome assembly GCA_013397895.1 of Origma solitaria. Classification (NCBI taxonomy): domain Eukaryota; kingdom Metazoa; phylum Chordata; class Aves; order Passeriformes; family Acanthizidae; genus Origma; species Origma solitaria. The sequence goes on along the minus strand of VZRL01003080.1, from coordinate 935,078 downwards.
TGATTGAAAAATGTCAGGTTTGCTGTACAATCATTACCGTATGTTTCCCATCCCTGTGCAAGTGGGAGCAGCAGGAAGAAAGTGTCATCCTTCCCTTTGCCCTCCTGGTGAGGGTCAGCTGAAACACCTCTGTATTTCTGTGTGGAAACCCGGACTTGCCCTGTGCTGTGCTGCTTCCACCTCCCCACTGTTGGGGAAGATGAAATAGGAAAGCCTTATAAATATTATTATCTGGCAAAAGATGCTGAGAATATGGAAACTATAAGTGAGATTGAAATGAAGACAAGCTTTGAGATATCAAACCCCAGTTACTGAACAACTGGAAAACAATGGTATGGCCACTGAAGGTAATTCCCTTTTGATTAAACAACACCCTCTGCTTGCAGACAGGTCCAAGGGTCAGAGCAGACCCTACCAACTTGGCAGAGGGTCCAAAAAGCAGTTTTCAGGGTTTAAAATATAACACCATATGGTAATGCAATGACTCTCATAGGCTATATGTAAATGTTGTAGGATTTGTAGCTTGTTCTAGATTGGTTAGTGAAAATTAGAATATTCAGCACAGAAGATGATTTATTGTATTGTAAACAGTAACCACGGTATTCTATTATTATTACTCTATCCTCTTTCTTCTCTCTCTCTCTTACCTCTCTGAGCTGCTTCAAGCTGCATCTGGCAGCTCCCAGCAGGTCCCCTACACCCACGCCCTTTCACAATAAACCTCATTCTCTAAGACCAAACTTCAGAGATCTCTCATCTCCATCCCGACCGTCCGAAACAAACTACCAAATCCCACAGATGGAAATCCTACACCCCACATCCTCATTTGGCCCTGCAGAGATCCTGGCCATGCTCTCAGGAATTCCCTCTCTCGCATGATGCCTCCTCCAGACTTCCCAGCGTGGGGTGTGACTTTGCTGCTCACCTTGGTCATGTCCTGAATTCACCCCCAGCTTTGTGGATTTAAAAGTTCAGCAAAAGGGCAGCCCCGTGCAAAGATTTAGAGGGCTCTTAAGATGCTACTGCAACAAATCTTTTACTCCCATTCCAAGCAGTGAAGGTCTGGACATGAGAAGAAATCTACAAGGGGGAAGAAAAAACCATTTTCATTAGCAGTGACTTGCTGACGATGTGGTTTCTCTGTCAAAACCTGTGACCTGAATTATCACTGCCTGTGCTGCCAGAGGGTTTATTGGAAAATGGATAGCTTTACAGGGAAAAGAAAGCTGGCTGGTGGACAGAACATTTTTTTAAATAAAAGGAAACAAACCCACTTCCTTATATTGCACATAAGATAAGAGAACGTGATCAGAACACTCCTGATGATGAATCAGGGTGCAGAGTTCATCTGGTCCATATGAGTGACAGGTCAGGGACGTTTCAAAGTACCTTCATGCCCTCTGCAGCTAAAGCCCCCCAAAATGCATTCTCCAACCTGTAGTTGTTTGGATGCCGCTCCAACTCCCAGCAAGCTGAAAAAAGCTCTCAACCAACAATCAAAGAAATGTCATGACTGAGGGTTGTCCTCACACCATCTCCCATTTTTTATGAACATCATCCCAGTAGACTTCTCCAGCCAGCAGAGGCTTAAGGCTGTTGGCAGCCTGAAGCCCTCACTCAGATGAGGCTCCCAAGTCATTGCCAAATTATCAGGGGTGGAGGAACTTCTTGCCAGCTGTGAGAATGATATCTCTATCCTGCCCCACTTCTAGATGGACACATTGCAAGGAGGACACTGAACAGACACACAGACACACAGACACACAATCCCTGTGGTGGCCTGGAGGACAGACTTGGCTGAGCTCCTGGACACTCAAACACAAAAAGTAAGAGGACTCAGGGTGTCCAAGTGCGAGGTCCTGCACATGAGTCAGGGCAATCCCCAGCACACACCCGGGCTGGGAGAAGCATGGATTGAGAGCAGCCTGGAGGAGAAGGGCCTGGGTGTGTTGGTTGTTGGACAGCTCAGAGTGACCTGGCAATGTGCTCTGGCAGCCCAGGAAACCAACTGTGCCCTGGGCTGCATCCAACACCCTATGGGCAGCAGGTCGAGGGGGGGATTTTCTCGCTCTACTCTGCTCTCATGAGAGTAGAGAGAGCACTGCACCACCTGCAGTGCTTCATCCAGCTCTGGGGTCTCCAGCATAAGGAGGATGTGGACTTTTTGGAGTGAGTCCTGAGTAGGGTAAAGATCAGGAGCTGGAGATAAAAGATCCTCTGCTATGCATAAAGGCTGAGAGAGCTGGGGCTGTTCAGCCTGGATAAGAGAAGGCTCTCAGGGGACCTTAAAACACCTACCAGTAATTCAAGGAGGCCTACAAGAGAGCTGGAGAGGGACTTTATGCATGGGTAGATAGAGATAGGACAAGTAGCAATGTCTTTAAACTAAAGGAGAGTAGGTTAAATTAGATATTATGAAGAAATTCTTCCCTGTGATGGTGGTAAGGCACTGGAACAGGTTGCCCAGAGAAGCTGTGGATGCCCCATCCCTGGAATCTTTGCAATCTGCAGAATATTTATAACTGATGCCAATACTGCTGTTCATCTTCATTCTTTTAAATGTTGTGGTGGGTTGCCCTTGGCTGGATCCCAGGTGCTCATCAAGCCACTCTATCACTCCCCCTTCTCAGCTGAGGGAAAATNCCCCCGTCTCAGCGGAGGGAAAATAAGACGGAAAATAACTTAAAGGTTGAGATAAGGCAGTTTACTAAAGCAAAAGCAAAAGTTTACATCTGCTGAAGGAAAGAGAAAAAAAAAAGTATTCTCTACTTCCCACCAGCAAGTGATGTTCAGCCACTTGGCAGCAAGCAGGACCTCAGCAGCTGCTCCAGACAGCAAACAGTAATTAACAAATACCCCCCATTTATCCTCCTTTTCTCAGCTTTTCTATCTGACCTGATGTCATACAGTATGGAATATCCCTTTGGTTAATTTGGGTCAGTCAGCCTGGTTGTGTCCCCTGCCAGGATCTTGCCCCCTGCCAGCCCCTTGATGGGGAATGCTGAGAGACAGCACTGATGCTGTGCCAGCTCTGCTCAGCAGTAACCAAAACACTGATGTGTTATCAGCACCTTCCCAGCTATCAGTGCCCAGCAGAACACGGTGAGGGCTGCCATGGGGAAATGAACTCCATCTCAGCCAGACCCAACAAAAATGCTTTTCTTCCTTCTGACTCCAGAGTTCCTGGATTAGTCAGATTCTCCATTTTTATAACACTTCTGCAAACTTGTGACTAAAGGGGAAGTCAACACCCTGACAGACACAGATGAGATTAGGCAGTCAGAGTGGCCAAGGAACTGAGTGCTTGACCGCTCCCCTCCCATCCAGGCTATCCTTAAGTCAGCTTGGGCAAACCAGAACATTGCATCCATGTTTGACCCTGGTGAGTATGTTGTGTTTCATTTTTTAAAGAATAGTCAGTGGGATTTTGGCAACAAATGAAGATCCCACCTTAGGTAAGTTCTTGCTTTCCTCATAAAGGACAATTCATCCTGTCTTTATCAATATGTAAAAGATCCTAAACAAATACCACCAGCGATAAGGTAAATACTCAAACCTGCTAAATTCTGGTATAATAACCTCAGTTTTTGAAGAGGTGTACATTACTGTAGAAGCTTTTTCATACTGTTAATTGGTTCTATATGGCTCAGTGTTGTGCCATGTAGATATGCCCAAGTCATGTCTGAAAACACCATATCAAATATTGAAAGCAGGCTAATCATATTAATCTTCCAATCAGACAATCACTCCCCCTGAAAAGCAGGATAAGGAAGCCTGGAAAGCCTGGCTGCCTCACTCAGGACTGTTGCAGTTTCTTTGCGTGCTCTTACACTGCTCTGTGTAAATACCCCTTGACTTACAAGCTCCATTTATTTGCTGAAATTAATGCAACAGCATGCAGTTACTATGGAGATGTGGGCTCTGACTATCTTAGGCTAAATCCATACCCACGTGTCAGCTGGATCTTGCAGTGCCTGAAGTTTGCTGGCTCGGGAGTCCAAGCAGCCTGGAAGCCAAGGTGTAGGAATGGCAGGATGATCAGGGAATGTGGACATCCCCTAAACAGAGGCATTGGCTCTGCAGTGGCCATGGGCTCTGTTTGGGTGTCTCTGTGTCCCACTCCATGCACGGAGGGGACAAGTACAAATGACCTTTAATCTTTATGAAGAAAACAATGTCAAGCACAGATGACCTTTATTTTTTATGAAGAAAACGATGACACATTTCGTGTCTCCCAGCCTTGCTGCTCATACACATGCTGCTTTCCTTTTGCCAGGCTCCCTCCTTTAGACACAGGATATAAGGATAGTTCTGCGTTATTCTCTTGACTGCAAAAGGCAAGACTTCAAAAGTAGGCGGAATTCACATGGTGCAAAGGTCCTCAAAGTCTCTGAAATACCTTGAATGCCATGACATCCTCTGTTTCCAGGGCTTCAGGGCATTTCACAGGTCCACAGCTCTTTCATTGGGCTTCTGCATAAAGGGCTCAATTTGTAATTACTAGAAGCAAGCAGGGAACTTCCAAGGCCTTTAACAATTTGTCAGTGGCTGGAAAAAGGGTGTACCTAATCAAAGCTGTGGTTTGCTGTGAGTTACCTGCTCAACTGTTGGTGGTGACTGGCTTTACCCTGCAGCTTGTTCATATTCCCTGGAGCCTCAGATACCTCTACACTGCCTCCATGATTTTATCAACCTTTCCTTCAGGAATAAATCTGTGTGTCCAGTGGTGGCTCAGTCAGCAGGATATTCTGCCTGGTGCAGCCGTCTGTGGCACACAAAGTTGTTCCGTGGCATATTCTAGAAAAGATCAAAGTTGCTCAGATGTATTATAACAAGGATGGTTTCCTTGCTAGGGTGGCACAGAAATGTTTGCTCTGTTGTGAGATTAAAGAACATCTGCAGAGTTTTCTGCTGACAGGAATGTGCCACTTCACAGCCTGCTGTTTGCAGAAGCACCCAGTCTGCAGCTGTGTGGTCCCCAGGGAAGGAAAGAGAAGTGGGACCCATTCCACAGTCTTCCTGGCAGATGATTTACCTGCTTCTTGGAACACTAATCAGTGTCAGAACAATATGGACTACCAGGCTGGAAATGTATTTATGGATAGATTTTGAAAAGTGTCTGTGGATACAGAAATTTTGGGAAAATTAAGGAAAAAAAAAAGAAAAAAAAAAAAGAAAAGAGGAAAAAGGAAGACTTGGGGATAAAGGGAATTTACTTGCCTAAGAAGTTTGGTATCTTAAGGCTCGCTTTTTCTTAAGTAACTTTGAAAACCACAACCAAGATTTATGGATGTATTTGAGTTCTTTATCTATGGAGGGTTAAATCTTTGGATGTTCTTCCAATCCCCACTGAGTCTGAGGCTCTTCAGGTGATCTCCAACACCTGACAGAGAGCGAGGAAGGGGCTGTGAGCTGCAGAGATAGTTCTTCATGGTAACCTGTGAGGCTGACAAAATGCTCATCCATGGATATTGTGAAGAAGAATGAGTATCTCAAGCTGTTTCAAAGGTCTTTCCTAGCGAGGGGAGAGGGATGAGAACGTGGAAAGAGTGCAAAAAGAGGAGGCTTCAGCATATCAAGTTCTGTAGCAACATCAAGGCAACAACTTTAGAATAAATTTGCAGATTGTTTGAACCAGTCTAAAGCAGCACAGCTATCATGCAACAACAAGCCCACTGGGACAGGCACAGATGTGTCTGAGCTTTCAGCTCTGTCACACCTCTGCATTTCGAAGAGAACATTCTCCCATGAAACTTCCCTTTGCAGAGACCCAGACGGTTAACATGCCATGCTCCTTCACACAGACTTTCCTCTTATCCTTCCTTGTTCTGTTTTTCATGCAACGAAAGAATTTATTTTAATGCCATTTAAGCTGAAGGAACCTGGCTGCTGTTACTGTGCTCTGTAACTCTGCTGCCCTTCTGGCACAGCACAGCCCTTCCCACTCCATGGCAGCTAAAGGAGAGGGGAATGAGATCTGGGCTACACTGAGGTGATTATTTGAAAAAGCTCATTGAGCAGACCATTCAGCACTGCAGATGTCACCTGCCATTAAAATGAGAAAGGAATTTGCTCTTTTCTCTAGCACACAGCAGTGAGTTTTGTCTCACTGAAATGTAATCCAGGTAACTGCCCCATTCAGGATGTACTTCCAGCCCTGCAGTTTGGGAGTTACAGCTCTGTTTGACTCCTTGTGTAAACAGAGAATAATAAACTGTTCCCCAAAATAAATAGGAAGCAGAAGACTGGACCTCAGAGCTAAAAAACATCCTGTGTAACGACGCAATGCCTGTCCCCTTATCTCTGTGTGCCCACATTGTCTCCATGTGACTTGCACAGTCGCCAGTCCACATCGCCAGCACGGTGAACTGGGCAGCTGTGGTTTTGTGTGCACTGCCCAGTTCAACCCACCCACGTCAGAGAAGAAACAAAGAGAGGATTTGGTTATTCAAAACACTTCATAGCCACGAGAGCCTGAAATTAAATGGAAATGCTCTTATTTTAAGGTGTAGGAACTAGACTTCAGCTGGCAGGCCATGTATTTAAAACCAGATCCAGGAAGTTGTAAGGCTTTTTCAAGGTCAGAGGAACTCAGTGAAGGCTTAGATGCTATCAGGCATTATGTAGAGCAAAAAGAGGGTAAATAGTGGCTGTAAGGCCAGCAGGAACCTTTGAGGTCATCTCTCCTGAGTTCCTGCATAACGTGCAGCAGAGTTTCACCAGGGCTTCCCACACCGAGCCAGTGGCTCCTGGCTGAGCATGAGTGCCTTTAGACAGGCACAGAGCCAGCCTAAACTCTCAGCCTTGAGTAGAGATACCAAGTGATGGATAATACCCCACTGCCCTCAAGAAGATGTTAGTGGAGAGGCTTGGATTTGGCCTGGAGACCCTCTCAACCTACTGCTCTCATGTGCTAGCTAGGACAAACCACCTCTTGGCACAAAAATTGGCTTGGCTCCTGCCTCAGAGGAAAGGTACAAGGCCTTGAGCTTGTCCAGGAGTTAAGCTCTTAGTCGATGTCTCTTAGCCAAGAGAAAAGGCTTCACGCAGGTAACAAACCCCAGCCCTAAGGGGTTAATCCTCCTGGAGGAGCATGTTCCAGAGATGGTGTCCATCCCTCAGCCCTGCTGAGGGGCAGCAGCTCATGGCCCCTGTCAGAGCTGCAAGGAGCTGAGTGTTCGTGAGGGTCACTGTCAGAATCAAAGGTGGGGCAAAGCCTCCTCAGTGTCTGCTTTGAGCTTCTGGTGAGCCTTTGTTCTGCTTTTTCCGAGGAGTTTCCAAGTCTCACCAGGGTGAGATGGAATGCTAAAACCAACGTCTGAAGATGCTTAAGCACTGAGTGAAATATGAATCAGGATCCATCCTCTGTCCCAAAGGCAGCTGCTGCTTATTCATTATCTTTGTTGTGATGAACTTTCCCCTTACAAATATATTTAGATTCACTTTCCAGACACTGTCCCTCATTGGACATGGTAAAGTTGGGGCTGTACCAAGAAGTATAAAGCAAGTTGTGACTCCAAAATACTCCCATACCTGCGTAGGGAGTAATGCAAAAAGGTTGGTTAAAGGTGAATCCAAGAGCTCCAAAGCAAAATCTGTTTGGGCTGCAGGATGTGTGAGGTACTTAGAACCTTGTGCTTGTTCTGGTTTCTGCTTCTTGACTTCTCACCGAGCATCTGAAGCCTCTCCTTAGACCTTCAGCTTGCTGTGATCTGCAAGCTCAGAATCCTGCCAGCTCCATGAGAGCTCCCTGCAGCTCTGGGCAGGGCTACCAGTCACCCACATGGCTCCCGAATGCACTCACAAGATCCTCTTTGATTTTCACAGTAACGCAAAATTCAAAACAGGTGAACTAGATCATCCCCAAATCTCAAAATCAGTGTTAAAATATCAATCAATATTGTAATAAATGTTGGAAAGCTTCAGGTTGCATTCTGCTTTCTGAAGCTTCAGGGCACATTCAGTACATATACCTAGCAAAATTTAAAATAGTGTCTATATAAATAAAAATACAATTAATATACATTTACATTATATTTAAGTATTACTATATAAGTATAAACATTTAAGTACCTAAATATTAATATCATTTATCAAAGTCAGAGATATTATTTAGAAATATTATTTTTCTAAATTGTAAGATATTCCCATGTGTGGGTTTTTTTTCCTGTGATAGTGTTAATTTTCTTTATAGCACCTCATATGGTGCTGCTGTGTTTTGGATTTGTGCTGAAAACCAATGTTTTCATCACTGCTGAGCAGAGCTCACACAGAGCCAAGGCCTTTTCTGCTCCTCACCCCACCCCACCAGGGAGGAGGCTGGGGGGGAACAAGAATTTGGGAGGGGACACAGCCAGGACAGCTGACCCTGACTGACCCAAGGGACATCCCAGCCCATATGGGGTCACACTCAGTGTAGAACGCAGGGGAGAAGGAGGGAGAAGGCACGTTCAGAGTGATGGTGTTTGTCTGCCCAGGTGGGAACATGGATCCCTTCTTTCCTGGGGGTGGCTGAACACCTGCCTGCCCATGGAAAGTGGGGAATGAATTCCTTTGCTTGGGCATGCAGTTTTTGCTTTACCTGTTAAACTGCTTTTAACTCAACCCACGAATCTTCTCACTTTTACCCTTCCCCTTCTCTCCCCTATCCTACACGGGGGGATGAGCTGACTATCAGGGTTAAACCACAACACCCCCAAAAAAGCTATTTCCAGAAGTGGGGGATTTCAGTGAAACAGCAACACTTCTATGCACTGTGTTTGCTCAAATAGTGGCAGCGATTTTTCTGTCCTTCAGATTTCGTTAGGGATGAAACCTTAGCACAAATCAGTTCTAGAATTGCCACACAAATATTGCTTGTTACATCAGTAATTTGAATGCTGGGTATTCAGAAATGAAAATTCAGCTTTCTAAAGCTGAGCACTAAAAAGTAAAAGCTATTTCCAAAAGTCCATGAATAACTTGCTTATGCAATGACATCCACAAATCCAGTGTCAGAGTTAAACTTCGAATTCTGTAGACTTTAATTTTCAGAAACACACTCAGCCCCTGCATATGCTGCCTTGGGAGACGAAGATCCATCTGAAAAAGTCTATAAATTTGAAAAATAACTCTCATAAAAACTAATGTGATTTATGTAAGCACATTAAGGGGAAAATACCCTAAACAGTTGGTTTAAGTGCTTAGACTTCTTTAACTTAATATTTCCATATGGTTACATTGTAATTTTAGATTTTTTTTGTTGCTTCATACCCTTCTTTGTTAAATTTGAGAAACAAATCAAGGTACTGGCACAAAGAAATTAAGCAACAAAGATGCCTCCAATGAGTGCTTGATTGTTCCCACATGAAGCAATGATTCTTTCTACAAATTCCCCTGATCCTCAAGGAAACATTATTCCAATTGTCACAGGGTTGTTTGTGTGATGTTATGAACAGACGATCATAAAAATCTTCTGATATAAAAAGCAGAAAAGAGAGAGAAGAAATGAACAAACTACATTTATTTTTTTAAAAAAGCAGGATTACATTAGCTAAGCAAAGATTAGTTTCAAAATGCCAGACATGGCTTGAATTCTTACTGAATTGTTTCATGTTTTTAACACTTTCACATTTATCCCACAAGATTTTCACTTTTGCCTAGACTTTACTACCCTTGCAATGATCCACCACTAAAAATTCTCAGTTTATCTGGAGCTCTCAAACTGGCTTATGTGCTGCTTTTTAGTTACAGCTTCCAAAGATTTTGAAAATGATTATTTAAACCAGCACAACATATTGCATGAACCTTCTCAAATCAATGCAAGCCCACATTATATTGATTTAACTGAAGTTGATTCCTACCAACTAAAACTAAATGGGTACAAATCACTTTTAGAGCAACATGGAGCTTCAGGGGAGTGGTGTAATCTCATCTGCACATCTCAGCTCGCTGACTGCAATAATGTACAGCAAAATTCAACAAGAAAAATCTTTTTTTTTTTGAGGAATGTCTTCTCTGCTGCAATTCATTCTTCCTGTCCCCAGAGGAAGCCATGGGAAGATCAGATAAGAAGGCAATGTAAAAAATGCCACAATGAATTTGCTTTCATTATCTGCATTGGACAAGTTTGTGGGTAAAGAGGAGGTTGATGTCAGATGATGCAGCAAGTGTAGACTGAAACTTGGTTCTCTATCCTGGCCTGAACATCTGTGGGGGCACAGAGAGAGGTGAGAAAAAATGGTAAGGCTTGTCCAAAAGTCCTGTTCATTTTCCCAAAAGTGTCTGCAATTGGAGCTGGTAAATGTGATGGTGGGAAGAAGACAGGGAGGGAGGGAGAGAGGGCAAAACAGAGGGGAGCGAGGGACAGATGGGGATAGGACTCACCTGAGCTCCTCCTGCAGCTTGTGGTAGAAGACCCTCACATGGAACAGCAGGATTCTCTTGGGAAAACTCCTTATTTCTCCCAGCCAAAAAGACTGAAAATTCGTCCTCAGCCATACCTACCACTCATGCAAGTAGGCAATATATAAATATATCAGTCATATTTATCATATAAGATCATTCCAACCAGCCATTCTGAACAAGGGATAAGACATTGGGCAGGGGAAAAGATTTTCATTACACTTCTTTCCTTCAGACCTAATAAACCATGATGGAATGATGGTCAACTCCCCAACACTGAACACACTTTGTATGAATTAAAGGGAACCTGCTGAGATACACAGATCTTTTGGCATTTGTTGCATAGTGTATGCAATTCTTAGCATGTCTTCTTCAAGTGACAGGAAAAGAAAAAAAGTCATCAAGAATAGACTCATTGCTCTCTGCTTTACAAGCTGACAGATGACAGAATTTATTTAACAATAAAACACCTGGCAGCTGTCTGGCAGGGCTAGTGGCTGAGCCTGGTATGAGTAGATACAGCTGAATGGCTAATGGTGAAAACCAAGCTGGGTAGAAGAGGCTGAAGCCTGTGATGCTGCAATGGTTTTTAGTGTCAGAAAAATGGAAACCAGTTATGGAACAAAAATACCAAGATCAATAGTTACATAATCTGCTCTTTTTCCAGGGGACCATAATTATTAAGGCATTTTCTCATCAGTGCCACATGCAACTCATTAAAAAGGTACAATCAATAGCAAGTACAGACTATGGACAGCATAAATATTGAAATCCAGCTCTATCTCCCTAACCAGATTTTCCATGAACTGCCCCTTTGTGCACCCCAGCACTTGAGAGCCCTCTCATACATAGGCATTAGCACCATGCATCTGCTGGAGATCTGCAGAGTCTCATCAGTGTGATGTGCAGAGGAGGAAGCCAAGGAAATTATTCAAAGCTGGGAAAAAGGCTCATTCCAAAAGTCAGATTCATCTTGCCTAAATACAGAAGTCTATAACGTAGGCAGTGACATGAGAGGTCACCAGCACAGGGTTCCTTGATTGTTGCTAGAAAGAAATAGGAAGGCTGTGAGGGACATTTATCTAGTCTGCTTTAAAGATTCACTTTGGGATGAGATGAACTTCACTCTGAAAGGCTCATTTCTCTGAGCTGACTCCAGTGGGATGGTGACTAGTGCTGTACAGCCATCTGTTGGGTAGAAGCTCACATCTGGCCAGACAGATCCTATGTGAGACTGAAAAAGTTCAATCTACTTTATTTGTCAGAGGCAGATCACAGCGCTAACATATCAAAGAGGACCTTCATGTAAAGACAGTTTTGTTTCCAATGGGCATTGTTAACAGCAAAAACAGGAATTAACAGGTGTAGGCTGAAGCCAGATACTTGCAAAGAAAATACAAAGTGAAGGGTTTTGTACAATGAGTGAGACAAGCCACTGCTTAATAGTAGCAAGGGAAGAGGTGGCTTCTTGATATCTGGAAGCCTCCAATGTCCTTATGAAACATCAGTGCTCCAGTTCCAGTAATATGGATTAAATGAGTAAACCTACTAACCTGAATAAAAGTGTATTGCTCCATAAATCAGACCACATTACTTGTCCAACACATCTGGCTGGTCCCTGTCTTAAATTTGTTTTAAAACCTGCATACTTCTCTATACCTAAAAGTCTTCTCTTCTGTTCTGCAGAGGAAATAGGTAAATAAATAAATATATAGAAATACAGTAGGTTCTTTTGTCTGTAAAAAAAGAGATAATCCTTTGTGATAATAACTGTTCTACACAGTCATGGCAGTGAGCACAAGGATTTCATCTGCAGACACAGGAACAATTTTGCAAGCCAAATAGAACAAGTCACCTGGGCTGCTGCCCCTGCAATCAAAGGTTCTGCAGTCTTGTTCTTTCTCCAAGTGACCAAGGCAGGTTGGAGGGGTTGAGTTTGCTCAGCCCCTTCCAGGTGGTACCGGTGTCCATAACCACCTAGTTCCTGAGACAATGAGAAACACTTGCCCTGAGCTCTGCATTGCTGGCTCAGTTTAGATCTCAGAGAATTCAGCAGAACATGTTCTAGTGCCTCATGTGAACTGCTGCCAGCTCCTCTGACTCCGCTGTGAAGCAGAGTTTGAGCATCACAGGGGCAGCTGGGAGGTGATGCACGCACTGTGCTATGTCCTCGTGTCTTTACACGCATTGTTTCTGGCTTTGCACATTTTCCTTGATGTAAAAGAGGAAATAGTTTTGTGGGAACATGGAGCTATCTTTCTTTATATAAGGAAGTGTAGGTCTAATGTATTAAGGCAGGTTATTTTCATAAACAGGAAAACATATAATATATTTGTCAGCAATGCATCAAGGCCCATATGTAAACTTCAGAGAATTTGTTCTTCCTGGAGGCTTTCTTGCAACTTTTTTTTACTTTTGATATGTTGGTTACCAACACAATTTTAATTTACAGCCTGAATACATTCACGTGCACATTATACTCTTTACTCTTTATCTGATATACATCCCCCCTCCCCCAACATTCACCTTCCAATCAATCGACAGCAATAGGATCCCACCTCAGCTTTCATTTCACAAGGCTGAGCAAATCTCATTTTCCCATTTGGTGGCTTTATCCTGCCAACCGCTGAAAGTCATCATGTATATCACAATCTTTCCCCTCCTACACTGGAAGCAAGTAAAGAGCTCTTATCCCAAGACAGATTGTTTTACAAATTTCTAAGGGTGAGGTTCACTTCACTTACCTTTCCCTACAGGACATCTTGACAGCTCCCTCAAATGTGCTGGCTGCTTTCCAGCTGGGAATCCCTCAGTCCAGGTGACTCTTCCTACACACATCTTGGAGGTTGCTTCCAATCCTAAGGAATCTATGATTCTGTGCTTTATCTGGATGCCTTCTCTCCCTGATTGGTGGGCTTATCTTTTATCTCGGGTGCCATCACACCCTAATGGAGGTGTGCTGGGCAGTACTTTGAACTGCACTGGACACTCACCCTGCTCCAGGGCTTCTTCTGCACCCTGGCTGCAGGCACAGCCTTGTAGGTCACTTGGGCTGCTGCAGAGCTGAAGGTGAGCACCTCAACATCACGAGAAAACCGTACATTCAATGTGATGGTAAAAGACTGGGAAATGTCCAAAGGTTCCCATATATTCTTAGGAAGCTATTTTGAATCTACTTTCACATAAAGCACTGAAAGCTCTATCTGTGCCTTCATAGAACCATGGTTCGGTTTGGGCTGGAAGGGATCATAAAGATCATCTAATTCCAACCCACCTGCCATGAGCAGGGGCACCTTTCACTAGCTCAGGTTGCTCAGATCCCTATCCAACCTGGACTTGAACACTTCTGGGGATGGGACATCCACAGTTTCTCTGGACAACCTAGTCCAGTGCCTCACCACCTATTATAAAGAAACAATTTCTTTATGATACACATTTTAAATCTACTTCATCTCATTTCAAAGCCATTCTGCTTTGCCCTATCACTACATGCCCTTGGAAAAAGTCCCTCTCCAGCTCTTTTGTACCTCCTTTAGGTCCCGGAAAGTGCTACAAGTTCTTCTCAGTGACGTTTCTTATCTGGGCTGCACAACCCCAGCTCTCTCAGCCTGTCTTCAGAGAGAGGTGCTCCAATTCCAACAGATCCACCTCCTCTCCATGTTGGAGACCCCAGAGCTGGATGCAGTACCCCCAGTGGGTCTCACCAGAGCAGGGCAGGGGGGCAGAATCCCTTCCCTCACCTGCTGCCCACAGGGCTCTGGATGCAGCCCAGGACATGTTTGGTTTCTGGGCTGCCAGAGCACATGGCTGGGTCATGTCCAACCTCTCATCCACCAACACCCCAAATCCTTCTCCTCAGAGCTGCTCTTGATCTGTTCATCCCCAGTCTGTGCTTGGGATTGCCTCAGAGCAAGTGCAGGATGGACCATGCTTTGCACACATGGACTCTGCACTACCAGCCTGGTTCTACCCTTGGCCCCCAGTAAAATAGCCAATTATATGAGTATTTTTTTCTGCTTAACCAGAATCCAGTTAAACACAATATACTGTATTAATTAATCATTAATGTTTTTCCTGAGAATCATTTCTTGTCTCAATAAACTTAAAACCTAATCTTGTTTAGTCTCTCTTATAAACAAAGATTTGCATTTTATCCCATTTTGTATTTATTTCCAGATGTTAAATAGTTTTTTCCTTCCTTAGATTTACTCTAAAAAATCATACCATATTACGCTTAGATTAGTGGTTCTCTGGTTTTCTAAATAATTTTTTTTCCACTTCTTAGATATAGGTTATGCTCTGAATGCAGCACCTGTCAGGTTTACAAGAAGGCCATTTTCAAGTCTTTAAAATCTTTTGTCCAGCTCTCATATCTAATCATTAAAGCAATTTCTTGGTTTACCCAACTTCACTCTTCTGCAATCAAGGAACTGTATTTGCAGTATTGCTTTTCATCTTAGCCTGCAAATCAAGTGGAAAAAGTCATGATCAGTTGCTCCAAAGCCACCTTTGATGACAAGATCTTCTCTAAATGCTGATTTGTTAATATCACATCTAAAGCAGCATTACAGCCGACTTAGTGCTGCTTTAGTGGAGAATTCTGCTAGTTTTTGCACACAGAGATAATGTGACATAAGTATTTTCCAGGCAACATCTGGGAAATTGATTTCTAGAATCTTTTCATTTTTTTTTTTCTTTAGTAGAGTCTCAGCTGGTCTGTCCTGAGCTCCAAGCTGAGGGTTAACAGCAGATCTTCCCCGAATTATCCCAGAATTATCCCAGCACAAGCACTCACCATCCCTCTCTGGAGCAATTCTGCTCACACCATTTATCCCTTCCCAGCCTCTCCCAGTAGCTGGAAGGGACTGAAAAGTTATTTTAACCTCTATATGTCGCAAGAAAGCAAAAACACACAAACTTTTCTATCCTACCTAGGTTATTATATTGCTTTTCTATCATTCAACATAAATGCCTGTCCATACTAGATTAAGCTGTGCGACTAACATCTGCCAGATGTGCTTCAGTGCTTTATTCACAGTTTTCCCAGGGGATGACTTCCACCTGCAATTACCATTTTGTGTTATTCGTGTGTTTACGTTAATACGGAATGTACAGCCCATGGTATATGTGTGATGTCCTTTGAGGAAAAGCATTTTTCTCGAGAGCTGCGTGGTAGCACAGCTCGTGTGCTTCTGTGACATTCAGGAGAGATGAAACTGTTAGCTGGTGCCGATCAGACAGGCACATAAGCCTGACTTTTTAAAGATTCTTCTGCATTACTATATTTATTTTGTTGGAGCCACAGAAAAATACGTTCTTGTCAAAATGTGTCTTTAACAGGCTTTGCCTGCCATCCTTCTTGTAGGCTGGAAACTCAAATAGAAGCCTAATAGACACTTCAACCTAATCAACAACATTTGTTTTCTGGGTCTGTGTCTAATTTCACCTTCTGGTTTATTCCTGACTGTCCTGGGGGACAACTGAAATGAAATAAAATTACAAGATGCTACTAATTTCACAATCACTTAATGCACATATTTTCAAGTCTGTGCTTGGGAATAGATGGTACTCAAGGCACTGTGAGGTCCAGATGGCCAAAGGTAAATCAGATTAATTTTACTTTTGTGATGTTCTGTAGGTGATGTCTGAACTGCCAAGAAGGGTCATTTATGTTGGAGAGATTGGACATATGTGAAACACACAGAAAGTACATTGTAGCTGTCTCTCTTTGCCATACAGTTACTTATCCTAAAATGCCATTTTAGGAGCTTATGCCATTTCTTTTTTCTGCAGTAAAATATTTACAGCCAATTGTTTTTACATTATTTTAATCTTCCTGCATCCTGACATAGGCAGAATCATAGAACCATTAAGGCTGGAAAAGACCTCCAATATCATAAAGTACAACCTTCGACCCTGCCCACTAAGCCATATCACAAAGTGCCATGTCCACTTGTTTCTTGAATACTTTCAAGGATGGTGATTCCACCCTGTTCCTGTATTATGCTATTTTTTCTATTTTCATACTCCATCAGTGGTTTTTTGGGTTTTTTTATTAGTGTTTATTATTCCTTTCAGGCTTTATACTGTCCTTATAGCAAAACTTGCATTTATCTAAAAGTACAAAAGCAAAGAAGTATTTCATAGCACAGAGAGGTTTTTATGTGAGTTTGCGGGAGCTCCAGATTTGCTGAATATTTCTGCAAATCCGGCTTTTGGTGTTTACTGTGTGTTTTTATGTGCTGCAATACTGAAAGGTTTCTCTGACTTTCACAGACATTTATTGAGAGAAGATTGTACCATATCACAACCTTCACCCACAGCCAATGTTCCTGTGTACCACACTAATGAGTCCTAGCAGGTAAAAACAAGTCTCTGTCCTAGAAATCCTGCTCTGATGTCAAAGCTGTCTGAGATGTGGTCCTGCACCCAGGCGCTGCAAAGCAGATGCTGAGAGCCCTGACTGTGTCAGTGCTACTGAGCTCTCGCAACTCCTCGCCGTTTGAATTCCAGGAGCAGGCAGGGAAGGAAGTTGTGTGCTTTTATTGTTCCTCTTCTCTTTGCTCTTAATGCAGCAGAGCTTGGCTGTGTGAGGCTGAGGATGTGATCTAAAAGCCTGCTTTAAACTTACACTCTTACCGCTTGCTTTTAGAAGACTTTGGATCAGGGGAGGCTATCACAGTCCTGTGACGTCTGCCAGAAGTGTGGGGTGTTGTTTGGAAAAAAAAAAAAAAAAAAAAAGCTGAGAAAAAATATGACATGATAAAACTGTTTGTCAGTTGTGGCAAAGTCAACAGCCATCAAATAGCCTTATCAAGGCTGTTAGCACTGTGTATAATGTGCTGCTGTGCAAGTTATACAAAATGAGGGCAGCGACTCTTACACATTTGAGTACAGAGCACAAATGCACCTCTTCAGTGGAGGGAAAGCAGGTGGACATATATCATTTGTCATATACATGGATATACATACGCCATCTGTACCTTCTGCCAGTCAGAATAAATAAATTGTGTACAGTCCATCTGTGGTCAATCTTAGTTTCAAGTTTGAAAGTATTTAATCTCTTTCACTTCTAGTCCTACTGATGAATAGGTGTGTTTCTGCATGGTGTATAATAAACTGAATTATTAGCTAATATAAATATATAGATTACCTGTAAATCACTTTTAAAGGGATGCACCTGTGTGGAGCTTGGTCCTGGCCTGGGGACATCACCAGCAAGGTCAGAAATCACTCCTGCTCTGCTCCTTGAGACAGGAACTGTGCAATGGCATTTTGGCCTGTGCAAAGACCAGTCCCACTCCACAGAATCAGCAGGAGAAGCTGGGATGGGGCACTAGCTGGCCACGCTCCTGGATCCTCTCCTCTTTCCTCCCACTGGGAGCACAGTGCAGTGGTAGCACTTAGCACATCTTTTAGAGCAAGCCAACCATTTCTGAATGACAATTTATTTACACAGGCGAGGAGAAATAGCTTCTTGGCAACTGTGTACATACCAAATGCTGATTTTCTATTTTAACTCCTAGACACAGTGGCAATTGGCTTGTTTGAAAGATGATAGATTATGAACTGAAGGGAAAGCTAATGAGGGGGGAGCAAACATGAGCCCAAATCTGCATTTTCCCAGTGCAGTGCCTCACTTTACAACTTGGTGAAACACTTGAAAATGGGTTAGGGCCTAAGGAGCTTTTGCAATAACCAAAACAATTTATTTTTAGCTGCAAATATGGAGTAACTTTAAAATAGAAGTGAAAAGCTGGACAATCCAGGAAAACAAGGAGTGTGGGAGCCAGTCAATAAGGATGAAACCCAGGCTGCTTTTGAGCATCGCAGAGTAGATGCCTCTTCCTTCTTGTTGCAAGGAGTTAGGAAGGGACAAGAAATCAAATCCATAAAAGGTGAATAATTGTTATTCACCAGCAATTAGCTTTGCCTATTAAAACTTCCAAGAATTACTCAGATGGCTTTCCTAGCACCACATTATTCAGGGAGTTAACAGGAGGTTGGCATAAAAATACTCCAGCCACCCTTCAAAAATAACCAAAAGCTGACATATTTTATGCCTCCTTCTCCAGCACCACCTGGATCCATCCCTTTTGCAGCCTTAGAGTAAATAAATCACAACTCCTCTATCTCTACCTTGGGATGAGGCTTCTTAAGATGGCAGAGCCATAGTTCTGCCCACATCTGGTTTAACAGTGTGTGTAAGAGGAAAAAAGTGCTGCAATTGCTTCATTTCTCCTCTTTTCTGATCAGTGCTGGTGATAATGTTTTCCTTGTTATGGCTTGTAGACTCCAGCTCACTGCTGTGTTGAAGCATAGGAGGGCTCAAATCTGACTCTTAAATAAAAAAGGTTTTGGTTCCAGCACAGCATGTTTGTAAAATATCTACTGACAAGTCAAAAACTGTTCCACATGGCCTGTAAAACATATGTTAAAAATTATGCATCATAGACCAGCTTTAAATTATTCATTTTTAATTCCTTCAGCCTTGAAGGGCCTTTAAACATTGACTACTGAGAAACAATCCTGCCACTGAGGGAACAGCTATAAAATAAAAAACTGGCTACTTAAAAATATAGAGAAAAATGCTTTACCTAGGCACAGTTTCTGAATTTTAAAATATGAATAAAGGGCTGGATCCCCACTTGGTGAAAGCTGATACAGCTCCTTTGAAGTCTGCATAACTATCCCCCATCAGCAGCTGAAAGCCCTGGCCCAGAGTTTAGGATGGATATAGTTTCTCTACATAAAGAAGACAAGCAGGATTTGCATGGTTAGTTCAAACTATTCCATATTCACTGAGCTGTTGAGGAAATACTGTCTGTGAAACAAATCCTGGATTCTTTCCCAAAACCATCTAAATGACACTTGCAAGTGAAATGCCACAGCAGAAGGGGGATCGGATGCAGCAGGCTGGGTTGGACCCTGCTGTAATTCTGGTGGCATTATCAGAGAGCACTTGTTACCTCCATGCTCACTGGGGTGCATCAGGGAAGTTGAGAGCATCTGAAGGAATTAAGTGAGTGTAACACTGATGTAACAAGGAGAAATAGGCTCCACACTTGCTGTTTGAGGTGGATTCGGTCTTGTTCTCTGCTCTTGGCTCGGCCAGGTGCTGGCAGAGACCTGTGGATCTCCTCCATGCCCTGCACTTCTCCATGCTACACCCATTTCATGGTGCCATGCCTCCCTGAGGCATCTCTGGGGCAAGCACAGTCCTCCTCTGCCTTTCTTTTCAAAAAGGAGCCTTCCTAAGCAAACCCAGCCACTGCAGAGCTCGTCTCCATACCTCCTCCTTGCAACTTGTGAGCAAGGTTTGTTTGGCTGGAGGACTGTGCAGTATCTCACCTCTTGTGTGCTCCAGAGAAACAGTGTAGAGACAGGACTGAGAACACAAAAAAACCCACAAAATTACCTCTCACTCCCTTTCTTCAGAATCACAGAATAGTTTGGGTTGGAAGGGATCTTAAAGATCATCTCATTTCAATCCCCCCTGCCAGGGCCAGGGACACTTTCCACTATCCCAGGTTGCTCCAAGCCCCATCCAACCTGGCCTTGAACACCTCCAGGGATGGAGCAGCCACAGCTTCTCTGGGCTACCTGTTTCAGTGTCAACTTGATTAACTGTTATTAATTCGGACATTCTCATCTGCTGGGTTAAGCTTTCCTTGATACAACATAGCAAAACTTTCTCTGTTGTGTGATAACAAATGAGCTGTTCTATAAGATACATTCTTTTTCTCTGCTGAACTCAGTGAAATGCAGAATGCTCAGACTCTTCTTTCTCATCACTCTCTCCCTCCCTCCCCCAGAAATGCTTGGGAGAAATCTCCAAATCTGAAGCACAGCCCTATTACTGGTGAGCTGCTCCCCAGAGATTTTTTTTCATGAACGGAACCACTCACCCACTATTATTGTGAAGCAAATGAAGCACCAAATGTAACCAATTTGCCTGAAAGTATGACAGTAGGGAGGCAAAATGTAACAGAGACACCACAATCAAATTGGAGCTCCTCATCCCACCTCCAGCAAAGTATCAAGGAGCTCCTGGGAAAAAGCAGTGAACAGCTATTTAATAGACTGTGTTCACCACACAGTAATTCCTTGTGTGGATACATTCCTTGTGAAAGAAGACTAATGTGCTTTTTCTTTTTTTTTTTTTTCCCATGCTCATTACTTTAGATTAAATCCCTTCCAAACCCTGTTCATGAAGGGTATAACACTATGCTACTCTTCAGTATCCAGAGGCAGGATTTAGTGGTGGGGTGAGGCCCTTGAAGGGCTTGTATTGGGTTCATGCTCCCCAAGCAGAAAGCTTAGGCTGTCACAGAGGCTCTCACCTGCATGCAAATGTCTGCGCAGCGTGGTACATGATGTGACACTGGTCTAAACTCACACTTAAGCTTTTCCTAATATAACTCTACGGAAACAAGCTCAGTGATGATTGATGAATTACAGCTCCTACACAGCACATTACAGTTTCCAGTGGAAGTACATTGTGCTGGATGTAATAAACCAACAACGTGGGCAGCTTCAGTGACTAGATTAATCACCTGTAAACTCATCTGCCTCACAAAGGGAGTTGTACACTGGCTGCCCAGTGTTAAGAACAAGTTTTTTCAGAGCTCAGGAATGCATTCTCCTTTCTGATATGTGCTGTCCATGTTCACTGTGCATGTTTGCCTGCATAAGGAAGGGTGGAGGAGAGAAGATCAGAGAGCATTTGCTTCTTTGGAGGTGCTATAACCCCCCCACTTCTAGTCCTGGCCCCAGTCTTTACACAACGACACTAAAAAAGCCAGATTTATGTTGTTAAATAGTTTTAGCAGACACTTTATCACTCTAATGTGTCTGTCTGGGGGATTCTTTAATGATGCTGCATTCTTTTTAATTCTATAGTTTTTTTATAGGCACCTTAAAATTGTCTGATGCTGGACAGAAAGAAGAGGGCTGAAGTACCTCTCCTGTAAAAACAGGCTGAGACAAGGGATCGTTCAGCCCAGAGAAGAGAAGTCACTGGGGAAACCTTGTAGCACCTTTCAGTACCTACAGGGGCTGCAAGAAAGCTGGAAAGTGAGTTTTTTTCCCAAGGGAATGTAGTGATAAGACAAGGGGGAATGGCTTTAAAACAAAAGAGGGTAGGTTAAATTAGATATTCAGAAGACAGTCTTTCGTGTGAAGATGGTGAGACACTGGAACAGGCTGCCCAGAGAAGCTGTGGATGCCCCATTTGAGCCCAGGTCTAATAGGAGGTGTCCCTGCCCATGACACAAAGGTCGAATGTAGATCATGTTTAAGGTCCCTTCCAACCTAAACCATGTCTCTGTGAATATCGACTATGAGCTATTTTTAATAACAATGCCACATACATTTTCTGCCCAGAGAATCGCAGAATTTCCTTCCACTTTCCCTGCTGCGATCACCTTTGGGATCCAGGCAGCCCAATTGCAGACACAGCAGCTCGGCGATTGTGGGGAACACAGACATTCCTGGATGATGACCCTCTAGGGAGTGTGAAAAACGAGGGGCCCGACGAGCGCCGGATTTCATCCCGGCGGCGCTCAGGGGTGAGCCCGGGCTGGCATCGCACCTCTGCACTGGGCAGCTCTGCTCAGCGGCCCGGGGCGGGGAACGGGAGGGGAACGGGGGGACAGATGGGGCGGCGATGGGGGAATGGTGATGGGGGAATGATGACGGGGATGATGAGGGGGGGTGATGAGGGGGTCCGCCCCTCCCGGCCCGGCCCCGAGGAGGAGCCGCGGGCCCCGCGCCGTCCACGTGGCCGAGGGCGCGCTATATGAGCGGGCAGGAAGCGCCGCGGAGGGAGCGAGGGGAGGGACGGGGCGCCCGGAGCGGCGCGGCTGGGCTCGGCTCCGGCGGGGGGGNNCAGCGCCGGCAGACATACACACGGACGGACACACAGACAGCGCAGCGGCAGCCACAGCAGCGACCGGCCGGCTGTCCGTTTGTCCCCCGGCCATGGGGCTCGGCCGCCCGCCGGCCCCCGCACCCCGCCGTGAGTACCGCGGGACCTCTCTGCCTCCCTCCTTCCCTCCCTGCCGCCCCTTCCTCCCGCTTACCTGCAAAGCCTCCGCTCCCCGCCGCTGCAGAAGGCTCGGCGGGAGCCTCCCAGCCTCCTGACTCCTCGTTCGGCTGTTGAGTTGTTAGGGTTTTAAAATTATTTCTGTTATTTAGAAGCAGGGGTGGCCCCGGCGCTGGCGGAGCGCGCAGCATCCTCCGGTTCGGTGCCCCGGCACTCCGGAGCGGGGAGGCTTCGCCCCATCCAGCCGGGATTTCCCCGCTGGGGGAGGCGGAGGGGAGGCGGCGGGTGCCGGGGTGGGCTCCGGAGCAAGGGGCACCTTCGGGCGATGCTCGGGGGGTGACAGCGCCGGGGAACCCCCCCAGGGCTGCCCCTCGGGCACCGCTCCTGCCCCGCGCCGCCGCCGGGAGGGACCAGCCCGGCGGAGACTCGCACCCTGGTGGTTTTATTTTATTTCTTTCTCCCCTGGCTAGGCTGTGCGCCGAAAGAGTAAAGCCAGTGTTACTCCGTTAGAGGGCAAAAAGCAGACTAGCTGTCTGAGGTATCCGCTCGCACGTTCCTCCTTGCAGAATTAATTTCTGGTGGAGCATAAATAACTAATCTTCGAGGTCGACAGTTTGTTTTGTTGTACTGATATATTTGTCTCAGTAGCGTGCATACTGAGACAGGTCCTTAGTGTGTTTGTGAGTAGTCTTGGACCAAATGAAAACTAAACAGTAAAAAAAAATGCCTTGATGTATATTTACCCATTTGAGGCACACAGGATTTTTCAACTCTTGGTAATAGTTGGGTTTGTGTGTATCCAATACATTGAAATAACTCATTCACGTAATTGTAAGTCTGAATTATATATTTTTCTGCTGGGCACATATGTTGAAGGAAAAACCTCCCTAATTATGGATCTTTCAGAGAGATTGGAAGGGTGACAAAGCCCTTGTAATCTTTTGGGTCAATTTTCATAAGCTTCTGAAAACTGTCTTTGAAAAGGAAATTAAATTTCAGTGTACAAAAGGGACAGGAGATTCAAGGATATAAAAAAAGAGAGTCTTATTCTACTTTGATCTTGTCCTCAGGAGTTCATTTACTTTGGTGCTCTTCCGTGACACAAGTTAAAAGGAAGAGTTGCCTTTAACTGGAGTCTTCCTGCCTCTTGGCATTTCGGAAGGTACTCAATTAGCAGCACACCCCTCCTGGATATTATTTACACACCTTCAGCTGGAGGGGTGGCTCTGTGTGAAACATCTGCTTGGAAATTCTTGGCTTGTTACATCCACAGCATCCTGCCAGCCTGCACCTTCCACAGCCAGTGTGTTCACCCCTGCTCAGTTTTCCATCCTGATCAGAGGTAGTGGTGCTCTGCCCACTGTTCACAATGCCTTGACAGAGCTGCTCTGGTGTTAGAAGCATTTGGGGCTGGCCCTGGGCTCCTTTTCCTGCTTTCACCATGGGTGGGATGGTTATCTGCAGGGCATGGCTGTGCTTAAGGTCCTTTCTGGGATTATCTGGGAACCTGACAGTTTTTAATCTGCTTGAACACATGTTCAGGCAGTGGCTGAGGGTACAGGAGGGAATGGTTGGATGTGAATAAAAAGAGTGGATTTGTTTATTAGTTAACAGTGCTTGTTTTCTTGATTATCCTGGAAACAGCAAACCCCCACCGTAGGTCTGTGGTGAACTTGGTGCTCTGTTCCTCTGCCAGTTTCTCACTTCATTTACTCTATTTTGGTGCTGCTGTAGGGTAATATTTCAGTGTCAGGAGGTTTAAAACTTTTGCCTCAACGAAGTCTCAGTCTAGTCTATGGTTCTACTAAACCAGCTTTAAAGTTACTACTAAG
Organism: Origma solitaria; assembly: GCA_013397895.1. Lineage (NCBI taxonomy): Eukaryota > Metazoa > Chordata > Aves > Passeriformes > Acanthizidae > Origma > Origma solitaria. The sequence goes on along the minus strand of VZRL01003080.1, from coordinate 910,817 downwards.
TTTCTAAAGTACAGTTCTGCTAATACACATTTATTTTACCTTTCTGCTATTAGGGTGTAAAGGCATTGTCTCTGAAAGTGCAGTAGAAGAGTGAAATTGTATTACTTACTCTTTTGGCTCACTCACTTGGTGCACAATCTGGTTTTGCAGGGGAGACAGCGAGTTGCCCTGCTTCTATGAATTTGTCACACATCCTGGCCAGAAAGGAACTTGAAACCTGCTTTGCAGTTTTTTCTTCCAAACTTGATTATACTGCCAATTGTAATGGCCTCTCAATTGAGGAAGGTAATTTTTCAAACTAAACATAATTTTGTATAAGACTTGGTATCTGCTTATCAATTTGCTTTTTTTTTTTGTTTATGTAGAACTGGGAGCAACTTGAGAGGAAATTAAGGTCATGCAGATGGCAGTTCTATCTTCTAGGTTATAAAAACATCTTTTATGTCAAGTGCGTTGCAAATGCTGCCATTAAATGATAGTAGAAATAAATTTTTGTTCGGAACATCTTTTACACCTATTTTCAAAAGCGTAGTGAAGAAGAAACATGCTTTTAAAAAGCAAAGGAGAGAGAGCAAACTAAGCTCCACAGAATATTTCAAGTGCTGTTAATCTCACCACCTGGTGGAGCTTTTCATGGCTCTGGCTCAGGGAACTCTGAAAAGGATACATTTTCTGTCTTGTTTCAACGTTCACATGTGGAGTTTCTTTAACTTTTTTCTTTTTCATACCAGACTTAATTAATTTTCTGTATCTTCTGTCATTTGTAGAAGGCAGCATAGGACTATCAGTGTCTCATGTGAAGCAGCAGATAGAGGAACTGGTGAAGTAGGGGATAAAGTTTTCACCTACAAGTACTTTTTAAGTGGAAGAATTATTTTTATTAATCAGCACCTCTTCCAAGATACTCTGATGGAATCTTTCAGTGCAAGCCCAGTTAGCTTTGTACTAATACTTTTTATATTTTTATATAAATATTACTATAAAATATTTTATTTACTATAAAATACTTGCTAAACAGCCTGTGCTCAATCAAGCTTGCAAGGAGAGAAGCAGATGCATTTTGAACTGATCTGAGATTACTGATGTAGGCTGTTAAAACATGGGTGTGAGCTCCCAGGAATTAAGGTGAAGCATGGCAGACAGACCTTTGCCCGCCTCTGCCATAGTTTTGGCAGACTGCATCAAAGCCTGTCTATTATGTTTATGGGGTGCCTCCTAGCTGATGAATGAAAATCTAACTCAGAGGTATGCAAGCTGGAAGTAAACTCTGGGGTTATCTGACAGCTCACAATTCAGAGGAATTGTTTACAACAGCGAGAAAGCTCCTTGACCCATACAGACATTTCCTGTGCATGAGATGCAGCCTTGCAGGCAAAATGCTGTTGTAAATGCTTGTGTTGCCCTTACTGCCATAGTGCCTGTGGAGGCCATGGCTAGCCTAGAAATGTGACAATTCCCATCTGCCTCTCCAGTCCTGGCAGGAATGGTGTGCCTGTCCCACCAGTGGGGTGGGCAAACGCCTTTGCAGCCCATCCAGAGCACGTCTGCATCCCTCGCGGAGACATTGCCCAGTAGGTATCTGCTCCGATACCAACAGGTGTCTGCTCCAGGGAGCTGAGAATCTCCTGTCAGGCTTCAGGGATCTTGGCTTCTCAACCACAGTCTCATAGCGCTGTTTGAACTGCCCTGGAATATCTGTCCGTGTCTTCTAGTGTCAGTACAGAAAGATGTGACTGACACCTGGTGTTGTATTTGAGACTTCAGGAAGGTGGGTTTGATGTCCAAGGTATCTTCAGTGGCACCTGAAATGTGTTTGGCAGCTGAGTTGACCCTTTGGGAGCTATGTGTGTTTTCTGGGCACAAACCTCTCTCTTGTGAAATAGATAACCTTATCAGCATAAGTGGTCTATATTTAGGGTTTGTGTCTGTTAGTTGTTCCCAGTTGTCACTTCATGTGACCCCTCTTGTTCTGATAAGGGCTCTGGGCTAATCTGGCACCAATTAACAGCAGCCACAGAGGAACTGCTGTCACCCTTCTGGTCACCTTTCCCACTCTTACCCCAACCTCCTCTTCCCACTGGTCCAAGTGTCCCATGCTCTGGTTTGTGAGTAGCAAGCTCAAGTCACTTTGTGTGAAATGGCCTACAAGGCTTTGAAAAGCTCTTTTAAGTCAGGGCTGCACAGCACCCTCAAGCTGTGAAATAGCTGTGGAATGTGGAAAATGGGGGAGTCTTGACAAACAGGGAGCCCTTTTTAAAAGAAGCTCCCCACAGTATTGGTAGAAGCCTGCTCTGAAGTTAATCTGAGTTAAGATTAGGAATGTCATCAACTGTAAAGACTGTAGTAATTGTTAAAATGCAATTCTGGGGGAAAGGAGGGTGGAAAGCAATTCTTTCCCGGCTTTGCTGTACTTTGAACTGCCTGTGATTAAGTTGCTTCATCTGGATTTACGTGCACGTCCTTCCTCAGGGAGAAAAAGATCTGTGTCCTGTGTACGAGATGACAAAACCTTTGAGCAGAGAGTTGGACTATTTCAGGAAACCTGTTAACCTCATCAAGCCACATCTGTTTCTCTGGGCCAGTCCACAGCTATTTTTACCAGGCAATTGCAAGGTATCACAGAGTGCAGGAGAGACACAAGTGGTTGAAACCTGCACCTGGTGACAAATATTTGAATTGTAGCTTTCTTGCTCTGAGGACATCATCTCAGTAGAGCTTTTTTTGTTTGTATTTTGTGGCAACTTTTCCATCTCTTTGGAAGTCCTTTGTCCCAGCAGTAGTTTTCAGTGCAGGCTCAGCACTCTGTACCTTTCCATCCCAAAGGATGTGAGTGGAGGATGAGGAGGAATAAGTGACTGGTTAGAGCCCACAGGGTCGCAGCACAACATTTTCCACCCTGCTGGTGCCTGACCCAGGACTGCTGCTGGCATGGAGGTGACCCCACATACTCTTGGTATCCTCAAAACTCCTGTAGTGGAACCACTCCTTATCCAGCCCTTTGGAGGATTGTTCTGCAGGTATTAAATCTGATGGAATTTTAAAATGTCTCTGGACTAAATACTTGCTAGTGACATTTTCCCAGGATCAGTGGAGTTTTAGATTTTTTTTTTTAATTTATTTTTATTTTTGTTTTTAGAGCTTTGGTATACCAATACAAAACAAAGTTTGTTCTTTTTTAAGGACACTGCATTATTTCTAGAGGCTGGATCTTCAACCAATGACTTAATCTTACTGATCTGAAATACTTTGTGTGCTGACACATCACAGTGCTGTACCAGCTCGAAAAAGAAATCTAATTCTATCAAATCTGCCAGCTCAGTTAATATGACCCTGCCAGGGAAGCATAAGGCATCACCTCCTGTTTTTAGGGAGGAATCAGATTCCCGCTCCCAGCTCAAATTCAAAGCACAGTACACATGGCTAGGTTTAGATTAAAAGAAAATAAAAAAATTAAGGTCCCTTCTTGCATCTTGGCACACAAAACCACAGATCAAATTGGAAGATGTCATCTGAATATTTGAGTTTAAACATAGCAGTTTGAGTCCTGCAGACAGTTCATTGGGGTTAGTCTTGAAGCACAGACCTGTGTTACTTCAGCCTGAGACTTCTACAAATTCATGTGTAAAGAACATGGTGTAGGGCATCCTGCAACTTGAATCAGAGCTGACCTGACAGTTTTTGTCTCTTTTCTGACACTCTAGAGTGCATCCAAAGCTGCCAGGGTGTGATAAGGACACCCATGCTTGTATCTTAAATTCCTTTAGCCTGATGCAATGTGGTGCTGCCTTTTACAAAACCTGCAGCCTGCTTTAGTGCAAGGCTTTAGCTGTAAATGTTATCGTTCCATGCATCTAATGCTTTCTCTTACTAGAGTTTGACTTAAATCACTTCGTGCAGGTGATCTAACTTAGATTTTTTTGGTGACAGTGCTGAAAAAAATATTCATTGACATTGAATCAAAGCAATCTTTAGTTAAGCAAAGACAGGTCAAAATAATTATGGTTTTGATAAAGTGAGATATTCTTGCTTTTAGGTATTCTTAATTCCAGGTCCATTTCAAACTCTCAGGTAGTCAAAATTACTCATTTTGAAAGAAACAAGTTTGCCTTCAGAGATGTCAGAATGATCCCTCTGAATTTGATGTGACCTCCATTGTCACAGTTTGTCAGCCATTGGCAATACTGATATTATACCTGAATTTGGGTGTTTGTTTCTTTTCTCTTTGAAACTATTTTTGTAGTGAAGTTATTTTTGGAAGGTTTACCCTGTTTTTCTCTTCAGGGACAATTCTAAATGTTCCAAGTTAAAAAAGGATCCCTCCTGCTCCTCAGTCTAGTGCTTATTAGAAGAATTAGAACTCTTCCTTCTTGATCTCTATTCTCTTTTCACATCCCATATCCTCTGCTTTTTCCCTTCAGTTAAAATCTGCCTTTATTGAGATGCAATGACTTTATGATCAGCTCTCCTGTGGCTTCACTCTTACAAACAGACCTTCTGTTCTCCTCAAGCAGCTGGCTCGATTCTAGCCTGAAAATTCAACCTGAGAAGTGAAAATGAACTTTGCTTGCCTGTATCCCATTCAAAAAGGTTCAGCTTCAAACCCCAGACGGTAATGCTGACGGCTGCCTCATATCTCCAGGGGATCAGGCAGTGGCACTGGTGGGAACACAAAGCAGGTAATATTAAATTTGCAGGCAGGACATGGAGGCACATGGAGCAGCTGGGAATGCCACTGCCACTGGAACTGTGCAAGTTAGCATGGAATTGTAGAATATCCTTAGTTGGAAGGGACCCACAATGATCATTGAACTGTCCCTGTGCAGGACATCTCAAGGGTCCCACCCTGTGCCTGAGAGAATTGTCCAAAGGCTCCTTGAGCTGTGTGAGGTTTTGTGCTGTGACCACTGCCCTGGGGAGCTGTTCCAGTGCCCAACCACCCTCTGGAGGAAGAACCTTTTCCTAATATCCAACCTAAACCTCCACTGACACAACTTCAGGCCATTCCCTCGGGTCCTGTCACTGTCACCAGAGAGAAGAGATCAGTGCCTGCCCCTCCTGTTCCCCTTATGAGGAATTTGTAACTGCAGTGAGGTCTCCCCTCAGTCTCCTCAAGGCTGAACAGACCAAGTGACCACAGCCAGTCCTCAACAGCTTCCCCTCAAGGCCCTTCACTGTCTTCATAGCTCTCCTTTGGACACTTCTTCATAGCTTTCTGTCTTTCCTCTATTGTGTTGCTGTTGTGTTTTCATCATGAAGTTATCTCTCATGCTCTGGAGATGGTGCTGTAATGACAACACAGAAATGCAAGGGGAAACTGCATTACCCTTTGTAAAAGGCTAGGAGTTAAACAGAGCCTTGCAAAAATTTCTTGTGCTTAGGAAGGTGTCCTGGGGTGGCATAATGATATCTTGTATTCCCTATCGTTTTGTATGCTTGACCAGAAATATGGTCCTGTAGCTTTAACTGTGTCCCGCAGCTGG
>VZRL01003080.1:663768-905210 GCA_013397895.1 Origma solitaria | reverse complement strand
TCGTCCAGGGAGCCACCGGAGGAACTTCGCCTAGCCCCTTCGGGGCCCCCGGAAAGGGGAAGCTACACCTGAGGAAAAGGACACTAAGTTCATCAGCTGTTTGTTCAGGTTTTCTGACCCCTTTTCCCCTTTTCCCTTTCCACTGTGTGGTCTGTTAATTAAACAGTTCTTTCCACTTTAGGCTGAGATATTCTGTGTTGTGGGGAGAGGAGTGTTAGAAACTTTTGCTGTGGGGGTGGGGCACCTGTTTGGAGTGCTTTCCACCGAGGATATTTGTCTCTAATCCAAGACAGAAGGCAATATTGAAATGTAAGCTGGATCTTACAAAATATCATATGGAAACCAAAGTTGTCCTTGCTGGTGCTAAGAGGAGGAAAACAAATTGGGAGGGTAGTCAGGGATGCTTTAAAAACTTGGTAAAAGGCAGCTCCTTGCTCTTGGGCTGCCAGAAATGCCTATGGTGTGTCTTGCTGGTGTAAGTGGGCACTCTGCAGTGGATTCACAGAGAAAATCTGGGCAGGGACACATCTGCGGGGTCAGAGGACATGGTTTGGCTTCAAGATCACAGCTGTAGGCAAAAGATGTCAGCTCCACCAAGGTTATTCTGATGTCTACAATGTGGTAGTGTGAGGTGTCCGTGGAAATGCAAAGTGTGTGTGAGATACTCAGAGCTTCTTCAGAGCATCAGGAGGGTTTTTTCTGGTTTCATCTCCATTTCTCTCGTTCCTGAGTAGACATTGGACTGCCCTTTCCCTGTCATGGTTTAACCTCTCCACAGACAGCAGCTAAGCCCCACACAGCCACTCTCTTGTATTCCCTGCAGTGGGACAGAACTGGAATGGTAAAAGTGAAAAAAATCACAGGTTGAGACCAATTTAATACATAAAGCATAAGCTGCACATACCAGTAAAGCAAATAAGGAATTCATTCCTCACTTCCCATGGGCAGGCAGTGGTTCAGCCATCCCCAGGAAAGCAGAGCTCCACCCCATGTGGAGGTGACTTGGGAAGATAAATGCCATCACTCTGAACATGCCTCCCTTTCCTGTTCTGCTCCCATCTCTGTGTGCTGAGCGTGCTGCCATATGCTCTGAGCTTGGGGCAGTTGGGGTCAGCTGTCCTGGCTGTGTCCCCTTTCAGTTCCCTGTGCACCCCCAGCCTCCTCACTGTGGGGTGGGGTGAGGAGCAGAAAAGGCCTTGGCTCTGTGTAAACTCTGCTCAGGAATAATGAAAACATCCCTGTGTTATCAGCAGTGTACCCAGCACAAGTCTAAAACACAGCCCCATTCCAGCTACTGTGAAGAAAATCAGCTATCCTAGCCAAAACCAGCACAGTCCCTCTGTTGTATGTTCCTCCTCTCATCAGTCCTTTTTCCACAATTTCTCCTTGCTCGAAGAGAACAGGCTATTCCTGCAGCTCCCACCACCCCTTCCTCTCCCATGCTTTGTTCTCTGCCGGGGTCAGAGTGAGCCAAGACATCAGGAGAGGCAGGGACACTTAAACTTTGCATCTGGGGACAAGTGTGTGAGTTGGGAGGACACACTTGTGGCTGAGAACTTGGAGTGAGCTTGGAGAGCATGTCCCTTCTCAACCCTCTGCTCCAGATTTTCCAGCTGTAAGGGACAGTATTTCAGTTTCCTGGAGGTTGAGTTCAGCCTGTAAAGTGGTTGGAGACTCCAGTAAAGATGTAAATGTTGTCCTCAACCATCAGCTTGATTTCTGAACTACGAAAGTAAAAGGAAATCTACCACATGGAGAAAAGAGCTTTAGAGAAAGAATTCACTCTCTGCCACTCCACTGAGTGGTGCAGTCATCAGAGGTGTGCAAAAGCACAGCTGATGCAACATAAATCATCTGTATTTCTGTTTTGTTTACTACAATGAAGTTATCACCACAGTGCTACAAGGTTTGTGCAGTTTGGTGCTTTATCCATGTGGCTGTTCGTGCACTGCTTTTGCTTGCCTGGATCCTGAGACCTTACAGGGGAACATAAAGTGTCATTGACTCACTGTGGCTGTCACAGCAGATCTTGTGTTGAAAAGTGTGCAAAAATAGATATGCAAAAGTAGAAACTGCTTCAGACCTGGAGTTACAGAGAAAAAGCCTTTATTGTGGTGGCAGGATGTGTGAAATAGCAGCAACTTCACACCTTTGTGATCAAACTGCAGGGATGCTGGAGCACAGCTGTCCTGCATCCTGCTGTTAAATCCATGTCTCTCCCGTTCAAAGATAAGGATGCTGTGTGGGACAGTGTGTCAAATGCTGTGTACAAGTTCAGGTCGGTGATGCCAGTGACTCTTCCCTCACCCAGTAGCATTGCAAGACCCTTGGAAGCACATTGTAGAAGGCCACCAGATTTGTCAGGAGCAATTTGACATAACGCTCCCAATTCAGACAGTTAATTACACCGACAAAAGTTGGGTGTTAATGCTCAATTAAGACTCTGAGTTGTGCTTCTCCAAAAGCTCTGTAACTCTGCTGTGTAAAAACACCCAATGCTTCAAACAGAAATTACCTCACCTAACTGGTTGTGAGGCCAAAGAGCAAAGGAGCAGGAGATGGATATTGGCTGTTGAAAAATACAAGGTTATTGAAAAATACAAGGTGATACAGTAATTGCAGAAGTGGCTAAAACATTTTGCTGGTAGCAATGAAACAAAGGAGTTCACAATAAGCTGCTTCTCCGAAAGGCAAAAGTCTCCTTTTGATATTGAGTTAAATATTGGCAGAGGTTGTTGCTATGTAATTGCAATTCATTTTGGGATGTTTTTAATAGAGGAAAAAGATGGAGGTCTGTATGGAAAAGAATCAATAGGTTAGAATTACCAATCCAGCTCCTTCGGAGGGGCACGTCTCTGTTTCACAGAGCACCAGGAGAGGCTGCTTGTTTCTTCCTCTGCTGCTGTAGGAGAGGAGCTCCTTTGCTGAGCTTTATTTTTGCTGCTTTAGAAAGAGGACACACACTTTTCCAGTGCCTGTAAAAGGTCTGGATGAAGAATGCTATCCTAGAATTATTAAAGGTGGAAATGATCTCTAAGATCATCAAATCCAACCATCAACCCAGCACCAACACTGTGTTAGCCATTAAACCATGACCTCAAGTGCCACATCCACACGTTTTTTGAACAATTGCAAGGATGGTGACTCCTCTGGGCAGCTGGTTCCAAAGCTTTACAACCCATTTAATGAAAAAAAAAAAAAAATCCTGATATCCAATCTAAACCTCCCCTGGTGCAACTTGAGGCCATTTCCTCTCATTCTGTCACTTGTTACTTGGGAGAAGACACCAACCTCCACCTCACTACAGCCTCCTTTCAGGTCCTTGTAGAGAGAGAAGGTTTCCTCTCAGCCTCCCTTTCTCCAGGTTAAACACCCCCAGCTGCTGCTCTTTAGACTTGCATTCCAGCCTCTTCACCAGCTATATAAAGCTAAAATTCTACCAGACTGAGGCAGAAGTGCTCAGTGGAACCTCTGTCTCGGCTGTTTTCGGAGAAAAGCTTCCCCCACTCCAGGGACAGTAGCCCTTTGTCTCTTTGGCTCAGAATACCAAAGTCCTGTCTGGGGTGACTGTCATCACACTAATTGAGAAACAATCCTAAGGAATTTGCCCCATTTTCACGTTATTATTTTGGGAAAAGGACAGTTGTCTTGTGGGAACAAACCAGACCAAGAGTTGTATCTGAGTGCAGCAGAAAGCCATCCTTAGATCCTCCTCAGGCAAGCTGTCAGGGACTCACACACCCAACTTTTCTTCTTTTGTGTGTGACTTTTTAAAGAAGCATTGCTCAAATGTCTTTTCCCTGATTTATCTTACCACATGCAAACTCAGAGGTTCTCTGTATTTTGTGAAATAAACCCACCAGGCACAGCTTCATTTTGGAAAACAGCTTTTCATCAAGGTGTAACTCTCCCCTGAGGTTGCTCTCAGAGCCACTAACCACACTTTTGACATGTCTCTAAGTTTGGAAAATATTATGAGTCTGGCTGTTGTCTGCCAATACAGTTTTTACACCTTTACTGTCTTTTTTGGAAAGTTAGTGGCTCTGATGTGCAGAAAGTATCTGTGCATCTTCACTGAGGAGCTCCTCATGGACCAGACTCGAGCTGGAACAGGACCCCAAGGCACATTGTTGCACTTTCTAAGGGAGTTTCAGGCTTGCTTGGCAGAGGGCACACACTGAGGGTGGCATTACCAGGGTGGCATTTAACCCTTCCCGCTCTGCTGGCTTCACCAGGCAGCTGTTCCGCAGGGTGAAGCTTGGTGCCATGGGACTGGTGCCACCTGCTGCGCTGCTGGCACCCTCCTCCCTCAAACTGTGAGATGTGGCACACTGCCACTGGTGCCCAAGGGTTAAGCTAAGGACAAAACCGGGAGAGATTCGCTTGTTTTGAAAAGTATCTCTTTCACAGTTCCTCATCTCTACAAAGGGATTTTTCCAAATTTGCCCTTGTTACTTTTGTATCCGCTCAGGCTTCATTTGACAACTGTGGTTCTTGGAGATGGAAATTCTGTTATTCGGGCACTGACAGTTTTCTGAATATTAAGAGCCTCTTGCTTTTATAGCTGTCAGAATCAATCTTTCAGGTCTCCCCCTCCACCTGCCATGCTCTCTTCTGAGCTGATTGCTACTGCTGGGCAGGTAAGTGCCAGCATTGTTCTGCCTGGCACCAGCAATATTGACTCCCAGGGATATGAGGATATTTCTGCATCCCAGATCCAGTCCTGTGTTTTGTTTATGAGACTCTCTCCTGTCAGAAACAAATGCTGCGTAACAGTTTGTCCTTTCTTCAAGAGAGAATAGGGTCATGCACAGTAACCTTGAGTATAGACTTGTCACATCTAGTGAGCTCATTAGGGCTTGATCTGCTCATTACCTGGAGACTATTGAAGGCAAGCCCAAAATATTTCAGAAGTCAGCGAGGGCAGCATGCTTCCCTCTGAGTGAGCATGGGAATGTTGCTCAGCACATGTATTCGAATCAATTGCTGAAGCTGACATCTGCTAACTGTGGTTTACAAAGCTTGTGGCTTCTCATAATCTGTAAAACACATGGCATTTGTATGAACAGGCTTGTTGATGATAGTTCCCTTACCCAAAGCCAACAGGACTCTTCCATCTGTGTAGCAGAGTCATCAGTCATCACTAAGAGTCCAGCTGAACATGAATAAAAATAATTTTTTCTTTCTTATTCTCCCCTTCCCCAAGGAAATCCTTTCATAGATGTGATAGCCCTTGCTAGTCTACTTATAGCTGCTCTAGAATTTCAGCTTCCTGTCCAAAGTTGTTGGGATGTGAGATGGTTAACAAGATGTTCTTCCTCAAAGGCCACAGGACAAGGGATCCTTGTCAGCAGTACAGGGTGAAAGATTTCAGACCTGCTGAGTGATCTTTAAGGCATGCAGCAGGCACCCAGAGAGTGTCTTGGGTGTTGGGAGAGTTAAAATTGGTTTGGATTTTTTTTCAGGAGGTGCAGAACAAAGCCACAGCAGTGGCATCTTGCATTAAAGGTGTCCTTCAGCCTGCCCAGTCGGCTATTTTAGGAGGCATAAGTGATGTAAACATGATGACAGAGAGACTAAACCACTTGTTGTGGTTTAACCCCAGCCAGCAACCAAGCACCACTCGCTCACTCCCCGATTGGGGGGAGAGTCAGAAGGGTAAAAGCTGGAAAACTCATGGGTTGAGATAAAGCTAGTTTAATAGCGAAAGCTGTGCACACAAGCAAAGCAAAACAAGGAATGAATTCTCTGTTTCCCATGGGCAGGCAGGTGTTCAGCCACCTCCAGGAGAGCAGGGCTCCATCACATGTAACAGAGACTTGGGACGACAAACGCCCTCACTCCAAATGTCCCTCCTTCCTCCTTGTTCCCCTACTTGATATACTGAGCATGATGCCACATGGTCTGAAATATCCCTTGGGTCAGTTGGGGTCCCCTGTCCTGGCTGTGTCTCCTCCCAGCTTCCCATGGGCTCCCAGTCTCCTGTCCACCTTGGCAGTGTGAAAATCACCCAAAACACGGCCCCATGCTGGCCCAGATCAGACACCACTCCACACCAAATGGAACAATGTTCATGCAGGTTCATGCTGTCTTTCTCAGTGGGTAACTTCACAGTTCCCCATCACTTGTGGGGTTTGTATCTTGATGTAAATAGGATGGAGATTTATTCCTTGGCCTCCTCCACCAGCATTCTCTAGGTGCACATTCAAACCATTGTGTGTTAGGAGGGATGCACCACAGGTGTCATGAACAACAAAAGTTACATCCTTTTGGTTCGGCTGAACAGAGGTGCACCTTTCATTAAGGTGATGACTTGGTTTTTAAGCTTACCTGAAAATAAATGAGGTTTATTGGTTATCTCCTCATTGCTTGACCCATCAAAGGAGATAAGGGGCAGGGAAAGGACACAAGTAACTTTGAGATGACATTGCATTAATTTGTAACAACACTGTAATTTCCCTTGACATGCTTCCTAAGGATGTTGCAGGCATCTGGCAAAGGCTCTGCTTGTGCTTCCCTTTGATACATGCCCAGAACCAGAGACAGATGCTGTGAAATGGAGTAATTCAATGTGTTGATTTCTTCTAAAAAAAATGGTTGCTGTAGTTAATTTCATAATTTGGGGGTAAGGGGAATCTTGAAACATATCTTTGCTCCGCTTGTGTAGTTTGAAGGTGGCTTTTTTCTTTCTTGTTTTCGGTGTCAGTTTGTGGGGCTTTTTTTGGTTTGGGTTTTTGTGGGTTTTTTAAAGCACAAGGCTTATTTAAGAACTTTGTAGGCAAAAGTATTTTGCAGTGCCAGGCATCTTCTGTTGGGTGTTCAGAGCAGCACTTTCTTTGCTCTTCAGCTCAGAGCGCTTTAGACAGAATGGGAGAAGGACATGAAGGAGAATTGCTTTGTACTTAGCAGAATTAGAATAAGCCCACAAGCACATGGTTTGTACTTTTTAATTCCCAGAGCCTGAATCTGATCTCACTCCTACTAATCTCTGAAGAGATTATTCCTGATTTACACCATGCAGAGTGAAATCAGAATCTGGCCCTGAAAGCCTATTTGTACTTCAGACATTGTCTCAAGGCAGCTGACCTGCAAATATGAAAAGGAGACCCGAGTTCCCGTGGGTTAATTGTTTAAATTTGTCAAGCTAAGTCAACTACAGCTTGTTTAGCAGAGAAATGGTACTGCAAAAACTCAGGCTAGAACCTATTTACCTATTTTGGACTAATAGGAGGTAATCAGAGGACCCTCTTTAGTACAGCACAGTGCTCTGTATTTGTATAGCACCTTTCATCTGAGGATATTAAATAACTACTTCATTGCAATTCTGGAAGCTGTTCAGCCAGACAAATCTCTTTAATGACCTGCTGTGACTCTGGTTGCTAGCAGTGAAGCAAAAATAAGTTAGTACATCGAGTCTCTGGTCATGAGTGGCATCTGTAAGGAGAGGTCTTTAACCTAAAACAGTGTGAAGCTATTGGATGAAAATATTGGGGTTTCTGGAATAAAGGCTATGGCATACTTAGCTGCTGAGAAGAAAATTGATTTTTATTAGCACAGGCTCAGTTAGTATTCACCGGGACAGGTACCAAAAGCAAATGTACAGTTTTGGGTTGGGAAAGCACAGGTTGCCTTTAAGTCATCATGCCAACTCCTTTACAGCCCCAAATTAACATTCTTTTTGTTCATGTTTTGGTTGTCTACATGCTCATTTTTAAGGCTGTGTTTATATCAAGATTAAAGGAAAGTTGAAAACACCTTTTCACAGGGCTGCTCGAAAGGAAACTGGTATATTATTAACTGTTAATTTTATTATTGTCTCAAATGAACATGTCGCATTTATCATTGCTGCAAAGCACAATTTTGGTGTAGTGACACATTTGCACAGTGTTTGAGCTACCTAAATGCAGCCATATAATGGGAACCAGATGGGTGCCCTCATGCAATGGCTCACCTATTTCCTTTTAGAGTTTTGTTTTTGAATTCTGTTATCATCTTTGATTTCCCTGTACCTCTCTCTTTGCCATGTCAATTTGAGATGCTCCAAGCTTTAAACTACAGTTGTTAGATGACTGTGGAGGCTATGGTCTTTATGGACTGTAGGATACCTACATCACATAATTCACCCAGCGTAATGAAAAAACTCTGAGCTCTGGGACACTTGTCAGAAAGGCTCAGTATAGGAAGATTTTTCTCACACTGGTTCAGTTATTCCCTGCAAGCATCTAGTCTTGTGTGGAGCTGAGCCACTTTTTCCTTTCCAACCTGAAAGCACGGTTATGACATTAAATATATTGAGCCAAATTTGGCATGCACTGTCATTTGTCTGGAAAATACCCTTAATTTTCCTTACAATGAGTAAGAAAGTCTGCTACTTCCTCAAAGGTGTATTTAGTTTCATTGCTAGTCCCTCCAAGTAATGTAAGCTGATGTAAGCCCTGCTTGTCTATCAGCAGAGAGTGGAGGAGCTAATGACTGTATTTCTGGAGATGAGACTTCATTGATTCAAGCTGGAACAGCTGGTGAGCAATGCTCTGAGGAGTTTGCATTAGAATAAAAAACCCAGTTGGCTTTGTGTCTATAGTTTGTATGAGCAACCCAGAAAACTATGTAGTGAGCTCTCTGGATTCTTCTGTTTTCCACAAAATCATCATTATCATCTCGTGTCCACATCTTTCTACTTTTTTATATTCACCTAGTATGTGCCATGTAAGCAAATGTGGGATTTACTGGGGGAATGAGATCTCCTGGTTAATCCCACACTGCTCAGCAAAGCTCTCCCCTCCTTCAATGTCACCTCTGCATCAGCCTGGGTTCTCTTCATTGAAAAAGCGTGATACTGGTCCTTCCTTTGAAGCTTTTGCTATTTGATTGAATCAAATGGCTCTAAAAATTCTCTCCATCTGTATATCCACTATAGGGTAAGAGACATTTTTCCCGATTCGTCTCTGCCCTCAGCCTGTCCCGCTGAGTCTGTTGCCACAGCAGATGTAAAGGTGGGGAAATTTGGAAATACATCACATACCAGATACAAACTCTGCTGCCTTGCTGAACTGGTTAATGTTGTTTAGCTGACATTTCTGCAGTGTAGGAAAAGCTGCATATTACTGGCCAAGCACTTTGTAATTTTCTGGTATTTCTAAAATGGATGCCAGCACTTGGAAATATTGAGTAATTTTTAATTGAGGGGATATGATCAGTAGGTGATTAGTTTTTGGAGTGCCTTGGATGTATGCTATGTTGTAGAGACAAGCCATCTGGAGCAGGGCTGTGCTTTAGCTTCTGTGATGAGTACCCATGCATGGCAATGCCAAAATGACTAGGTTTATTACATCGATGAAGATCTTGAGTAATTCAATTCATTTTCACAGATCTAAATGAACTAAAATGAGAACATAATTTGGCCTGAAGTTTTAGTTTGATGCTTTTAATTACTAAACCAGGATCATCAATGCATTTTCCACTATGCTTAAAATAACCAGCCACAGCAAATCAGACTGTTGAGTTGCTTCCTCTGCCTGCAGCTTTTACCAAATTTGCCATGGCCAGGATTTCACTGCCTTTTGCCTGGATGAGCAGTGTGACTTCATTAGGTGTTTCTTGTGTTTGCTGCTCCTCTGACCTACAAGCATCACACTCTGCCTCTGACCTTGGAGATAGGCTGGCAGGGAAGAAAAATCATAGCACCATAGAATGATTTGTGTTGGAAAGGATTGGAAAGGAACTTTAAAGGTCTTCTAGTCCAACCCCCTTGCAATGGCAACACCTTCCACTAGATGAGGTTGCTCAGAGCCCCTGTCTATGCTGACATTGAATGTTTCCAGATGTGGAGGATCCAGCACTGCTGTGGGAAGCCTGTTGCAGTAATTCTCCAATGGAGATAACTGGGCAGAAGAGTCCCACCGTAAATCTGTGTTAGTTACAAAGCTTGCAGCCCCCGCAGCAGCCCTGTTTGTGTTGCCAGGCTTGTAGCTTTTGGACTTATTTACTCTAAAATGAGGTCTGATTTGTGGTATCACACCAAAATTAATCCTTCCTCTTCCTGAAATTTTCATTACACAGTCTTTTTGCTGAAGTCCCATCAGTCACGGTGATGTACAGCCCTGAAACTTGAATTGGAAGTGCTGTCCTGTATCCAATGTATCGAGGGGTGTTTGAATTGAAGCAGTGAGGGTTACTGGAGGAAGTGACTGGAAGGGGCTGAAGGGAAAAAAAAAAACCACAACGACTTTGAGAAAGCTTTGATCGGAAATCAAATATCTGTGCAGCAAGGAGGCAGTGTATTTTTAGGAGGAGGGCACAGGCTGCGTGTAAGCAGATGCATTCTATTTGATGTGCCGAGATCAAGGTGTTGGAGTCTTCAACTGCTCATCTGGCCATCTCATCTTGTGTTTTCCCTCTTAATTTTTCCCTTGTGTTTTAGAATAATTTTTCCCACTTGTTCTGTGAAACATTCTTATGCAAAGCCAAGTCTCCTGCAACTCAAGCAAGCTGTTTGTAGCACAAGAGCAAAGAGGTGTCAGAGTTTCCATTTTGCATAAAACCACATCACTTACTTCCTTTTTCTTTTCTCCCCAAGCTTGTTAATAAATGAGCAGTACTTTAATGAAGCATTTAATGGAGAAAAAAAGCCAAAACAATTCTATATCCTCTAAATTGTTCCCAAATCCCTGAATGAAAAATTATTTAGAGATTAAAGCCCTTAGCGTTTCCTGTGTCATTGCAAAGCAATAATGAGCAGAACTTGAAAAGCTCTGCTCTCTCCTGGTTTGGAGTACCAGCCTCTATTACAGCATCAAACAACCATGCCAGCACTTTCTCATGGTACCAGATGACTGAATTCCATAGAAGATTCTCCCCCAATTAATGCTGCTAATGACTATATGAATGAGACTTACAATGTAAGCACAAGTTTGAAATCTCAGCTTCACTATTGGAGCTTAAACAATCTGTACAGGAAGAGGCTGTTGAGAATGTAAGCATCAGTTTAAAATTGTCAAGTTTTCCAGTTTTTATTGCAATTTCCCCGAAGCCATTCAATCCCCAGCAGACCCAGGAATAAATTGCAGGACTCAGGTTCTTGCTGTAAGCAGGGACAAGTGGCATGCCCTGACCGCTGGCACGTGATGAACAAACCAATGGTTTCTCTCTCAGTAAGAGGTGAGTCACTGGGGTAATTCCTATTTAAAACAGCAGAACTGGATTCATGCTTCAAGCAGCCTCAGACAGCCAAAGAGGAATAAACTTCAGGTTAAAACCTTGTGTTTCATGTCATTACCACCTTCTCCTTCTCTTTTACCGCTGCAGTGACAGTGTGTCAGAGGATAACAACGGTGAAGGGGAGCTGTGCTGCATGTAGGAATAATAAAAACCAGCAAGGTCTGCACTGTGAGGTCCCAACCTGCAACAAGAAAAATGGAGCACTTCTCTTGCTTTCTAATGCACAGGAAAGAAAAAACAGAGGGAGGTTTAGATGGAATCTCAGCTAAATGGTTCAGGTTTTGCAAGCTGCAACCTTTTAGCCTTTAATATACTGGATAAGAAGCATGAGTAGCTCATATACTGTGAGGGTGGTGAGACTCTGGAACAGGGTGCCCTGAGGAGCTGTGGATGTCACATTCCTGGAAGAGTTCCAGGCCAGGTTGGATGGGGCTCTGAGTAACTTGCACTAATGGAAGGTGGCCCTGCCCATGGGGCAGGGGTTGGAACAAAAGGTCTCTAAGGTCCCTTCCACCCGAAGCCGTCCTGTGATTAATGGCTCTTGGTGCATAGCAGACATGGTTACAAATGGCAGTGTGTGACTGGCAGCATGTTGAGAGTCGATGTCCCTCAGCAGGATTTGCCATCATTTGGTGATGTGGGACATTGTTGGAGAGGGCATCCAAGGGATGCTGCTGCCTGCCTGCCATGGAAGCAGAGGTGAGATCAGCCATGATGACCCTTGAGCAGAGAAAGGTTCTTGATGCAGGCGTGAATCAGCCCCGAGGCACAGCAGTGCCCATGGGATTGGAGTCTGTAGAGCTGCCAGGCCCAAAGGTGTCAGTCTTTTAAGCCAAAAAAAGCCTTGGTGGCAGGAGGAATTCCTGCTGCCCAAGCAGCTCCTGAGGTGCATGACCTGAGGTGCTGACGGACCGCGGTGGCTCTGGTGACCACTCAGAGATGTTGTTCTCCTACTGCACTTGACAGGCAGTGAGGGAGAATGGAGGGAGCTGCCACCACTGAGCTCAGCTTTCCTTTTCTGACAGGATGAAGCCTGGAGCTGTTTTATCTCTGTCTACTCTTGGTCCCAGTGCTGGGATGGGGGATTGAAATGTGGCGATTGCACCCATGGCAGGGAGGATGGGTTTGAGTTTTCAGGGTTTCCTGACTGTCACAGCTCCAGTACATTTTGTCCCCAGATATTTATTCATTTCCATGGCTTTTCAGGCAAGGTGGCCCAAAGCTCTGTCCTCCTGGGTGTCCTGGGTCAGCAGTGAGGACAAAAAGGGACAAGAGAAAGATGTCAATTGGAGCCAGTGGCCAGAGGAGTCAAGAAAACAAATAGCTAGGAAAAACACCTAGCTTCTGGGACTAATTTCCTTAAGAAGCACAGTGAAGAGCAAAAACATGTGGGGTGACTAAGATATGAAGGAAAACCATGCTCATGTTTGGCAACACGCCCTGCCTTTCAGCACTGAGGGTAGGGCTTGGTTTCTCCGTCTCGCTTCAGGGCTGGTGCATGTGTAGCTCTCATGGACAAGACTCCCACTCCATCTGCCCCTCTCCTTGCTGCTGGCTGACAGAACCGCTGGCACAATCAATATTGGGAATAATACCCCTCTGCAACCCCATAATATAAAAGCAACCTTGCAGAAATGAGTCTCTGAGGGATCTTCATTTTCTTTTGAGAATACTCCAGTTTCTTTCAATCAGGAGGAAACTGCTCTCCTTATGAATTGAAAGGCAGTGAGTAAGGCATGGAGGATGGGTATGGTACAAGGTGGAAGCAGTTCATGTTCCTTCTGGAACAGGGAGAGTATTCCTGTGCTAGAACTTCTTAGAGTGCAGGAGATCAGTGTGGGGTGCATCTGACTGAGTGCAAGCATCTGCAAAGCTTGTGCTGCTGTCAGAGCTGGCATTCTGTCCTCCTTTTATGGGCCACAATGAGAAATAGGTAGTTTAATATGCGATTTGTCCCATTTAGAGGAGACATTGAAAAATAGGCTCGGGAGGTGGGACTTCCTCCCTTCTGACAGTTAAAGAAGCCTTGATGACTTGCTCAGACTTTGAGGTGTGACGTGAGATCAGATGGGTCCTGCCCCAGCAGGGCTTGGAGCGCGATCCTATAAACCTCTTAGCTGGGGATGCAAGTGCCAGAGGGCAGAGGCTGGGGTGTCTCACCGAGGGAAATAATGCTGGGTCTGTGGTTACCTTCTGTGGAGAGCTGAAGCACCAAGGCAGTGTCCATCAGGTAACCTGGTGGGGAACTTCCAGAGCCCAAACAGCACTGAGTTGTCTGCACCTTAATGAAAGTCAATGAGAGCTGTGCTGCCTTGCTTCTTTTATGTCATTAAAAAAAAACCCAAACAAAAAAAAAACCCCCAAAAAAATATATATACTTATATACGCATGTGTGTGTGTGTGTTATATTTTGAAAAATATTCAGCATATAGGTGTTCCTTTTATATGAATATGAAAAAGATGGAGAAGCTTCCTTATGGTCCAAAATCAACAGGATCTGCTCCTCTTTATGTAGGAAGGAACAAAAATACTCACTGGCCTGATTGACTGAGCTCTGTCCTGGAGAACCGAGGTCCCAGACTCTTTTCCATAAAACCTTAATAAATAAAACAGTCAAACCCCAAATAATCAATGGTGTTAAGATCCATGGCTCAGCTGGAAACTGGTTGTTGGCTTCCTGCTGCCTACACCCCATGTGCATTGTCACGGATGAGAGGTCCAGACTGATCCGATCCCAAGTACCCACACGTGCAGTGAGTGAACTCCTTTGCAAAGTGTTTGTTTTCCACATGGAAAAACAGCTTCCTCAAGTATTTAATACCTTGCCTTGTCCCCTGATTGAAAGGATGCTGTGAATCCTCTGCAGGGCAAATGTCAGCCTTTGTTGTTTTTTTCCTCTTAAGGAAAGAATAGCAACATTCAAGTTCCAGTGGAGCATTGATGCTTTGTCAAAGTCTGGTTGACCCTGAAACTTGTCACTGTGCTATAGTTTTGAGTGAACCAGGAGTGCAGGGTTTCTGATACACCAGATGCTGTGTCTCATGCTTTGGGCTCTATTTCTGCCTCCTCAGGGTTGAGGAAATGTCTTTTCCTGCCTTAAAGAGCCTTTCATAATGTTCTGGTGGTCTTTTGGAGCACCAGCTGCTGGTGATAACCTGAGGATGGAATTTCTCCTGTACAACTATCTGAACAGTGTCCATTTCCCTTTGTTCACACTGATCAGATGCACTTTTCTGGTGATTTGTAGCAGAGGATTCATTAGCTCTTTTTTTCAGCAGGATACCTCTGCTGTGCATGCAAGTCAGCGTTGATATTATAACACATTTGTCTTTAATTCGATAGCCCATTGCTCTTACACGTGTTCACTGTCATTGCAAAAATGTGGTTTTGTTGGCTTTTCTCAGGAAGGGATGAGGGGATGCAGAAGTGAAATTTGTTTAGTAGGGAAACATAATTTCTGTGCTCTGTTAACAGCTAAATATGTAAAAGAATAAAGCCAAAAATATTGGTTAATCATAGAGAAGTAAAAGGAGCACTGCTTTGCAAAGACAGCTGAGGGATGTGAAAACACGATTAATTTTCAGAAGATTTTGTACTGTGATTCTGCATCACACTTCTGGCTCTCGACACTCTGCTCTCTGTCTCTCTGTGTGTTCAGCCCATAATATTCTGATTATTTGTGACTAGCTGGGCAGCTATAGCCTTAGTTATGATGTGATCTAAAATCCCCTGAGACACCAAAATACTTGAAGCCAAGGAAAGATGTTGCTAAACAGCACATGATATAGCTGGAAAATCTGACCACAGAAAGCTCAGATGTCTGCTAGAGGCACTATTTTCTTAATTACCTAATTTTGGATACTTAACGAAGTGTGTTAAGAAGCAAACTTGGTTGTGGGCAGTTCTTTTGAGGTCTAACATGACTTTTAAGGATGATCCTTAGATTTTCCAATGCTTCCAGAAAATCAAACGAGCAAAGAAACCTCTACTGAATGCCATTTAGCAGGTTGATTATTTTATTTAGTTGGGGGTTTTTTTGCTTGTTTGTTGGGTTTTTTTTTTAAATTTTGGAAGCTTCTAAATCAAAAGCTGCATTTCAGGTAGGGGAATTCTAACTCTGCTTCACAGTGGTGCTTTCCTTATTTGCAAGGTTTGTGCTGAACCATTTATGAATATTTGACTTTGCAGAAATCCCCAAACATCATCTGCCCACGCGAAGCTTTGCTCCGGGGTGGGTCTCCGGTGCTCTGACTGCCCTTTCTCAGTGCCAGCCCTGAGGGAGTGACAACTTCCCCACCACAAAGCACTTGCCCTGTGGCTCTGCTTTTGCTTCGTTGTATTCCAATTTTTTTTAACCTCTTTTCCCCCCTCTGACCCGCTGCTGATGACCTCGCTGAACCTCTGTCCTGATACATATCTTATGCTACCCTGAAATATCATGCACAGGAAGCATCTGGCTGTTCCCCTGCTGCACGGGGCATTCTTTCAGCGGATTATCTCTGTTTCATTCTGCTTCGTTCTGGCACAAAGCCTGCAAAAGTCATTTGACTAACCTAAGCTCTCTGCAGATCCAGATCATCCATCTCTCGCCACTCCTGAGACGCAAGTGATTCCTGCTGTGTCCACCTGCTCGGAGCTACCTGCCTTGGGGACCTGGGCTTTTGTCAGGTTTGCTTTTTTCCCCTTCTCATTGCTTTGTCAGTCATACCCCCTAGGAAAGGAACTGCAAGTTGCTAGGAGAAGGTGAATCAAAATGTGCTCAACTTTGGGAAGTGAAGTGTGTGATGGAGATGGGATTTTTAAACATCCACTGACAGCATTCACGGTGGCGAGGAGGGGGTGTATTCCTCACGAGCTTCTGGCTCTGCACTTGCAGATTTCCCATTGAGAGGGAAGTTTGCCTTGATTTTGCAGGTGCAAGAGTAAACAACTATCTGTGGCTTCCTTCCGATTGTACGCCGGCTTTTCCTTTTTTTAAGTAAATTTGGCACAACTGCTTTGCACAGCCCTGGCAGATACCCAGCCCCCTGCGTGTTTCTTTGTTGAGTCAACAATAAATCCAGCCAGAGGAGAACAGCTTAATGGTCTGTAGTAATCATCCATCCAAAACCCTGGCTAAAATCTTCATCTCTCCAACCTGTGTAGCTCCTGCTTTTGCCTCCTTTCCTTCCAAAGGATGAACCATTTGTGTGTGTGGTGGGCTGCCAGAGGGTCCTCGGTGTGTGCTCAGAGCCAGGTTGGATGAGGCTTAGAACAACCTGGTCTAGTGGAAAGTGTCCCTGCTCACATCAGGGGGGATGAGCCTAACCCTAACCCCAAACCACTCTGTGATTCTCTGTCATGAGCAGTGCTGGTGACGTTGGTGCAGCATGAAGTGGGTGGGGATCCCTGGGATCCTGACATGTCCCATTTTGAAAAATCAGGAGAACCTTCAACTGGGATGTAATGCCTTTTTCCAGGCTAAAATATAATCTGCTCAGTTCCAGATAAATGGGTTTCACTTTGATGCTGCAGGTTTTAGTCTTGTGCGTTATTGCTGTGTTGATAAGATTAATGATGGTGTCATGGTTATCTTAATGGTGTTTCACCAAAATTCCTCCTTTTCAGGTTGGGTAGCAATGTGGGAATCTCTCCCTTCACATTTTAATTTTTTTTTTCCTAACTTTCCTCTTAGCAGGATAAGCATCGAGGTGTGATTCCCAGTGCTGAGACCAGAAGGTCTATTCAAAGAATTCAAAACCTCGTGGTTCCTGAGGGCTGACTGAAGGGTATTTAACACTTGAGGCTGCACCAAACCCCTCAGAATACAGCTGCAAGGAACAAAAGCCTCTGAGAGATGTGCTTATTCATTACTGTGTAGTCATACATTATAAAGCTTAATGTTTGCTTGCAGGCTGGGCGATAGGGATTTGATTTGCACTGTGTTTGCCTCTTAATCATTATGATAATTTCTTACACATCATCTCTTAAAGGTAGATTAAGTCCAAGCATGGCAAAACCTCCCATAGTACTATTGCTGCTGAGATCTGCCCAGTAAAAGCAGCCCTGGGCTTATTTTATTTTTTTTTTTTGTGGCAAAGTTCTTATTTACCTATTACCAAATCATGCCATTACTTCAAGACGTTATTTTTCTGCTCGGTGATGAAATAAGCCCCAGAGTCGCAGCAGTGAGGTCACCCAGATACCTGCAAATGAGGTCCCTGAGCTTAGCAGCAATTTGCTAATTACAGCTGACGCAGTGCCCTGCGAGCAGCGTTCGTTAGCAAGATGCTATGTGGCTGTGGCAGTTCCCAGGCAGGATGCATGGACGTGGCGGCTGTGCCTCTCTCAGCATCACGGAAATCCTGAGCTAAGTGATAACTCTGCGGTCAGCATGCCAGCAGAAGCAGGGCAGACATCCTGACAGAGACCAGGCAGTGCTGCTGGGCTCACAGCACAGTCCTTGTGAGCTGCAGGAATTCATTTTCCCTTTCGGGGCCCCTGAGTTTGAGTTTCAAAACGAGAGCCATATTTTGAGCTCTTTGTTCCGGCAGAAAATCATCTCCTCTTTCCTCTCTCAGTGCTGCAAAGGTGTAAAAATAAGCCAGGTTCTGGCTCATGCCTTAAATTTAGTGTTCTGTGCTTGCCAGATTGGCTCTTTTGGGGGGTCCTGTGTCCCCTGTACAGGCTGTGGCTGAGCAGGGGAGGTCCCACAGTCCTGTCACACTCTGCTGAGTGTGGCTGCTCTCGCTGCCTACAGCTCCTTCAGCTCATTTCGTGTGAGGTGAGCTCCTTCAGCTCATTTTGTGTGATGTGAACTCTCCTTCAGCTCATTTTGTGTGAACTCCTTCAGCTCATTTTGTGTGAGGTGAGCTCCTTCTGCTCATTTCCTGTGAGATGTCTCTCTTCCAAGTGAGTAAAGCGCAGATGCAACTTCGTGCACAATTACCAACTTTTATGGAGCACTTATGGCTCCCTGCAAGGTCTCCTCCTCTACACCCACTGTGCTGCTGCTTTTCTGAAGGCAAATTAAACAGATCTATTCCAATCTGATTGAAGCCATTGAGTTACTTAAACAGATTGACCTGACTTAGGTTTATCAATTTCTTTAATGAGGTGTCCTCTGCAACTTCTGCTTGGCTCTCTGCCATCCTTCTCATTAAAAAATTTATTTTGGAATCTCTTTGTTCCAGATGGAGTCATTGCCAGATAGTTGGCTGGGTATATGCCTGACCTTTACCTCCTAATAATGCTTTAATTTTCATTTTTAAATCTAGCGAAGGCGTTGAGAAATTACCTTGCTTATGGATGTATGGCTTGGAAAGAGTTTTAGCTCTAGGTGAGGAGCAGCAGTGAGGAGGGTCCTTCTTCCCTCTGGCTCCACAGAAATAACCCTGCATAACAGAAAGAGTTTCAAGATTAAAATGCTGTTTCTTGCAGCCTGGGTGTTCTGTCTTGTTATGATCACTTTTTAAAACAGCAGCAGTGACAGATTCCCCCCAGGCTGGAGGGATAACCACTTCCCACTGCAACTTCTTTATGAGGTTGAACAAACAGTGGCTATCTGAAAGGTTACCCAAAGTGTAGGAAAAAAAGTTATTGTTGATGTATAGAGAAACTGGTGTGCTTCTTTGGGATGAGTATGCATCAAAACTGAGTGGAGTAATCCAGATTTTCTCTGATAAAACTGCACTCTGCCTCTGAGCATCTCTCCATGGACATTTCTTTCTTGATGCTGATGGTCCTTCTCCTAAACCTGTTCAAGTGGCTGATGGTAGGAGGTTGTTTTGGTCTTTTTCCTTGAGCCATTAAGTGTCATTTATTTATTGTGCATCAGTCAAGGCCAGATCCTCCATATGTGCCTGAAGCCACACCTGTTTGAAGGCCTTACTCAGGCTACAAGGAGAATGCCTTTTTGGTACTCCAGATCTTTCAACTTGAACTTTTCACCCAAAAGAACCTCCCAGGCTCTTCCTCCTCCCCCAAAAACACAACAAGCAGTGCTGGCTGTTTTCTTTCAGGGCAAAGATTGTTAATCCCTCCGGTGAAAGCCTCAGCAGAGCCCTCAGTGGTGGGAAGGGAGGATGTCCTTCAGTCTTCCTCAACAAAACTGATGCTGGTGGGTGATTTTTTGCAAAAGCCCATCTTGTCCATGTGTGTTGGGCACAGCACATTCAATGTGGGAGCTCTGAGGAAGCACAAGGAGAGAAATGCCTGATTTTGGGTGCCTGTTGTGTGCAGCCATGAGGTGTAGGGCAAATACTCTGTCAAGATGCAGTGTGCAGGGACACCACACCAGGTACCTCTGGGAATATCACTACTACTACTACTACTACTTTATTTTGTTTTTCTTTTAAGACAAAGTCTCTGCAGAGTTTAGGTGCCAGTGTGGGAAGAGGGCCACTAACCAGAAGGGGTTTGGTGCACAACTTTGCACTCAGGCATCCTCTCGTTGTCTCTCTGACTCTTTCCCAGAGCAGAGTCCATCAGAGCTGATCAGCTTTAGCAGGGACTGGTTTTGCCTTCATCCTCTGCATGCTCCATATATCCTTTGTGGGGGCAGGTTCCCAGCTCCACTGAAGTGTTGTTTTGTTCTTTCATCCTGATAGGAATGAACCCAATTTCATGGAAAGCTGCTGCAGAAGAAAAGCCTTCTGCTCTGGCAAATAAACCACCTCTGCTCCTGTCCCTCCTGCTGCAGGCACCCAGCCTTGCTGCTGTGGCAGTATTTTCATCTCAAATGCACAGTTAGAAGAGCAGGGCAGTGAAACCCAAGATATATCTCACAAAATAGATACCTTCTTATCTAGAAATACATCTCATTCCGAGGCAGAGGGAGGAGGAGTGTGTGTGGCTGTCTGCCCTGGGGACCAGAGCAGGGTGCAGGGATGTTCAGGCATTTCCATGGCATTAACGAGGACACTGTTACAGATCCCAGCACTGTGCTCCATCCTCACTGCAGAGCACAGTCACAGTATGTATTACTGACTGCTGCTGGATTTTTATACAACTCCTTCAGCAGAGCATTTGCATCTGCACTGTTTAAGCGAGTGGGAAGCAACTGTGTCATTACAAAGTTAGATGTGTGCTTAAGTGTCTTGCTGAGCTGGTATTAATTTGGAGAAAATAAATTGCTGCTTCCTGGCTTGAGCAGGAAGCAGTCTGGGGCCAGCGTGTGCAGCCTGATTAGATTTAGGATGTTTCAGTTCTGAGTGCCTAACTTAAGATACCTCAACACACAAGTCAATAAAAAAAATATGAGCACCCACGAGAAAAGCAGAGCTTTAATGGCATTGAACCATATACAACACTCATTTACAGAGAGTTTTCCAAGGTGTGCGGTCCAAGCAGTTGGATAATGAATCTAAAGTTGTCCAGAGGCCCATGTATATTGGATTTGCAGACAGTATTATTGAGCTGTGGTCAGCCTGACCGCAGATAGACCAGTTCTGACTCAAATAATCAGGTAGCAGTCTGCATGGAAGCCACAAGAGTTTGGAGGAGGTGTTTTTTGTGTCCTGTGTGTGCCCAGTGGGCCTGATCCCATGTTCCTGTGCTGGTTCTGAGAAACTGACCATTAAAATCAAAGAGGGTTTTGACTGAGTAAGGAGTTCAGACTATTGCTGCGGCTTTTAGTTCCTTCCATTCATTTTCCTTTGATTGTCAACACAATGCTTTATTTTTGCACAGTGTAATATTTTATTAAAGGCGCATTTGTAGCTAATAACATTTATGAAGAGACAGCTTTGACTGCAACTGCATCTGAATGTCACTTGAATAATGAATGGGAGTGCCATATATCCATTAAAATTTGAACAATGATAACTGTATGTCTGTTAGAGTCCTCTTTTTGATGGATATGGCCAACAGCCATTAAAATACAGTGAGAATTCTTGTTCACTGTCCCACAATGGCTGATAATAACACTCTTGATAAGAATTTGCAGCTCAAGACACCAATTTTACAAAAGGGATTTATTGCAGCTAACAGCAGCTCTGAAGATTGAAATGTAACCATCATTCAGTTCCACTTTTTCTTTTTTTTCTTTTTTAAGTCTCATATATGTAAAGAAAGGATTTTACTTCCCCATCACTCTCTGGAGCTGGTTTCCTGCTGGCCTTCATTAGAAGTTACTCTCTTTTTGAATTTAAAATGTTAGCCAATATCCCCACTGGTTTAACAGAAAAAAAAAAGCTATACTTTTCATCCTATTTTTAACCCAGAGGGTTTGTAGAATTTGGAAATAGAAGTGGCCTACTGGATCATCTAGTCAATTTTCTACACCCCTCCATTATTTCTTGCAAGCCTTCATGTTCCTGGGCATTTTAATGTTTACAGATGCATTGCTGCTGTTCCTCAGCTCAGTGACGTGTGGATGTCACTAGGCTCTAACAAGGAGACTCACGTGGCACTTTGAAGTTGGAGGAAAATAGGAAAAAATCTTCTTAATAGAATCTATTCCAGAAAGTGACTTTGCTTGGCTTAGAGTAAATATGAGGTGCTTCAAAAAATGTATTAACTGTAGAGTCTCGTAACTGTTTCCTCGGACCTACAAAGCTGATGCAAGAGGCAGTGTAGTACAGTGGCTGAGATGACTGACAGATTTATATTCTTCTTTTTGACCTTCAAAAAGTCACTTAATCGAGCTTTTCCTTCCTCCCTCATCCCTTCTGCAGAGCAGGGTTTATCTGAGCAGAAAGTGCTTACTAAGCAGCAATTGAACACCTCCTGTGCCAGGACCCTGAGCTTTATCTCTCAGGCCTGGTCAAACACAAAATAATAGGTTGGTCTTCTGAAGAAATAGGTTGTTGAAAGAATCATGTAGGCTCGGGTTTTCAACTGGCACAAAAAACTGGATTTCTTAAGGATTTGGCAAGCTGAGTTTAGCTTTTCTTCTGTCATTCTGGATATAGTTTGTTGACTTTGCTGATTCTTTACCTCCGTTCCTGTGTTCCGTTCCGATCTGGCAGCAGGAGCTGGAAGGCTCACATCCTTGTGCATTAAACAGGATGCAATGGCTAATTATTATCTTGATTAAAATTGGTGATAAAGTGGTCTGTAATTATGTGTAAGCTCAGACATCTCAAGATATTACTCAAAGCCATGGTGACTGATCATCTGGTCAAGGTTGGGGTGGCACTGCATTGATTAAATCTCATTTTAAGGGGAAGTTGGTTCACATCTCTGCGTGCATGTAAAGCTCTGTGGAATTTTGCTGCATTTCTCTTTGCTGAGCAATCTGTAAAAGTACATCAAGTGCAAGGCTAGATAAGTAATAAATGTCAAGAAAGTATCTATAGAAGGATGTATTTGTAAAATATATTAATGGTTCCTTGTTTAATTTAAGAAGACAGAAAAATACCATATTCCTGATAAATTTCCAAAGTAAGTACAAAAAACCTGAGAAAATAAATATATGCCAGCATCATAACTTCCTCTTGATGACTAAAGCTATGGCATTTTTAAAGCTAGGGATGAAGCAATTTTAGAGATGGCTAAATTGAAATCTCTGTCTTTCTCTGTCCTCTCGGAAGAAACCACCCATGCACTTTAAATTTTGCTCCTTTCATATGCTATGGGATATTGATAAAAAATGAAAATAATAAAAAAGCAATGCCCCTTATAGCAAAGAAGAGGCGGTCTGGTAGTCAAATGTTTTTCAAGCTCGGTACAGCTTGGACTGAAAGACAGGAATATCACCCAGTAATAAGGTTGTGGAGATGAAATCCACTTGGATAAAAAATACAGAGCTATGCAGCTTGACAGGCTGAGTCCTAAAGGGCAGCAGTCTTGGATCCAATAGTCTCTCTCATTTTGAATAATTGCTGCGCAGCACAGAATCAAACATTTATTGCTGAGTACAGGTGCATTTGCTCTCCCTGGTGACCCTCTATAAGCAAATGTGCAAGACGATTTTATTACCAGGGATGCAATTCACACAAACTGTTTGCTTTAGAGAATTAAATAAACCCAGACAAAGGACAGTCAATACTGTTGTTTTACCTTCTTGCATTTAAATGCTGTCTCCTAGATGGTTCAATAGCAAGTCAGAAGACAGAAGAGTTCTGTGTAATGATTCATGTGGAGAAATTTACCTTTGAGGAAAAGCTCACAAGAGCACCAAAATCAAGGGGTTACTTTGCTGTAGACAAATTCAGAGTATCCCCTTCATCTGAGCAGGCAACTGTGATGGATGGCTTGTGGGAATTCGGTTGACTGGAAAAATCTTGGCTAAAAAATTTGTTTCCAAACTGGAATGGCCAAGCAGTGGCAAAGCTTTGATTTTGCTGCCAATGCAGCATTTGAAGAGTGAAACCATATTTGTGGCTGTGGTTGAAAGAACTTCTGGGAGACATTTGAACCCATGCCATGAATTTTTGAACTAGGAGCGTTTTTCAGTGCAAGGGAAAATGACATCTAGGAGCAGCACTTGCCTGGGGAGGGGCTGTGATCAGTCTTGCCTTTGGGCAGAGCCTTCCCTGAGACCAGAATCTCTTCAGTGCAATTAAAAATAAAGGCATCTGGTGCCTGGCTTCTCATGATGGCTGCACATTGCACTGCTGTGGAGGGACATTAGGAGCCATTTGAAGTGCCAACTAGTGCCTTATTTGTTGTGCTAATGTATTCGTGCAGTGCTGACTGTCCCTTGCTAGGACAAAATTAGACTAAGCAGAGTCAGAAAGGTTAATGCCTTTGGTCTTCTCCTTTCTATCAGCTTTATGAGCGCAAGAGGGCTAAGGCATCCAAGGCTTTGTTGTCTTCACAAACCCCCGAGAACTCCATTCAGAGATATAGATACAGATTCCACACAGCACCCTGGACTCTCAAACCTGGTAATTGCTTGTATTCAGATACAGGCTGGTGTTCCCTCCCCCAGCTCTGTGTTTTGTACTGTGGTGAGGTTAAGGAAAAGAAAAGGGCTATAAAATATATATTGGATGTGATTGATAGCACTGCATGGAACCAAGAGTAAATTCTGAAATGCTGATTTATCTTTCCAAGACCAACAGCTGGGCTTTTTATGAGACTTGAACTAAGGAATATAAACACTGGATAACAGCCATAGTAGGACTGACTATTCAGGCTATACCTCCAGCGTGTCCATTTATTGAGAGCCAGCGCAGAGCAAAGCAGAGAAGCCATCAAAACATTGCAGGAAAGTCCTCAGGTGTTGAAGATCTGTTTGTGGGGCAGGGATGAGATCTCTGAGGGCTCAAGCCCAGCCAGGGTATCCTGGGGTGTTCATCCTCTGCAGGGCTCTGGATCAATCCTTCAGCTCCATGGAGCACAAACATCACAGGCATGGGATGAAAGCCATCATGGACCATTTTCTGAGCATCTAACCCCTGTTTGGGGCAACAGGTTTTGTCCTGAGCAAAGGTAGGTGGTGGGAGATGTGTCTGCTCAGCACTCTGTGTGTGTGATCTTCTCTACAGAAATTTTCTTTGTAATCATTTGTGAGATAAATAAACTGCAGGCATCACACACAGCCAAATGAAATGGAAGCTATGGTAAAGCTGTTCAAGGGGATGTTCTCCTTCAAAAAGTCTCGTAATGGGTGACCCAGACTTTCAAGATGAAATTTTTGGCAAGTGAGTTCAAACTGAAGAAATTCTCTTATTCACTCAAAAGCTTGTGTGCTACTTGCCAACTCAATAATATGCTGTTGGGACAGGTAGGAAGGGCTCCTTTCCAAAATTAGCAGATATTATGCAATAAGCTTAGTTATATTAATAAGTGAAAGGTGGATGTACTCTTTATTATCTGCCTTCAAATCCAAATGGGCAGTCATACTGATGATTACTGATTTTTTTTTTTTATTCTTACAAAGGGAAATGTTTGAGGAAAGGCAGAACATGGTCTTTAACATTCTACTTTTGATTCTCCATTGCAGCTCGGTAATTGATGAAAGATGTTGTTCCATTTGTTGAACACATTACTTGAAGCTGTTCTGTTGGGTTTGTGCTCTGAACTAGGTCTGACAAGCCACATCAAGAGTCCTTCACAGGACACTCCCTCTTGCAAGAGTAATATTCTTCTTGCAGGACCTGCTGCTGGAGTTCTCATTGAAGTGAATGGAGTTGATGTGGATAGAAAGCATTGTCTCTATTCTGTTATTTTGGGGTTTTTTGTCCTGATTCTGTTGAATATAGGAGCTGTCCTGTATGTAATGTCCACTGTTATAAATAGGAGCAATACTAAAATTCATCCTTAATTGTTTTTAAAAAGGGACTTTGGATAAAACAGCTGGTGGAAATCATTTGAAAGACTCAGCTGGCTTTGTGTGAAGTTGGAGCAGGCTCACAATACACTGACAAGTCCAGCAGTGAAAAAAATCTCTGTTTGTTGTCAGCTGATGTATCTCCTTCCCTTTTGCTCCAGGTTGTTCACACTGTCTCTCCTTAGGCACTGAATTTCAGTGTCTAAATTAGGAGCCCAATAAATGAGAGTGCAGCTCTGTTGGGTTTGCGTGGCCAGGTTTGGCAGCAGGGGGACTACAGGGGTGGCTTCTGTGAGAAGCTTCTGGAAGCTTCCCCCCATGCCCAGCTGGCTCCAAGATGGACCAAGTCCATCTGCAGCAGTGGCAGTGCCTCTGGGATGGTGTGTTTAAGAAGGGGAAAAAGTTGCTGCTCAACAGCCACCAGAGGAGAGAAGAGGGAGAATATGAGAGCAACAGCTCTGCACATGCTGAGGTCATTGCTTCCTGGAGGATTGCACCTTGTGGAAGGGGCCCAGGCTGGAGCAGTTTGTGCAGAACTGCAGCACGCGGGAAGGACTCACGTTGGAGAATCTATGGCTCCCTGAGGAGGAAGGAGCAGCAGAGCCAACGTGTGATGAACTGACTGCTGGCCCACAGCATCACTGCTGGGGGAGTAGGGAGAGAAATCAGGAGTGAAGTTGAGCCTCACAAGAAGGGAGGAGCGGGGAGAAGGTGTTTCAAGATTTGGTTTTATTTCTCATTGTCCTATCCTGATTCCCAAGTTGCATGTGTTTTGCCCATGATGGTAACTGTTGAGCGCTCTCTCCCTATCCTTATCTCAGCCCACAAGTTTTTCACTGTAGTTTTTCTCCCCTATCCAGCTTAGGAGGGAGTGACAGAGTGGCTTTGGTGGGCACCTGGCATCCAGCCCCAGGGGGATCCCAGTGGTGGGAGTGAGTCCCTGCACTATGGGCACTCAGTGGAAGAATTTAACTCCAAAATTACAAGTGTGAGTTCAAAGTGTGAGACTGAGGCATGTCTCAGAGATGGGCTGTAACTGCACATCCTGGCTCTTACCCTGGCTGCTCGTGGGGAGAGACCCAAAAGCTTAAACAGCTCCTTTCACCTGCTCCATCATCACAAGAATTCATTACCCTCTGCAGGAACGGTGCTCTCTGCCCAAGGAACCTGCTGCTGATATCACACGAAGCACCAGAATCGTGTCTTTGCAACCTCAGTGCCATAAAAGGGGTTGAGCAAATGTGAATAGCTGCGTGTGGCTTCTCTGACCCAGAGAAAGGCAGTGTGTGAAATTTGGGCTTGTATGCCTACATGGACATACATAGCTAGAAAAAAATAAATGAGTTGATAATATGTACTTGTGTCACACTCAGAAATGCTCGTGGGTAGGGTGGGTGGCAATAGGATGGTGTATTCGGGTTGCAGGTGGAAGCAGCAGATAGCTGTGGTGAATAGTGCCAGGCAAACCAGCTCCTGCTGCCAGGGCCCAGCGTGGAACCCTGTGGCTCCTTTGCAGGCATCACCACAGGTCACAGAATCACAACCAGGGAGCCAGCTGGTAGCTCTGTCTGCAGCTTTCTTTATCCCATAAAATGTTTTGACTGCTTCCCCCCACTCCTTACTTTTTAACAGGTGACATTGAAGGACTTCTACTTTTTCCATCCCAATTTTTTTTAAGGCTCTCCCTGCCTCTCATGTTGTGGGTGATGCCCCTGACAGCTGACCGCTGACTTCTGATTTTTGTGGAATCACAGAACCATTAAGGTTGGAGAAGATCTCTAAGATTATCAAGGCCAGATGTCTTTTTTCTTGTCCAGAAACAAATCTGTATCAGGGCTGCCCAAAACCCCCTCCTCCCACCGCAGGCACTAAGCCCTCACCCCACCCCAGGTGCTGCTCCATTCTTCTGCTGCAGGCATCAGGGATGGGGCACATCCAGACCCTGGGAACAGCCTCCCTGCTCAGCTGCCTGCGCCAAGCAGCGCTGCAATCTGGGCTCAATTCCTGAAGCAAAACACAGCTGAAGCAGCTCAGTGTTACCCTCTCCAGAGACCGACTGCTCTCACCTGGCGCCTCGCAGCTAATCATAGTGACAGGAGCCATTGTTTATTTTCCTCCATCCTTGTCTTCCTTGTTTTATGGAAAATTAGAGCAGGCAGGCAAGCCATCCATCAGCCTATAAATGCTGTGGAGTCTTTTGGCTTTGTGCTAAATAATTGTGCATTTTATTGCTATTTACACATTTATTTTCCTAGGCAATAAAATACAAACTGCAGTCCTCAAGACTTTATATTTTGCATCTGTATCGTGGCAGCCGCACAGGCTTCAGCAGCGGCATGCAGCCTACTGCCATAAATTCACTTTCTTATTTTAGTAGGTCTAACGTTTATTTATAATTAATGTCAGAGACCTTACACAAGAATGCCAATTATTGATTTTTAAAAATTTTTTTAAGAAAAAGAAATTACTTTTTTTCTTATTACTGCCATAGCAGCACAGTCAAATTGCAGAGGCTAATCTTGCCCACAACAGTGGAAGAAAAAATGACTTGGTCATAAAGTTACAAAAAGCACCATGCAACTCCTTTAACTCTGAAGTTTGTGTAGATGGAGATTGTTGTGTGGGGGGCAGGGGACAATAATTCAAATTAGCAGCTGTGCTGGTATCAGCGAAAGCATAAGGGAATGGGAAAGATCTCCAGCAGGAGCCATTGTAAGCACCGCAAAATGAGGCTTTGGAAGTGGCAGGAGGGCTCAGGGTGCCACTGGGGCTGGGGCACCCATGGCCCCGGATGGATCCCAAAGTCCCCCTGCAGTGGCTGAGGAGTGACAGCTGTGCCGCAGGTTTGCACTGCCACAGTGCCCGTGGGGTGCAGCGCTTCCCATGCGATCCTCGCACGTGGAGCTCAGCTCCAGCTGCCACAGCCTCGTGCATAGGGATGTGAATTGGACCAAGGAAGCTTTAAAACATATTTTTACCCTTTGAATCTCTTATTACCTGCTTAGTGCTAAGATAGCTACCCGTACATTTGCAAACTAAATGGCCTTTACAGGTAGTGCTTGCACAGCTTGTGCTTCTCCTTCAGTTCAACTATGCCAGGAAATCTGCTGAGGGAGGCATCAGACTTGGCAAAGAGTGGTGGGAACAGCAGCCAACTCCATCTTAAACTAATTTTTACCCCTGCCAGGGACGGCTGCCTAACAAGTGTTTGGAGGCTGAAGCGCAGCCCTGAAAAAGCTGCAGGTTGGAGGCACGAAGGGGCTGCAGAGGGCAAAGTAATGTGTCTGCTACTGCACCAGCTTCCCGTTCCTGATGATTTACCGTCAAAATGCTGAGCAGCTGTGGGAGGGGAAGAAGTGGAGTCAGGGGCAGAGTTGGGAGTCAAGGACGGATGTTACACTTCTACCTCAAGCTCTGTAATGGTGAGAATAAGATGGATGCCTGCAGCCTCACTCACGCCTTCCACATCTGTAAAGCAGCAGTGTGTCTTGTGCAGGGTGGTGTTTGGAGGGATTACCAAAAAAAAAGGGCTTGTCATGAGCAGTTGTCATGGGGGTTGGATAACCTGCTTGTTTTGTGCCACCTTCCCCTCCGAGGGGTTCTCCTCCCACAGCAAAGAAGCCTCAGTGGGTCAGGAAATGAAAACGGAGTCCATTTCTGTGACCTCTTCCTAAAGAGCTTTGGAAACAGCCCTGTGTCAGCTGGGAGGGGTGTGGTGTCTGTGCATGAATGTGGCAAGAGATGCTGTCAGAGCAAATGTAGACCTTGCTGAATACAGGGGGGAACTGTGGGATTCTGTTGGAGGAACAGCAAACCAATCCTGGAGGATTCTCTGCCTTCCTGGAGGCACTGAGTGGCAAAAAGTTGTGGAAAACAGTGAGGGGTGGATGCTCAGGATCTCTGGAAACGCAAACCCCAAGCATCTCATGTGGAGTACCACAAATGAAAACAATCAGTGCTTTGGCTGTTTCTTGTTTGTCATTTCACAGCCACAAATGTCACCTGGATTTTGTCACTTAAAGTTCTGGCTTTGGGGTTTTTTTGTTTTTTGGGGGTTTTTTTCTTTTTTTGGGGGGGGGGTTTGTTTGTTGGGTTTTTTTGGTCTAGGATTATTAGGGTTTTTCATTCTGCTTGCTCATCAGGTAGACATCTTTTTTTTCACTTCTTAATTAGCTTGGTATTTCTACGCTCATCTCAAAGATGTCTGGCGAACTTGAAGTAACGTGCAACACCTGCCAAGCCCAAGGCTCTACGCAGCAGGACTGGACAGCCTGGAGACAGCAGAACATGTGCTCTCACAGAGCTGTATTGTCTGGGCTTGAGGCAGCTATCACTCAGAGGAACCTCACCTGCACGGGGGGATGGTGCTGGCAGGCATCTGGGCATAAAGGAGCTTTATCCTGCCCTGTAGCACTGGTGAGGCTGCAAAAACTTGATTTGC
Source organism: Origma solitaria (assembly GCA_013397895.1). Taxonomy (NCBI): domain Eukaryota; kingdom Metazoa; phylum Chordata; class Aves; order Passeriformes; family Acanthizidae; genus Origma; species Origma solitaria. The sequence goes on along the minus strand of VZRL01003080.1, from coordinate 875,352 downwards.
TCTCTGCTATAACAGTGCTGGGGAGCCTGGCCACCAAACATGCAGCTCACCTGCATGGGTTTTGTAAAGTTGCTCCTGGAAGCAAATTGTGTTTTTATTCTGCCTGTGCTGAGCTAGTTGAGCTGTAAATCATGTTTCACCCCATGGATGCTATTGCAGACCCAGCCCTGCTTTTCTGAGTTAGAGAAGGCACCGAAAACACCCGAGGGCAATGGGAAAAGGAGTAATGATTTTAAACTAAAAGAGTGTAGATTCAGACTAGATATAAGGAAGAAGTTTTTATGACATAGGTTGTAGATGCCCCATCCCTGGAAACATTCAGTGTCAGGTTGGATGGGGCTCTGAGGAAGCTGATTGATTTGAAGATGTCCCTGCTCATTGCAGGGATATTGGATTAGATGACCTTTAAAAGTCCTTTTGAACCCAAGCCATTCCATGATTCTAATAAAAGCTATGGGAGGAAGAGGGGCAATGTCTCTCTCATTTTTTTATCCTTTGCTGTAGGAGAGGGATTTTATCTCAGTGGGAGTTTGGTTTGGCTCAGACCAGGAGAAGTTCAGACACCCCTGTGTGTCACACCCTCCTTGCACACAGCAGTGTGACCCATATAAGGGTTAATTCCCACAGTAAGCCCTGTCAGCAGGTCCATAAACCTGCTCCCAGACCCTTCCTGCTCCCTGCTAATCCAGGCAAATCCTCTTTCCTTCTACCTTCTCCTGTTTCTTCCATTACCTTGGAGTAAAAAGGTGAGGCTGAAGGAAAGGAAGGAAAGTTACGGCAGCACACTTTAACCATTTTGGTTTTGAGAGCAAAATCAGTGCCCCTGAATTGCAGCATGGCCCCTGCTGTCCCTCTGGGCTCTGTACTGATGTCTGTGTGCACTCTGCCCCCTCTCCTGCTCCTTCCCCCGTGATTCCCTGGACAAAGGCAACCCACGACTTTCCCTGTCTTTCCCAGCACTGAGTCATGTCCTGAAATAAGGGATGGGATCACAGGCTGAGCTCCTTTCCCAGGCTGGCTGTATCTAAAATCAGAGGGACTTTTCTTTCTGGGTTCATTTAGTCTGGAGAAAAGGAGCCTGACAGGAGACTTTCTCTACAGCTCCCCAAAAGAAGGCAGTAACTGGGTGGGGGTCAGTCTCTTCTCCCGAGTAACACGGGAGAGAATGAGATGAAACCCTCACGTTGTGCCAGGGCACATTTAGAGATGTGTTTAGATTGGATAGGAAGAAAAATTTCTTCACCACAACAGGCTGCCCAGAGAAGTAACGAAATCACCATCCCTGAAAGTGTTCAAACAATGTGATTGTGGCACTTCGGGACATGATTTAGCGATGACTTGGCAGTGCTGGGTTAATTGTTGGGCTCAGTGATCTCAGAGGTCTTTTCCAACCTCAGTGATTCTATGATTCTTGACCCCTTCATTGCTGTGCAAGCCAGGGTGCAGCTGCAGCTTATAGACTCTGCAGGAGGATGCTCTGGGGTGATGGAAAAAGTTTGGTTTTTATTCAGGACTGAGAGAATTAAAGTGCTGTGTTTAATCTGAAGGCTGGTCTTGTTTCAGTTTCTTCCTTTAAGACTGTTAATCAAATGGGAGTTTGGGGAAGCACATTTTTTGCTATTATGATCTTGTACAGGTAACAAATAGCTCAGAGAGGCAAGAGAACTTCCTCAACTGCAGAGAAGGAGTTAAAAAGTCTTGTGTTAGTTATGTGTGACTGACTGGTACTGCCTTTGCATGGGAGGAAACCTCTCAGCACCTCACCCAGCTAAGCCTCCCACGAGTCCATGAACAAATGTCCAGGATTGAAGCCAAACCATCTCAGTTTTGGGTGTCAGCCAGGAGCTGCACCTTGCTGAGTGGCTCTGAGGGGTGAGCAGTATTCCCCTTGCCCGTTCTGGCTGGTAGCTCCACGAACAGACATGACTGCAGTTATTTGTAAAACTCAGCAAAGATCGCTCTGCCTCTGTATGCCCTGTGCTGTCACTGTGAGCCTCACTGCTCTCCTCACTGAGGAGATGAGAAATGCACCAAATCTGCCATGCACAGAAACCAGAGCAGGGACAATGAAATTCAGAAGCAAGAAATACAGGAAGCTGCAAAATGAGAACAATTTCCATCAGCTGCAAGTTTGGAAGAATCTCAGCAGCAGTGATGCTGGGGACTGGAAACTTGGAAACTTCATGTTTTAAACAAAGATCTAGCAATCCCCTAAGGGACAGGAATCCCTGGTGTCCATTCTCTTTTCCTGAGGATGGAAACTCCTCAGCAATTACCAAGTACTGGATCATCTCCCCTTAACTGAGTGTGACAACACTTCTGGGGCTGGGAACTCACGTCTCCTTTTAGAGGAAATTAAAAACAATGGTGCCCTTCAGCCACCGCATCTCCTCCCTTAGAAGACATAGGTCAGTTCTCTGGGAACGTCTAAGTTCTGTGACTTCCCTTTGGATGCAGTCATTATTTTTCAGCATTCACTTTTTATTTTTGAGCAAGAGAGGCGTAGTATAAAAAGATTAAAAACTCGTATTACCCTGTTTAAAACCAAGCCAAGCAGAACAGCACATTTCCCAGAGTTTCTTGGTGTACGTTTCCCTGCAAATCTTTGGGAGATTTTAATTAAAGGTTTCTTTTTCCTTTCCTTAATAAAGGCAAAACACAAATAAAAATCTTGTAACTGTCAGTTCTAAAGCAAGCCTTTGGACACAAATTGGTGGCTCATTTAAGGGAAAACCGAAAACCCCAGGGCTCTGCTGCCTGCGGTCACTGGGGACTGTTAGTTTTTAACAGCATGCCCATTAAAACTTGCCAGGAGCTTTATTTCTGCAGCAAGTGGTGACATTTTCATAAACTTCATTTTAAAAGTTGCCATGAAATTTTTCATCAGAGTGAGAGCAGGATCTCACATTCGTTGCAATAGTCATATGAACAGAGCCTTGCAATCCCAAAGAAAAGCTTTCCTGTCGCTTATTTTTTTTCATTTTCCCCTGAAAATGGAGAGATGTTTTAGATGGGGAAAGGATGTTGCAATGGGTGTGGGATCCTGTTCTCAGTGTTTGCATGGGAGATGTGATCTTGAACCCAAGGACAGAATTTAGCTTTAGATGTTGCCCTGCCATGAGTTTTGTGCTGACAAAGTGCTCTTAGTTATGGCCACTTAAGGACAGTGACACTAAGGCTGAAGCTGAAGTTTCTGACCAACACCAAAGCAGCCCATGTAGGACTGGTGTTTATCTTTTGTTGATGCAGAAAAAAAAGTTCTTGGTTTTCTAATGTCCCACCAACTGTACAGATGCTGGAAATTATTATTGGGAAAAAGTAAGCAGCTGGAACTTCCCCATCCTGATTCGATAACCAGGAGCCCCAAGGACAGAGATCTCCCCTCTGCCACTCTCTGTCGTAGCTAAAAGAGTAAGTTCAGGCTGATGTTTCCAGCATCTGGCCTGCTACAGCTTGATTTCTAGGCAGGTTGCCGGCAGCATTGCAGAGGGCAAAACCAAAACAATATTCAATTGATCACCACTTTCTTGTGTTAAAATCTCTGCTTTTACAAAATCAATGATACCATTTTAGAATTGAAAATTTAAGTACTAAATTAATTGAATCTTCCTCTGCTAATTATTTCTGTATGGCTAAATGATACTTTGAATTTCTCTTTGAACCAGGAATCCCTTAAATATTCAAGGACTGTTGGCTACCTTAGCAGCCTCCCTGTTTATGTTTTAGCCATCTAAGTAAGGCAAGTGGAAAAGATGCCATAGCTGTGTGCATGTCTGTGTTCCTCCAGCATTCAATTATCAGCATCCACAAAACTCAGTATTACCATTTTTAATGCACTTCAGGATGCCCAGCCAAGTGCTGTATGTGCAGCTCTGATGTATGCAAATCCATTTTTGCATGCAGCTCTTGACATATTTTCATATTCAGGATTATGGGAAGATTTTTGTCTGCCACTTTGATGTATGCTAATCTTTGTTTCTCTAAAAACACTTTAAAAAGTCTAGACAAGTAGACAAAATTTCTTCTTCACTGAAACCCTGTGTTTTTTCTGTATCCAGGCTCCCACACTGTCCAGAGCAAAGATTCCACTGATAGCACTCTGAAGGTCCATTTTCATGTGCCCTGCTCTGGGCAGCTCCTTGTATCCATCAGGTATCAGAGACAAGCTGAGATCTATCAGTCCTCTGCATAAAAGGCAGTCTGAATCATTCATTTCTTTCTTGGCTGTCAATTCCATTGTAGATGCAGGGCAAAAGCTAGAACGGGAAGGTCACACACAGAGGCTGGGGGATGGCTGGGCTGATAGCACAAATGCAGTGCAGTTGGATCCAAATAGGTCAAGTACACCCATTAGGGTCATAAATGATCAATCAATTAAAGTGTTGGCCTAATGGCTTTGCAATTCTGGCCTGTAACACAGTGTATTAATTTTCCAATGTGTTACTTTTACCTGTGATATATTTTATTGTAATATTTATAGACTTCTTGTAAACTTTCTGTGGCTGCCAAATTTACAGTAGTGTGTAGAATAGATGGAAAACTTGGAAGTATTGTTTTGTACTTGCAAGGTTTGCAGTGGCTGCCAGGTCCAGACTATGCACAGATGCTAAAACACCTCTGAATTTAATTGTGGGTAGTTTGACACCTTTGTAGCACCATAAAGACTCAATGTAAATCCCGGGTTAATGAATGGGAGAATCCCTGTGGAGTCATTAAATCTTCCCCAGAGTGAGCTCAGTCTGCCCGACGGATAAATGTTTAATGCAGTGCTGTGTCAGATGGTGCCATCGATCTGAGAGAAGCGCTGTTGGTTTAAGGAGGATCCCATCAGCTGAGCTCCAGTTAACAACCCCACAGTGCCAGCAACTGCCTGGTGTTGCTTCAGGGCAGGAATCCCAGTGAAGGGAGTCAGAGACACTCACATGGGCACAGAAACATTTTTCCAAGATTTTTCTTGAGTTTTGGGATTATTGACTATAATGTCAATATTATCACCATTACCATCTAATCTTTCTTGGCATTCAGAATTGTCATGCCATGAGATCCCCTGCAGTGCATTAATCACTTCCTTAGTATCAGAAATTAATGTTCCTCCCAACACATTCTTTGAAGTCACAAACAGCTAAAATTTACAGCCACATACATTCCCCTACAGCTTTAACCAAGGAATAGGTTGGTGGATATTTTTGAGCTGGATATTCACAGACAGTGTAGTAAAACCCCTGTGGGTTGGGTTCCACCTTGTATTGGGTTTGTGTGGCCAGCTTTTGGTAGTGAGTACAGGGTTGGTCTATAGGGTTGGCTTCTGTGAAAAGCTGCCAAAAACTGCCCCCATGTCCAGCATGGGCACCTAGCATCCAGCCAGGGTCAGCCCACTACACACCTTTAGTTCAGAGTATTCTACAGTCTGAAATAATCCTATATCCTCACCTGTAATCCTGTAAAATTAAAAAAAATGCAGCTACAGGAATTCGCTTTTCAGTAGTTTTAGTTTGCATCTGTTTCTGCTACTGCTGCTGCCATCGTTAATTTGTCACTTTGGATTTGAATTACCTGAAAGTAGCTTTCTTACTGTCTCTGGTGAATTAGCAAGACTTTAAAAATAATCCATAGTCATCCCAACATGAAGCTAAAACCAAAAAGAAGAGGTGATAATATTTTTCCTTTCTCTTACAAGGATGCTTTGTATTTTGAGGGGAGCAGGGCGTGTTGTTTTTTTGGTTTTTTTTTAAAATTTTTTATTTCTAAGTGTTTCGCTTTAATTACCAGAAGCTATACCTCTTCTAGAAAAAGCTTCTGCAAAATGAAAACTAGATTTCTTCATTTAAAATATCAAAGATCCTTCTTTTTGAAAATTTCTTAATACAGAAAATCAAGATAAAAATAGATTCAATTTTGACAAACCGATTTGAAACAAGACAGAAATAGAAATAAATTGTGCTTGAGAAAACTCATTACCAACTTCAATTCTAGACTTGTCCTATCACGAACCACTTAAAAATTCTTCTAGGTGCAAACACACATAGGTGTCCTGGAAATCCCTTTGATAACTCTTCTTTTCCAAGCAAAGGGTAGCCGAGCTTTGATCACAGCCTACAAATCACGTAATGGCATGGGAAGGATGTGAAAGTACAAGGGCACTCTGTCCACCATGTACTTTGCCATCAAAGTTTGTCAACAGGAATCAAACAGCAATTTTTATGTGTCCAGTTGTCTGCTTGGAAGTTTTTAAAGAACTCTTTGAAGTAGAGCAATTCAGAGAAATAAAGTGAATAAATTTTAGTGAGTGAGTGAATTTTATTTTAGGACTTTCAGCACAGAGTTATTGTTTTCATTGTCCCAGCTTTGGACTCTCAGTGTGAAGCCCAAAAAAGTCCAATCCCAACCCATGGCGGATATTGGCCCACCACAGAAAAGCTCTCATCCAGCAGCTTAAAACTATGTGTCTGTCCAGCATTGCAAACTACAAGATAAGGAGGGAAAAGAGTATTTTTTAAAGAATTTTTAACAATGTATTTGCTATTTAAAACATCAATGTGTCTGTGGGAAAGGGGATTTGGAATATATAAAAGAAAATGAAGTACCAGCAGGGAAGCAGAGGTGCCATTTTCTGATTAATGGAGTGTGTGCAAAGACGTAGGGTTCCTCCAAAATCTCTTTCTAGCAAGACAGGGGCTGTGGGAGACATTCTGAGAGGCAGCTTATTTTTCCACTGTTGTTTTTCAACACATCCCTGGTTGACCTGGCAGACTCCAGCCTCTTGGCCATCAATGCTACCGCTCACAACTTGGCTGCACAGTTCTGTCACTCCTGTGCTCCTGTTTTGTCCTGAAAATACTCGAATTGAGGGCTGAGCCAAAGGAATGGACCATAAACAGGTCAGCGGTGGAGCTGCCAGTTGAGCTTGAATTCCCTGCCCTTTTCCCTGGCCTCTCCCAGTTTATCTCATGGTTGTTTCCTGGTGTGGAGATGAGGCTGAGTGCTCCCTTGGCACTGTAATGACCTGGAAAACTTAAGACAAGCTTCCACTGGAAAGCTGTGGTGCATTATCAGGGTGGTTTTTTCACTGAGCCTGGCACGATACCAAGCCTGGATGCAGTAACAAAGGGCCATTATATAAACTGTGAGTTACTCACATTATAGTTCCCACTGGAAATAAATTGATCAGGAGTTTATCTCCACAGTCCCAGACATTCATGTGTTTCCGAATGATAAGTGATACCCAGGTGAATGTCACCCTTGTCATCCTGGTGCCACCAGTGTAGGGAGATGGGGTCCCCCCACCCTTTCCCTTCACCCCAAACCCAGTTTCACTCCTCTCTCAAAGCTGGAACTCAGGTGCTGTATGAAGAATTGGTACTAGGGGATGCAGCATTTATCAAACAGGGGGCAATTTTGTTGGCATAATAGAATGAATCATCAGCATTTTTTATTCAGAGAATCACAGAATTGGAGTTTGGGTCAGAAAGGACCCTTATGGGGTCCCTCTGCCATGGGGAGGGACATCTTCAACTAGATCATTTTGCTCAGACTCCCATCCAACCCGGACTCCAACACTCTCAGGGATGGACATCCCACCTCTCTGGGAAACCTGTTCCAGTGTTCCACCACTCTCGCTGCGAAAAATTTCTTCCTTAGATCTAGTATGAATCTACTATCTTTTGGTTTAAAACCGTTTCCCCTTGTCTTGTCGCTACTGGCTCTACTAAAGAGTCTCTCTCCCTGTCTTTCTTATAAGCCCCCTTTAAGCACTGGGAATCTGCTTTGAGGTTTCCCCAGAGCCTTCTCCTTTCCAGGCTGAACAAACCTAACTCTCTCAGCCTGTTCTCCATAGGAGAGGTCCTTCTCCTTAGCGCTGCTCTCCATCTCTTCATCCCCTTGCCTGTATTGATACCCGAGGTTGCCCTTGCTGAACCCCATGAAGAAGATTTTGGAGCCACATAATCTTTCGTGGCATTTTCACTTCCATTCAAAGCAAAATTTCCCACTCAGACTGAAGATAGAGGAGTACAGACTGTAGCCCATGTAGGACAGCACAATTAATTCTGGATGTTAGCACTGTGATTTCTCCAGCCTTTGCAGGAGTCAGCTCTTGGTATGCAAGGGAGGAGGATGTGGTGGAGGAAAAAATGTCTTCACCATGGTGGGAGGTGGCAGGGACGGCAGTTCTCAGCACCCAAGGATAAGGGCAGACTTGTGCCAAGTCAGATCCTCCAGGCCCTTCTTCAAACACTGTGAGGGAGTTTTCATTTCCAGACCACTCAGCGACGAGCCTGATAAAGTCTGCCAAGATAAATACTTACTTTGAGGCAAGAGAATGAAAATTCCTCACCCAAGTTTCTGTTGATCTCATGCACATCTTGCACAAAAGGGTGCATGCTTAGCCCTGTTATACATGAAGGCAGGGCGGGCTGTGCCAGAGTGCCAGGGAGATTCCCTGCCGACCTGGCCAGCCCCAGCCTGCTGGCAGACTGCTCACTGATAAGGCACAAGTGGGTAATGATTTTTTTTCAGATCGCTGGCACCTAAAATGCTGTGCAGTTATGCTCCATAAACCATCTCCAGTTTTTCTTCTATTCACTGTGATGGATGAAACACTGCCCAATAGCTGGCTTCAAATTCAAGGAGCATGGAGGAGCTGCTGCATTCAAATTTTTCTGAAACTACTTTTTCTCATGGCTTAAATGTTCCTGAATGCTTTTATTTCCCAGGCAGTGTTGATATGATTGGTTTGAGTTGCTTGGGGTGAGCATTTTAATAAATCTGAGTGCAATATACCAACTACCTGGCCCAATTTCCATGCTCTGACCCCATTTGACAGTGGCAGTCAAACGGATTTATGCCTCTCAACATGATCAGGGATGGGGCAGAGGAGTTACAGACCATTTTCTCCCCGATGAAATGGCAGGTGAGACTTGGGTCTGCCTTTGTGTGGCAGCAGCAGCTGTGCCAAATTTGTGAGGTTGTAATGACGGGCAGGAGAGAGGAGCCAGCGAGCTCTGAGAAACAAAACACAATCTGATTTTAGTGAATCATAGAATGGTTTGGGTTGGAAGGGGCCTTAAAGATCATACAATTCCAACCCCCTCTGCTGTGGGCAGGGACAACTTCCACTAGACCAAGCTGTTCAGGACCCCAATCGAACCTGCCTTGAACGCTTCCAGGGATGAGGAATTACAAGGAATAATGTAATTTAGGGAGGGAGGGAGGGAGGGAGGGATGGATGGATGGATGGATGGATGGATGGATGGAAGGATGGATGGATGGACGGACGGATGGATGGATGGATGGCTGGATGGATGGAAAAAGGGAAGGGGATGCGGCAACTTGTGCTTTTCCAAAATTGTGTCCTGTGGTGGCTTTCGGTGCCCTAGAAGGGCAGGGCTCACCTTGGCCTGCCTGAGCACTGAACAGGCTGAAGTGGCAGGGGCTGTGCTGGGGCACAGGCAGCTCCCCTGATGTCTCCATGAGGCCTTCAGTGCTTGGTGAGACCGACCTGCTGCAGCTGAAGGACAAGGGCCAGAGCTCTTGCAGGGGGTCCCAGCACCATCCGCTTCGGATTCACGCTCACGCCCTGTGTTCAGCTCTGCCTGCCTGCCAGGCTGTCCTGGAATCCACACTGTCTCAAAGCTCAGAGGTCTCTGGTGAGGTGTCAGTCCAATGAAGTGTTCCTTTCTAAATGTCAGCCAGCTCGGGTCAGTGGGAGGCAGCTGGTGATGAGCCAGGGGAGGGCAGACACCCCAAGTGTCTGAGTGGTTTGGAGTGAAACAGTTCCTTTCATTGTTCCTCTCCAGGCCTAAGCACAGACTCGGGGCATGAATTTATGTGTTTTTTTCTGGGGATATGCTTTTTGTTGCCCTAGAATGACACGTTTCAAGGCTGCTCTGGGCCCTTGTGGGTACAGTAAGGCAAGATTTAACCTCCCGTCTTCTCCCAGGCCAGGGCTGTGAGACCAAGGGTTGCTCAAGTAGTTACTCACAAGAAGTGTGGACAGGAAAAAGGTCCTCAAATGGCAGAAAGGATGCTTAGGGACGTGCTGTCGGTGTTGCCAAACTTATAACAAATACAGCTGTCGGAGGCTTAGTGAGAAACTATTTCATCTCTGTAGGTTTTTAGGTTTTGCAGGGCAGGGATCTGAGCTGTGCTCCTGAAAATGGGCACTCGCAGTTCCACTGCTGAGGCCTTTCTAGCACAGCACAGTCTCTTGAAGTCAAAATTGCAGCAAATCTCGAACTTGCTCCTTGAAGTGTGGAGTTTCCAGCTGTAAAATACTGTGGGATGTCGAAGGGTTGTGTGATGGCCACCATCAGTCACCAGAGAGCTGCAGCAGGTCATGCTGTCCTTTCCCAGCTTCCGACAGGGCAGGTGGATGTGTGAGTTTGGAGGCTAAAGGATTTTGGGACCTTTGAGCTGTTCAAGTCTCGAATGTAGCGCTGGCAGTGTCTCTGTACAGGGATGCTGCTGTTCCCTGTTGCCTTTGTGCTCCTCTGCCTGACCTGCTGTGTCTGGAAAACGCTGGCAACTTCAAACTAGAGAGTGCATGTCACACCAGGGTTTTAACGTGAATTACGGACCAGAAAAGCTGGATCCTGAATCATCAGCACCTAACAGGAGCTAACAAAGATATCCTCAATGGTGGTGCTGGTACAAAGCACTTCTTTCCTAGGAAAGTAGGTGTCAAAAAGGGGCCAAACACCAATGTAAGGGACATTTTACCATGTGGGGGGATGAGGAGTAGTATGGTGATTTTTTTTCTCAGTGTTTTTTCATTATTATTATCTTCATGTGTTTTGTTTGAAATATCTATTAAAAGAAATCAAACCATTAACCTTTGTACCAATATTGTGTGGCTGACCACACAGATCTCGTGTAATGCCCAAACGCCCTTCCCCTGCACCCCAAAAGCTGTCCCATGCCCCAGGTAGCAGCACATCTGTCCCATGCCCCAGGCAGCAGCACATCTGTCCCAAAGACAGAGCTCACTCACCTGGGTGAGCTCTATGCCTGAGGCTGTGCAGGGTCAGCCCTGGGAGGGACCCAAGCACGGTGTCCCTCCTCCCAGTCCTTGTTTCAGGTTCCCACCTGCGTTTGTGCCCTGGAGCTCCTTGGGCTGGTGCAGGCTTGGATGGGTTGATGGCTTCTGGGATGGGCCTTGGGAGCAGCAGGAGCAGAGTATTATTTATGTTCCCCTTTTCTTTCTGTGCTCCCTTGTGCAGATGAGCTTTTGTCAGAGAACCTGACAAGTGCAGTGAGAATACATTGCGTTTGTAAGTGGATTTGTAAAGAGAATATTTCCTGAAGGTGTTAGGAATTGCTTTCTATTAGTCCATTGAACTGATGTGTTTTTATCTTTGTTAATTACCAGACTGGCAAGGGACCAGGGACATTCTTCAGATTGTGAGTTTACAATGCAAATAAAATTTACCTTGGAAGAGAAAAAAAACCCCACAAAAAACAAACAAAAAACCCGCCAAAAAAACCCAAAACCAAACAACAACAACAAAAAAACCAAACCAGAAAACCCTTTTTCCCCCCTTCTTTCTAAAATGTGAGAAGACAATGAAGACAAACAATCACAATTGATTGATCCTGGTATCGTTTACAATGTAAAATATAGACAGAAGATTAAGCTCAACTCTCATTTATGACCATTTAATTGCCCTGGACACACTTCTGTGCTCTGGACAGAGTTTGGAGAAACCTGTCCTTTCTTCTGAACCTGCCTCTGGTCTTGCTGGGACAAGACCTTTTTCATTTTCATGCACTGCACATCACTGGGTATTATCAGCACAAAAAGCTGTCCCAGGCTGTACAGAGATGTCTTACATGGGGACAAAGAGGGGGAGTGGGAAGGTAGCAGGTGAAATCCAGACCAGAAATAAGACCTTAAGCACCCAATCACTTAAGGTAGCTTAACCTGCTGCTTGCAGGGGCTGAGCTGGGATCTGCCCACGGGCACAGCTGCAGGGATTGAGGATTCATCTCTGTTTGTCTCAGGGGACAGTAACTGGGCACTAAATCTGCCTGCCTTAAGTCCCCAGAAATTGTTTCCAGGTCTGAGGCCAAAATAGGCTGATCACAGATGTGCTAGCGCCAAGGTGGTGCCGAGGATGGTGATAAGGACCATGGCTGGTGTCATGCTGCTTATTTGTAGTGCCTTAATTTAACTATGATAAATCGTATCCAGAGGCAGAACATTCCCAGCAGCTGGGGGTTGGCATCCCTGCATGGTTTCCCACATCAGTCCCTCACCTTCCACTTCCCAGCACCTTGGTGAATCCTATAGAAACACTTTTGTAAAGATTTGTTAATCCTGTGTGAGCAGAGATACAGGGACAGTCTGAGATGTGCTGCAAGATGCTGTGAAGAGTAAAAGTAGTGATGTCTGTTCCAGGGGTTTTAAGAAAGGAAAAAAAAAAAAATGTCCAGGTCACACTGAACTCAAAAAAGGGTTTTTACATTCCTTTCAGTTTTCCTTTTCCTCAGGCCCTAAATCAAATATATAGTCCCTGGAGCATTTCTGTCTGCTATATATCTGTATATATATTTCTATCATAGCTATTCACAGGAAGCATGAATGTTCATAGGAAACTGTAAGTAATAAGAATTAAAATAGAATATTCAGTGTTTATATCCACATGGGAAAAGGGCCTTGGGAGCTCTAGTTTCTCACCTTCCCATCACATGCTGTAAAAGACAGGGTGATTAAGAGTTTGAAGACATTGTAGTGCACTGTGTAAACACTGGTTTCGGTTTGGGTTTGGGTTTTTTCTTCCCCGAGTAATAAATATAAATTCAATCTGTGCTGAGTTACAACAAATAAATAAATAAATAAATCTGGTGAAATGGGTGCTTTTTTTTGGAGGCAAGAACTGTTTTATCAACAATACTCCATTTTATAGGCTTTTCCAAGAAAGGCTGGATAATCCCCCTCCCTCCGCCTCTTAAAAACACAACAGAAGAGCAGGAGCTGTGTTTACAAATACTGACTTGGCCCAGCGCTGACAGCAGTGGGGGGTTGACCTGCCAGCATCACAGCTCTTGAATTATCCCCTCCATAAATGGAAAATCAATTTGCTTCTGGGATCCAACATGTTTTCAGGGTTGTTAGAGGCTGTGTTTTTGTTTAGACTCACAACTACATCCAGGCTAGGCAAGCGAATGTGTTGAGCTGTTTGGTGCAGGGAGCAGCTGGCGTGGCTGGGGCTGTGCACGGGGGCTGTTCTCCCGAGCTCCCTTTCTAACTCTCCAAGGCACAGTGGCAGCATCCCCATCGCTTCTCGGGTTGCAATTCCTGAATTTTACCTGTGAATACTTTGAGAGATTTCTGGTTACTGCAGAAAGTTCCCTCTAAAACATTAAATGAGCGCAGGATGGTTCCCTGGTGCTCTGCGATTTACTGGTGCAAGGAGCCCGAGCAGACAGGGTTAAGAAAGCCCTTTGTTATCCAGCCTGACCCACTTGTGAGCCCTTGAGCTCCTGTAAATGCCTGTGGAGGGACCAGACTTAAAATAAATCTCGAGGCATTTGGCAAGCAGCAGCTAATTGAAGGGCACACGCTGCCCGTCGTGCTGAGCAGGAGAAACCTGGGGCAAAGGTTTAAAACCGAGGTCTGAAGCTCAGGTTTTTGGATTTGGCTTTATGGGACTGGGTAAATATTTACACACAACCTCTAAAACCCAAGCCTGTGCTGTTTGCAAGGTGCCATGTCAAACCCCTTGGAAAAGCAGTCCAGCCTGGGGCAGCTCCTCACAGATCCCCAGGAGAGGAGCCAGCAGCAGAGCTGGGGATGCTGCAGCTGCACTTCCCTCCTGCCTGGGTAAACATCGAATCTGGGTGATGTAGTGAGGGGGATCCTGCATCAATGTCACGCACAGAGTGGGTTAAAATGATGGGGTTTAACAGTTGACGTTTTGCTTTTTCTTTGCTGGCCTGTAGCCTGCAACTGAGCAGTGAATGAGACTTCCCTCGCTGGGCTCTCACTTGTTCATAAATTGCACATATTCTGACAGAGTCTCTTCCCTGGTTTTTTCCCCTACCTTAAAAAAAAAATCAAAGAAAAACAAAACAAAGAGTGTTATTTAAGCAATGGCACTTTTGGGACTTTTTATAAACATATGAAGTTTTATAAACAACATCTTTTTCTTCCCTCAAAACAATGACTGTCTCACAATGGCCTTCCCACAAAACACTGTGGGATGAAGGAATTCATTTTATGACTTTTAAAAACTTGTTTAAATCACTGCTGGCAGGCAGGGGACACCAGGAGGGGAAGGGAGAGCAGCTCTGGGTCCCTCTATACCTCCAAGGCAGCTCCCTGCCTCTCTGCCTGGCTTGGGGACAGGCTGCTGTCACCTACCTTTCCTTGACAGAAAAAAGAGCAATTTTCCATGTGAAACAAAGGCCATTTATACTTTGATTTCCCCTGTTTGTCCCAGGACATGTGAGCTGGTTTTGCTTGGCTTTCTCTAATCACGACTCCAATCCCAATCTTTAAGAAATTAAGCTGGCTGGGGGAAGAAAGAGAAAAGAACTCATTCATCTTCCTCCCCATCCTGCTCCTCCCTCCTTTGCCGGGTGCTTTTTGTTCAGCTGCTCTGAGTTAGGAATACTTTTTGGTATCTTGTGGCTATCAAGGTCAGCCTGAAGGAGGGAGGTGAGTCATTGTCATTCAAATAGCTACAAACTGTAATTCAAATGAGGCTGGGGCAGAGTGAGGAGGCTGATTGATTCAAAGAGGCTCAATGTCCACAGGTGATGCTCTGCCCTTTCCCAAATTTCACCCTCAGACTATTAAGTATGCAAATACCTCAGCAGTGCTCCAAGCCAGGGCTGCTCTGTCCAAGGCTCTGAGCAGATCAGAAATTCTGGAATGGGGAGAGAAAAGCAGAGAAATTTGGTTGGGAGGAATGCAAAAAAAAAAAAAAAAATCTGACAATTTGACAATTTTCTTTTTTTTTTTTTTATATTTGTGTGTCCCTAGGTTGGAAACTTCTCTCCATGGCTTAAATGGACATCCAAGCATGTCTCTCTGATGGAATGTACAACCCCAGATGATCCAATTCCTCAAGAATTAAATTCCAAGAAAAAGAATACAATTCTTTCTACAATTTGCTTGTTTTAATGTATGGCTTGCTCTCACACACAAAACCTGAATTTTGATGCTGATTATTGCTCCCCTCTAAATATTTTGGTTCACCGAAGGACGAGGGTCTGTCTTCAGTAAAGCCTCACCAGGAGAGGCTAACAACAGGACACAGAGAGGTGGAAGGAACTTGGAAACGCTGTGAGAAGGTGAAAGGAAACACCCAACTTGTACTTTTTTAAGCCCATTTGGGGTGGATGAAGCGTCTCCCTTATGGCTGGAGGTAGTGGAGTCAATTTGTTCAGCCCGGGGTGGTGATTGGCAGGCACCTGCTGCAGCCTTTCCTTTTTGCCTTACCTTGGACCCTGCGTTGTTCTTGGCCAGCGCTGGTGGCAGAAGCCGAGAGGGAAAGATGGTCGTGGTAAGGAGGAGGAATGTGAAAATGTTCACCTTCGCCTTTCTGCTCATCACGGTGACGTCGTTTCTGCTGAACTACAGCCACCAGGTGACCACGGCTGCCTGGGACCCCAGACACCTCGTGGTGCAGTTCTCAGAGCACGTGCAGAAGCTCTTCAAGTACCCCAGGAGACCTTGCAGCTGTCGCACGTGCATTTCGGAGCTGGGACGTTCCCTCTGGTTCGACCAGAGGTTTAACTCAACTATGCAACCTTTCCTGACCTCACAAAATGCCTTGATCCCAGAAGAGAGCTACAGGTGGTGGCTGGTAAGTGGCAGGTGTGGACACAGCCCAGGGTTTGGGTGGTGGTGGTGGTGTCAGTGATGCTGAGCACAGAGAAGGAGATGTTTTCTGCCTAAAGCATTTGGTGTCTCAACTGATGAGGCAGAGGTTTGGTGGGGGGGGGGTGCTTGGAGTGCATGTTCGCTTGCTGCAAGCTAGAGAAGTCCCTGACAGAGTTGGGTGGTAGGTCCAGAATTTGCAAATGTCAATATTGTCATTTTTTCCCTTCTCTTCCAATTTTTTCCCTTCTCTTCCAAAGACCAGACTTCGTAACCTGTCTGTTTCTGCTTTGGATGGGCTTTTTGCCATCCGTTGAGGGAGCCAAGCAAACTAATTGTGAAGTGTGTAACTCCCTTGGGGCTCTCCCTACCATAAGATACGTAAATAATTAGCAGGATTAAATGGAAAATTATTAATTCCATGCGTATGAAAACATTCTCTGTTGTGGCTGATGTTGTAAAACAGATTTGGAAAGCACACGGGTGGCTGTGGGTCACTGGGAAGGAGCAGCCCCCAGTGTATCCTTGAGCAGGGTGGTCCAGCTACCCCTTGAAACCTGATCCAAGTATCAGGAAAGCAGTGGATATCTTGTTCATAAAGCACAGAACGGAAAAAGCTGCATCCTGTTGTTTCGCCTAACAAAAGCCCCTTTTATGTTCTCTGGAAACAAGACATCAGTTCATTGATTTGCTCATGGCTGCGCTGCCGAGGTGCTGAAGTGCAGGTTCTGCTGCAGCAACTCCAGTGAAATCACAGTTTTGTGGCACTTTTTCTCCCCCTCTTCTGGAAAAAAGTCCCCCCACCCCAATGAAATCACAATTTTGTTGCACTTTTGCTCCCCCTCTTCTGGAAAAATAGTCCCCCGTGCCTTTCTTTGGACACACAACAGCCTGGACCTTGGTGTCTTGCAGCGAGCACTGCCCTTGTGGCTGAATTCTGGGATTTCAGGTTCTCTCTGGCACCCTCAGGGGCCTCTCCAACAGGCACCCACTATTGCAGTGGGGACATTTAGGTTTTGGAGGGGATGTCAAGTGGGAATGAGGCTATATCAGATTCATCACTTCTCACTCCACTGGCTGTTGCATTTAGTGAAAAATAAACACCATCAAACTCCAACATCTTTAACTGTTGTACAGATGATACCATTGTTTTATGGTGAGACTCTCCTTTTTGCAGTGAGTCTCATGTGCTCAGGTACATCCTTCCACCTGCCCAGTGCATGACTCTGATTTCCCACTGCTTTGTGGTACTCCTTGCAGCTTCCAGATGCTTTTCCTTCTGATCCCCATGTTTCTTGTGTTTCTTGGCTGGGCTTTGCTGGAGCCTGGAGAGGGAACGATGGCAAGTTCAGCTCCTCGCCCTTGCCCTGGGCTGAGGTTTCACCAGGGAGCTGGGCTGATCTAACAATTGGCAGTTCTAAGAGGAGTGAGCTCGGTAGGTGAGAGGATGAGGTGCTCATGGACGCCATGAGCAAAGCCACACTGCGTTCTGCACTCACAACTCACCGATTTAATCATGAGGTTTGAATGTATTCTCTCCTTTAAAAAAAAATAAAAGAAGAAGAAGCATGGGACTCAGTACAGAAGTCTGAATGTGATTCTCCTTTTGTAGTGAAATAGAAAAAGAGGAAGCAGTGATACCTCGATTTACAGAATCAGTCAGGTTGGGAAAGACCTCTGAGATCATCGACTCCAACCCATGACTGAACACCAAGCAGACCATGGCACCGAGTGCCACATCCTGTCCTAAACACCTCCAGGGATGGTCACTCCACCACCTCCCTGGGCAGCCCATTCCAATGCCTAATCATCCTTTCTGTGAAGAAATTCCTTCTGATGTCCAACCTAAACCTCCCCAACCGTAGTTTTAGACTCTCATCCTGTTGCCATTTGCACTGGGAGAAGAGACCAATCCCCACCTGGCCACAACCTCCTTTCAGGGACTTGTAGAGAGTGACAAGGTCACTCCTGAGCCTCTTCTTCTGCAGGTTAAACATCCCCAGCTGCCTCAGCCTCAGTCTCCCCAGGACTTGTGCTCCAGACCCTTCAGCAGTCTTGCTGCCTTCTCTGGACTTGCTCCAGCACCTCAGTGTCCTTCTTGAAGTGAGGGGCCCAGAACTGGACTCAGCACTCGAGGTGTGGCCTCACCTGTGTGTTAAAAACTCAGCTCAACCTGAAACAGATTCTTTTGGGGGAGGTTTCTTTCTTTTTCAGCAAAACAAAAAAACCCAGACTTTCAGAACAGCCAAAAGTATCCCCTCCCCATCCCAAACAAAAGCTGTTCATTAATTTTCAGAGTTGTCTAACTGTGTTTTAGTGTTTTCATTCTTTTTTTTTAAAATTCAGATCAAGTTCAAAGGGAATACACCACTTCAGAATATGAAATCAAAGCAAATTTTTTTTCAGATGGTAAAAATAAATCTTCTAAGATTCCTAGATCTTTTCAATCTTTAACCAGGCTGTGTGAGGTATTTTAATGTCCCCCATAATTGCATTGTGTATTGGAAGCTTTTACTTACTGAAATCTTTGTGCTGATGTGTAGTAGATGGAGAAAGTACCCTGACTCCTCTGAAAGATGGTTTTGGGTAAACCCCAGGCGTGATGTGGCCTCACCTCTTCATTGCAACTGGTTCCTTATGTACATGTTGCTTTCGGAAAGCTTTTCCAAGACAGTGTCATTTCTTCAGTAAATAATTCCCAGGTGCATCCTGAGGGCAACTCCCTTTTCGCTGTTCATTTTTAGGCTCATCTTCAAAGCAATTCTGAGATTTCAGCCAGTCTTTACTAAACCATTGCTCATGGCCACGTTTCACTCTTGCGAGCTTTGCCAACTCAGTGATTTGCGACTTTTTGCTATATTTGTACATAAAAATGAGGCGTGAGGAAATATTAGATTGCTGGAACCTCTTTTCAGGGGAGGAATGGCTGTGTTCACTCTCAGGAGCTGATTTCAGACAGCGTGGTGGTTTCATTGGGCTGTAACTGAGACTCTGAGACGGCAGTGACTGCGCTGGAGCTCTTCATTACACAACTGTGACTCTCCTGTCATGGGGAAAGCCATGAGATGTGCTTGCACTGAACACAGGCAGAGCCCTCGCCTGTCCACCAAACTCAGCCTGCCCTCCCTCCCCCTTCACCCTGTGGCTGTAGGTGTGAAGAAGTGAATATCCAAATAGTCCTGCAGCGTTAGTATCCCTCCAGTACGAGGACAAGGAGGACTGATTTCAGAGATTAATGACCAGTATTGGAGATAAAGTGATATTTGGGACCAAAGAATGGGGTGGTTTCACTTGCTTACAGCTCTTCACATGGCTGCCAGACTGCTTCATGGTTTATTTGGAGAACATATATTTTAAACGCTTTCAGCTTGGTAGGATGTGACCTTTTGGAAGGAAATATTCCTGCCTGCTCTGAATAAAACTGTTTGTGTGTTCTGGATTTAGTGCTACCACCTGTGCAGGTGGGAAGGAGCAGGGGAGAGAAGGTCAGTGCCACCATCCCTGCAGAGGCTCCTCTTGCTGCATGGGGCAGGGCTGCTCCAGAGGAGGCTCCTGGAAATGTACCTGGCTGTTTGTTTGTTCGTGGAAACAAGGGGGATGTTGTCAAGACTGCTCCTTGCTTTTCATTTCCTTAAACCTACACAGCTGATAAGCTCTGCCTTTATTATTTTAGTAGGGCAGCAAGTCATGGCCCAAATTCTCGTCCTGCATACACCCCTGCAGCTGCTCTGTGCTTTTTGTGACTTAAAGTTGGAGTCTTCTACTCTCAAGGAGGATCTGGGCATTAATAACACTTCAGGCTGTGAACATTTTGTTAGACCAGAACTGGACTCAGCATCCCTCGCCCCTCCTTTTCTCCCTCTCACTCTTCTTGTCTCCTCTCTCTCTATTTCTCCTCTCTCTCTGTTTCTCCTCTCCCTCATCTTACGCTCAGGGACTGTGGGAGTTTTGCAAGGTGGCACCTGGTGTTACATGATACATTCCTTTCTGTTTATATTTTCTTCCCCACCTCCCTGAGCTGGTTCACCTGCAAGTTTGCCATTGTTTTACCATGACACAGATGCTGTGGATGTTCTCACTAAATTTAGTAACCCATATATAAGGAAACATGGCAAGAATTACATGCTGTAACAAAGCACGGCATTTATTTATAGTTTTCTTGTTTTGTTCCCAGGGGTGGATGCATTGTTCTTGGTGGTCAGAAAGTATTAAAAATATGAGATCAGAACCCACTGTTCTTAATCCAAAATAGACCTGTTGAGGTTGATGGATTGAAGTTGTGATAAGTAAATTTAGGCTCAGAGTTTGCTGGCAATCTCCTCTGTAGCAAATTGTTCATAAACTATCATGTTATAAGAACTTTTATCTCGAGCCTTACGATGTTTGAGGATTGCACCTTTTTTTTGGAGGAAAGCTCAGATCTTGGTGCCATGTTATTGGCGTATCTAAAAGAAAATATTAGTTTTAATTTACTATGTTTGTAGGAAAAATGTAATATATGGTTTAAAAATCTGCTATCCAGCCACTGAACAAAAAGGTGTCCCCACCCATCACGTGTGCTCGGGAAGTTGGAGCAGCTGCACTGATTTTTAAGACAGCAGCAGAGCTGCTTGGCACCTGACTCATGCATTTTGAATGCTCCCTGGGGAAAATGTGTCCAAATACTTTGATCACCAGAAGTTTTCTTTGAAACTGGGGCGCTGTCTGTGACACTTTGGAAGCGCTGTAGAGGGCCCAGCACTTTGAATGTAGTGTGTAGATCTCTGCAGAAGGTGGTTCCAAATCTGGGCCAGTCCCAGGCTCTGGTCCCAGTGCCTGCCACATGCCCAGTCCCACCTGCTGTTGAGCTGCTTGGTTGCAAGTGTCACATTTAGACCAGATTTGTATATTCTGAAAGAATCCCTCACTGGCATCCCCCACTTAAGTCTGGGCTGGAGCTGCTCCTCCTGTGGTGAGCACAGATGGATGAGAAGGTGGTCCAAGCTCGCAGGTCTCTCTCAGCACTAGGCTCAGAGTAGTGTGGAGGTGACCCATACCAACCATGGAAGTTAGAAATTGTGCAGCTTGGCATATTATTGTCTGTTTTTTACAAAATATGTGCACATACACATTTATATTTGAGAATGTAAATTTTTTGATGACGCAAATCATTAAACAAAGCCCAAAGTCTTGAAAGCCTCTGTATTCTTCTCCTTCAACTCTTAGATGCATAGTAATTGAGGCACATTAAATATAACTAGAATAATGCCATATCTTCCAGACCAAAGACGCATTTTTAAAATCGATGTTTCCTTTTAGCCTCTCCTTCAGTCTGCAGAACAGAGATTACCTGGATTTGCCCCACCAGACTGTTGCTAGGATTAATCTTACAGCTGGGAAGTGTTGCATGAGGGTTTGTGCCTCCAAACTGCTGCAGTGAGGCAATTAGTAGCTGTTCAAAAGACATTCTCATGGGGCTTTACTCCCTCTTTCTCTTTTAAAAACAGCTTTAAAAAAAATGAAAAAAGCTGCAAACCCCAGTATTGCTACCCTGCCAGACCCACAGCTATGCCTGTCTGTCCACCACAGGAAGTGTATGAGTCCATGGTCTGTGTTCTGTCTGCATCTACATCACACCAGTGATTGCAGGCTAATCTGTTTTACCTGCTAATAACTTGGGATTTTGAAGTTGTATTTAATACACTGCCAAACTTGGCGCTGGGTGCAGGATGCACAGGCACCAGGAGAGCTTTCCTTTGAGGTTCTCCTGACTCCTCTGAGGCCCCAAGTTAAGAAGGACATGGATTTCTTGGAGCAAATCCAGAGGCAGCCAGGACGACAGAGAGCTGGAACACCTTTCTTGTCAAGACAGACTGAGACAATTTGGGTTGTTGAACCTGGAGAAGGTTCTGGGGTGATCCTATTGCAGCCTTTCAGTATCTAAAGGGGCTACAGCACAGCTGGAGAGGGACTTTTCACAAGGGCATGTGGTGATAGGACAAGGGGGAATGGCTTTAAACTGGGAGAGGGGAGGTTTGAGATTAGTTATTAGGAAGAAATTCTTTCCTTTGAAAGCGATGAAGCAGTGGCACAGGTTGCCCAGGGAAGTGGATGCCCCATCCCTTGAAGTGTTCAGGGCCAGGCTGGATGGGGCTTTGAGCAACCTGGTCTTGTGGAAAGGGTCACTGCCCTTGGCACAGGGTTGGAAATGATCTTTAAGGTCCTTTCCAGCCCAAACCATTCCATGATTCCATGACTGTAGCCGTGTCCTCACCACTCCAAGCCATTAGCTCTGAGCAGCCTCGGCTGAACTCACACTCACCCTTTGCCAGCCCTGAGCCAAGTTTTGGGTATTGCTGCTTGGTAATGCTGTCAGATGTGCTGGTACTGGAGAGCCCAGTGAAACCTGCTGAGGAGTTTAAAAAAGCAGCAAATCCCTAGTCATCCTTAGTGGGGGTGTGCACAGTGATGAGAGAGGGAACAACAGGATCTTCCTTGGAGAGCCATTCCTGGGTAAAGAAAGGGAGTGCCTAAACTTTGAGGGTTCTTTTTAATTCCCTTGTTTGTTTTCTTTTCTTCCCTTGCTTTTGAAAGATAAGATGCAAAACCAGCTAGTTAACTTCTGTATGTGAAATGGGGAGATTTTAAGGCTTGGAGATGATTTAGGAAACTTCTCGATCTGAATTCCCAAGTATAGTTTTTAACAACCTAAGGTGAAGAGCTCACTCTCAAGTGATGAACAAATATTTTATGGAGGGAAGCTGGACTGTTTAGTGATCCAGTGATATTTTTTATGTGGACACAAGGCGGGTTAAGATGCTTTGTGATCTTGGGCAAAAGGTTAAACTTCTTTATTACTTGCACAGGCTTCTGAGAAAAGCTGCCACTTCACTCAGGACACAGAGGTCAAGTATTTCAGTGTATTTAAGGCCACATCTAGCAGCTGTATCCATACGCATATCCCTGTCACACACCTACAGCACTTGGAGGGAGGACGATGTCCTAGCAGAGCCACATGGCAGTGCAATGGCTCTCCTTGCACAGCATGGAGAGACTTTCACTCTATGCTTTTGTTGATTTATGGGAAAGGTCAGACTGGGGGGAGTTTGATAAGGAGAAAAAGAAAAAAAATGAAAGGAAAAGACAACAATATTAAAAAAAAATAGGACAAAAATTTGGTGTGGGAAAATAAACTATAATCGGCTTGTAATTGTAATGCTATTAAAATGGTCTTTTTTCAATAAGCCAAGCAAACATTGTGCAATAAGGAGCTGGCTGCATGTTAAGTCTGAACTTTTACACGCTGAATATGCCTTGGAGTTAACCAGCTTTGTTGCCTCCTCTTCTCTGTTCTGCTGAAGCATCAAAGACCAAGCAGTGTTGATAGAAGATTAAGCCTGAAAAGTATAGTTCAATCAGATAATCACTGGGAAATTAAAACAGCACTTAAAATGAGTTAAGGAGGGATGTCTCATTGTATGGATGTTCAGCACACAGTGCAATAAGGTCATCACCCTATTTGAGGTCACTGAGGGAATTTATGACATTAGTAATGGCTTTTCCCACGGAAGTTGCCTACAGCAGAGGAATTGTAGGACAATGCTGTCCTGCTTTCAGGTTGGTGCCCATGTTTCACCTTGGCTGCAGTGGAGTTACTCTAGACAGTTGCATAACAGAATGGCAGGTGCCTATCCGGGATGTTTCTTACCATTTTAATGCAGAAAAAAATGCATCAATAGTCCAGGTCCTTTCCCTTTCTGATGCTATCATTCTGGATGAAAAGAAAATTTAACTTGAAAAGGGCACCCAGGTATTTAGAATTATTTGAAATTTGCCTTCCTCTTCTGAGTTTTCTCAGGTAAAATCAGTTCAAGAATAAGATTACTGGTGGTCTTCCTTTTCATTTCTTAAGAGTCCTCTTTACAGAGAGAGAGAATATACATGGGTGTATGCAAACGTGTGTTCAAATAACTCAAAATAAGTTCCTTTTTCAAAAAAGCTTATATTTTACTACATTATACACCTGTACTACACTCTGTGACATCTATGAATTCTCTATTTTGAAGGCTGCAGGTTTTCTAACATTGTTTTTCTCATGTTTGCAGTAAGACCAGGTTAGATTTGATTCATAAAGAATACACAAGAGTTTAGAAATGTGGCCATGTATTTGTAGCATCACACACACATTTAGAAGATGACCTTTTTTATTTATATAGTTGAGCCATCCACTGAATAGTGACATACATGGTCATAATTACAATGCTTTTCTGGGCATCCTAATTACCTTGCATCCTAATTACCTTGTGCAGTCCATAAACAAGTATATGGATTAGGAAGGATTAGTAGGAAGATTAAGTCTGTGTGTGCAACGTTTCTTTGTCTTCTTTGTTTCAAGTTCTCAGTGTCATCTTGTGGCTCTGAGACCTGTTGTACGTTTCAGGGCAAATAAGGTCCTGCAAAAAGACTGCATGGAATTTAAATAAAAATTACAGTTCTGCACCTGTTTGTGTTTGTCTGAGAGAGAAAGATAGCGGGACAAATTAACAGTTCCTGGTGCAGTCAAGGGAAACATACTGGAAACTAAAGCCAAATTACTCCGGGCCATTCCTGGGAGTGGTGGGAAAAGGTGTTTCTCTTCTCTCCCTCCCTGCCTTTCCATGCCCTGGGCTGGCAGAGCAAGACAGAGCCTTTTTGGCCCATTTTATGCTGGAGCTGTTCTCCCTTTGTGAGCTCGGAAGCAAGTGGCCCCACGAGGGTGAGCAGTGCTGTTTGTGAGCCTCCTGCAGCCCCAGCCTCTTCAGTAAATCTCAGAGAGTTGAGCCCCAGAAGGGAAGGCTCTGACCATCACCTGCCCTGCACCTTGCCTGTACCATCCCCATCCAGCCTTTGTTTCCACCATGCACCACAGAGCTGCCCCACAACAGTTTCCCTCCATGGCAACAAGCACAATGACCAAGATCCGGGTGGTTTTCTTCATCCTGGAGATTTTTTTTTAGGTGGTTTTGCATTTCCAGACCTCAGGGCTAAGTCTGCTGTTGTTTCCTATTGCACAAGCAGCTGTTTCCTCCACGGTTCACTTTCCATCTTCCTCTCCCACTCTTGGCATATGCCAAAATTTGTGCAAGGGATATCAGCCACTTCTGTCTTCCATCAGTTTCCCTGAGACTTTTCTGTCCTCTTTAGGAGAGTTAAAAGAAGTCTTATACATCACCTAACAGAAGATACCTGACCCAGGGTGGGTTTAGGCTTATAGACACCAGAGGAACATTTATTCTGCTAAGGCCAGCCTTGGGGAAAATGCTTCATCAGTTCTATCATGGCTAGATAGAGACTGAGGAAGGGTGGGAATCTGAGAAGGAGGAGAAAAGGGGAGCCAGGGTAAAAAAGCTAATGGGGAGGGGTTTTCCACTTGACTTTTTTCACACTTTGGCTCCCAACCTGAAGCCTTGTACTGCAGAATGGTCTTTGAGGAGACATTTGAAGCTACCTCTAGCTCACAGAACAGCTGCCTGTGCATTGGTAACCTGGAGTGATTCTTCTCCCTAACAGAAACTGCAAGGAGAGAAAGCTCCAAAGAGCTTGAATGCCACTCTCACCGAGCTGTTTGGGGTCATCCCCGGGGACGGGGATCCGCTGCAGGAGCGCGGCACCTACACCTGCAGGCGCTGCGCCGTCGTCGGCAACTCCGGCAACCTCCGACAGTCTCAGTACGGCCAAGACATTGACTCCCACGACTTTGTGCTCAGGTGAGTAAAAACCAGCATCTGCAGATGCTTTTGTGTCTAAAGATTGCTGGTGTTTGAGGGGGTAAGTGAGAAAACAAGGCTGCAGGATCTGTCTAGTGAAACCTGGTACTTAAGTCTAAGCTCCAGAGACATAAACTATGTGTGTTGGAGGTAAGACTTCGTGTTTTAGGTTGGAAAAATTACAGTAATAGATATTGATACTGTAGCTTGTTCTGCACAATCCATAATTGCATGTGTTAAAAAATGTTGGAGAAAAAAGATTTGCGCTTATGAATAAACGTTAATACTGCGGCTTGTGCTCGCAAGCAATATTTCAGATATTTAATTGGCTATATTTTGACTTTCTTGCACTGGTTCATTTTTAAGCAGCGGTGGGTGGGGAAGACAAAGCCACTTTTCAGTGGACAGGAGTCAACTGTTTGGCTGCTAAGGTAATTTGTAAAGGACCACATGGCCCCTCCCTTTCGAGGCAACAAGGTTGGCTACCTTGTCCCACTGAAGGGCAAGCAGGAACTAGGTAAGCAGAGCATATCACCCAGAGGGCAGCCAAAATATCTGCACTAAGTTCATCTCCAAATGTGTTATCTGCCTTTCGCACCACAGCTGCCAGAACAGTACAATTTGGGGAGCAGTAAAGGGCAGGAAGGGAGGGATTGCTATTGAAAATGCCACATGTGGGATTATGCTCTCAGAACCAACAAAACCTTTAGTAGGAAGCTCTGTACCAAAGTCAAGAGTAAATCAACAGAAGATTAACTCTGTTTGAGCTGTTAAGCCACCTTGGCTTCTGATGTAGCGTGAACATGGTGTAGAGTCTTCAGGTGACATCTAAATCTTCACAAATCCCTTCAGGAGTTGCTTCCTGCAGTTGCATGTCTTACTCCCTGCCAAAAGTACCTCTCCAAAAGCAGAAGCAGCCAACCTGGCCTTCGGATCCATGAAGGGAAGGGAAGAGCCCTCAACAATATTCCTACAGGGTGTGAATGTGGGACAGCTGCAAATACGGGAAGCCGTGGTGCATTTATCCTTAACTCTGTGTCCCTCCCTATGGAGACATCCCTGTTCTTTTGTGGACTTCCTTATATTTCCTGGCCTACATTTCCAGACTCATGCAGAAAAGGCTTTGCTAGACTCAAAAGCTGGTAGTAGTAACTTAACAAATAACTCTCAGGTGTGTTTCTGCTCTGAGGCCTTGCCCATCCCATTGCCATTCCTCCCTAGCAAGGGCAAAACTCTTGGTGACTTGAAATTGAACCTTTCAGTCTCAGATTTATATTTCAGCAATCTTAAGCCATGTCTGAAAGGATTGCACAAGGTTTTAGGATTCACCGTGGGGATTTGTGCAGAGAAGGTGACCCCTCTATGCGTCAAACACAAAATCTCTGGTGACCTGAAATTCACTTCCACATGCTCTGGCAATACAGAAAAGTGCAAGGGAGAGCCAGGGAGTTTGAGGGGACACCTTTCCTTCCCAGCACCGTGTTCCAGCCCACTTTTATGTGTATAACTCTACTTCATAACAGAAGGAAGTTCCTGCTCGGTCCTTCCTCCTGAGACTAGGTGTGAATGCTGCCTTACGCCACCGTGGGTGGCAGGAAAGGTGCATAGACCTGAGGGCAGGTTGTAAGGTAACCAAGATGTCACCCTTATCTTTGTCATGATGGAGTGAACCCGCCGCACTTTAAACCTTCGACTGAGTAATCTCAAGATAAAACACAGAAAGTCTCGTGCTTTTTCGGTATTTCTACACAGCATGGTGTGTGTGGGTCTGTGGCAGGGAAGCAATAACAGGGAACTCAATAACAAATCCATGTAGGCTGGCAGGATGTTCTGACTACACTAATAACTCCCTTGAAGGGAGTTAGAAGAAACTTAAGTAATTCACCTGGGGGAGAGCTGCAATAACACAGCCTGGCATAGACTTGATAAACAGATTTTGCCTCTCCTGTTATCAGCAACCAGGGCAGCATGTTGTTGGCAATGTATGATGCTCCTCATTACCTTGTCATCCTTCCTTGTCCTCCCTGTGCTTCTGCCAGGAGCTGAGCTGCAGAAAAAACCCTTTTTGCTCAGAGACAGCTGAGGGGTTTCTCCACGGAATTGCACAGCACCATGGGTTCATGTGAGTTGCTTCTGGGATCTGTAATGTGCACTATGCTGCACCACAGAAATATGCAAATCTCTGCCACTGAGGAGCTAAAGCATCAGGGAGAGAATTGCTGATGTGTTCCCAGATTGGCTTTCAGAAGTGAACACAGGCATAGAGGCATTTCTGCAGTCCTGATTCAGGTGCCTCCTCTCTGTTCCCTGTATGGGCCACTCACTCAGGAGCTGGACTTGATGATCCTTGAGGGTTCCTTCCAACTCAAAATACCCCATGGCTCTGTGAATCTGTGACACATCCAACATAAGGGGGTAGCCCTTTTGGCCAACACATCTTGACTGAGCCCTGGTGGCCTTGGGCCAATCTCCACACACTGAGCCCAGGGTTACCTAAAGCACCCCACGTGTGTGCAGAGTGACCCTGAGTTTCTGTGGGCATTGGAGGACGTACTAGAAAATAAAAGTAAGGTTTGAGTAAATGAAGGACAAGCAGCAGGACCTGTCGCTGTGGCTGTGGTGCCTTTTCATGGGAGAACCATAAGGAATATTTGCTGCTTCTGATCACACATAATACAGTTTATTACCTTGACCCTAGACATTCAAATACAGCTGTATGGATAGGGGAGAGTGTGACTGCAAGAAGTGGAGCTGATGCACTTCAGGGCAATGTTTTTCTCACCAGCTGGAGGATGCAGCTTTAGGATGAAGTGAGCTGTGTCCTTGTGGACTCACCACTCTTTTGATGACTGAAAAGGGAACGTGGGGATGTGCTCAGAAATACACCTGCTTGGTAGACACTCCTATTCAGTCCAAGGAATTCCACACTAAAGCTGAGCTTTCATTTACTGTTTAATGCCATAGGTGATGATCATTCCAGCTTGCCTGAGGACCCCTACACCCTGTCAAGACTGGCTGAAAAACCTGCATTCAGCACTCCCTTAGCACCTCAAGCAAATAACTTAGTGAAGATTCCCATGCATTTGTATTTACCTAATTCCTCTCCTGTCTCAATTCTTGCTTTTGGGCTGCAGAATGAACCGTGCCCCCACTGCTGGTTACGAATCAGATGTCGGGAGCAAGACCACTCACCACTTTGTTTATCCTGAGAGCTACAAAGAGCTGGCAGCAAATGTGAGCATGATCCTGATCCCCTTCAAAACGCTGGACCTGCGCTGGGTAGTCACTGCTCTCACCACGGGCACCATCAACTTGTGAGTAAGGGCAGGCACAAGGGGTGGGAGCTCCATACTTCTTGTTGCTGTAGGAGATAATAGCCTATGTGGGGCAAATCCCTGCTTCTGATGAGGCTTAGGGGTGCTTTACAGACCATCTTAAGTCAGTTCAGCCCTGAACATTTGCTTTATAGGAAAAGCTTAATGTAATGATGCTTTGTTGAGGCAAAGATCGAGATCCGTTTTGTTCCATCCCCAAACAGTGGTCTCAGAGAAATGAAAAGGGGACTTTATGCTGCTGGAGGTGACCAGTTTGATTAAAAAAGCTTCTGAACTTTCGGGTTCAGTGACTCGTTTTGGGCTTCTGCTCGTCCTTCCTCCTCTCTGGTTCCTTGGGAGTCAGTGCACTTCCAGAAGAGGACAAGGAGGCAGAGGGATGTGCAAGGTGCTCACCTGAGGCAGTGAGAGCAGACCACAGCACTTAGTGCCCCATCCACAGGATGGGCTCCTCTGGACAGGTTGGTCAGCAGTTTGTTCTGTCTTTCCTGGTGGAACGTGATTGAGAGAGGAAACAACATTTTGTGTGTCACCTCCATGTCTTAGCCTTAAATTCAAGAGTTCTCCTTGGAAATAATGTGACAATACTGGAATTTATTCTCCAGTTCATTTTTGAGTGCTGTCAGAAGTAAAAGTTGTCTCCTGCTTGATACATTTATGGCAGCACCAGAATTTGAAATGTGATCAAAATGCATGTTTATTCTGGACGCCTGCTAGCAGATTCTCTCCCTTCCTGTAAGCTGGCTTTCCCTAATCCAGAGAATGAAATACGTGACATTTGTACTGTGTGTGAGGTTATCTGCTGCATATAAAACCACAGCCTTGTGGGATTGCCTGGTTGACACCCTGCTACACACAGACAGCAAGAGCAGATCAGATTGCTTTACTCCAGGGAGAAATATTTCAAGACATTTCAACTTTTTTCCCAATTTCAACGTCTCAGAAGATTTAAACTTGGAAAAGTATGTCCTGGGCACGTTGACTTGGCATAAGACCCACTTTACCATTTTAAGTAAAACTCTTTGGTGGAAAAACAAATTAAGTTTTATTTCTTCTCTTCGTTTTCTCTCTTTGTAGATACATTTTAGTTTCTTTTCATTTTTTATTAAGATTCCTTTAACATGTAACAGATCTGTGTTAGCTTCCTTTTACGTTTTCCATCACCAGCATTTAGTACGTACAGTCTTTCATTGTTTTGAAAAAAATCCATCTTCAAGACACACTTGGAACTTGGAAAAATCAGCACACTCAGAAAATTGTATCACTCAGTGCAAGAAAGAGATTGAGGTGCTGGAGCGAGTCCAGAGAAGGGCAGCGGAGCTGGGGAAGGGTCTGGAGCACAGGTCTGATGAGGAGCAGCTGAGGGAGCTGGAGGTGTTCAGCCTGGAGAAAAGGAGGCTCAGGGGGGACCTTACGACTTTCTACAACTCTTTGAAAGGAGGCTGTAGCCAGGTGGGGGTTGGCCTCTTCTCCCATGTAACAAGGGACAGGACAAGACAAAATGACCTCAGGTTGCACCAGGGGATCTTTAGATTGGATATTAGGAACAATTTCCTCACCAAAAGAGTTGTCAAGCACCGGAACAGGCTGTCCAGGGGAGTGGTGGAGTCACCATCCCTGAAGGGATTTAAAAGATGTGCAGGTGTGGCACTTGGGGACATGGTTTAGTGATGACTTGGCAGCGCTGGGTTAACTGTTGGACTCAATGATCTTTCCAACCCAAACGATTCTATTGTTCTATAATTCACATGGACGCACATTTTGCAGACAGCTCCACTGCCTGTCCCTGCCCCAGGAGAAAGCTCTTGGTACTTTCTGAGCTCTGTGCTGAGCCCTTAGCCTGTTAGGAAAATATAACTCTGACCACAATGCAGTCACAGTGCATGAAAGGGAAAACATCGTTGCTTAATAAATTACAGGATATATTATATATTTATAATTAGATTGTATACATGGGCTTGGTAAGCATCTGGTGTAAATTAGCATATGAGTATTTAACCACATGAAAGAAATACCACTGTTTTAAGATTCTTGCCATACTCAAAGCAGGGAAATTGCATAATTAATAAGCTGGAATAATAAAAGCCGAAAATCATAAGCATACAAATCATAGCAATGTATGTAGCATAATTTTAGCCTTGTAGAATTAACCTACGAGCACTCATTAAACACACAGTGTCAGATAACGGGCATAAGGAAATTGTTGAGTGCACATTTTTAAAGGGGAGAAGGCATGAAATAAAAATAAAACACATTGAAAGTCAATATTTTAGAAAGGAAGAAGTACTTATCTCCTTACCCTGGTCTGCTTGGCCATTGTGTTGTGTGCACAGGCTGCACAGTGTCAGCTGAATTTAGGCTAACCAGAACCTAAATGTACTCATAGCTAAAAAAGATAAGCATCCTGTGTTCGTTAGACTTTTGCACAGTGTTTCATTTTCTGTATCTCATCCAAATGAAAGAATCATTTCCTAAAACTCAAAACCTGTGACTTAAACATATTCTTCTCTCAGTAGTATTTTAATTCTTATAATTTGTACATTTCAAAACAAAAGCTAAACTGCAGATTGCCTTAATATTAGCTTGAATTGATAGCTGAGTGATTCTCTCAGACATGTCCCATTTGACTGATGTATTTCCATCTAAAAATGTCTCTCTATGATTAAGAACTATTCCAAAAAAGACTAAGAAGCACCTTTTCTGGGATAGGAAACTTTCAGGCCCTCATCAGCCATGTATTTATCCTGGTTGCCTTCACTTGCAAGTTTTGTAGGAATCTGCATGGTGAAAAAAGCTCCGCTTAGTTGAGCAAATAAAATTTTTGTATTCCTTAAAATATTGCACATCTGGGTCAAGGGTTCAGTAAATATCTTGTACAAGGTGGCCAGGAACGGTGACAGAGTTCACTAGAACCCTGCAAAGTGGCTCACAGGAGATGTTTCCCAAGTGATATGTTACCCTGTCTGTAATAAATTATTCGTTCATTTGGATGGGATGTAGACACCTTCATCACAGTGCCACTCTGTCCCTCTCCTGTGTGGAGCTTCCTGGGTCCCTCACTCCCTGGCTGCCCTGCAGCCCACATTTTACATGATCATAAGAGCAGAGGTCTACATTTGGCCTTAAGCAGTGTGCCAATATTTTCTGTGTGATTTTATGAAATTCTGCAGCCACATGACAGCAGGACTTGGGTATTTCTTCTGAAAGAATGGAATAGCCTTCGGTTACAATGACTAATATTTCATCTGACAAGAGCTACAGCATTGTCCTGGTTAGATCAGAGATGTCCACAAGTACTGAACTGCATACCCATCTCTTCGGTCTTCTGTATCTATCCATGAAATACAGCCTTCTTGTTTCCTCCACATCTCCTTTGTAGAAAAGATTGACTATTTATATGATACTGAGGACATTCTACCAGCAAAGAAGTCCCTTTTTGCCTTCATAAGCATGAAAAGGACATCACGTGGGATCACCATGACTGTGTTTATTGATTTGCTGATCATAGGCAGCAGCTGCAAGGACATATTTGCTGAGAGCAGATTAAGAAGTCAGCATGAGCATCCCTTTCCCCATTGGGATCAAATCTCAGGAGGATTGGAACCACCCATCACCTCTCTCACTGCATCCAGACCAGGGATTGCAGGTCAGGAGAACATTGCCAGGTCACCACTGGTTTGGGAAGATTTAGATTTAAGTTTTTAAAGTGACGGTGTTCTATGGTTCAAAGAAAATAAAACCTTAATGACAGGAACGTTGTCATTACCAAAACCCAAGTGAAAACATTTAGACTGAACTAATGGAAGGCTTTGGTGATTTACCACAATCCATCTAAAAAGTATGCAGGATATATTTTGGGATATACTCCAATTACAAAGCCAGCTTACCAGAATTTTTGAATGCCAAACAATCTCAGGAAGATTTTTTTCTTGCAGCACTCGTGATGAGCTGTACAATGCCAGCACACACTGTGCGTGAGATATGGAGAATAAAAGGGTTTTTTTTCATTTTCAAGACATGACTCGTGATTTCAACCCAGTCATAAGGTGTAACTTGGAAATATTTTGCTGGGAACTGCGGGAAGCCTTCAGCATTGCCCTGGGGAGGAGGGAAATAGCTTTCTGGTGAGGGGCTGTGTACTGGGAATGCATGAGTTTCATATCACCACAGAACTGGTGAACTCTGCTGCCACCGACCCTGGAAATCGTGTGGTGACTCCGAGTTTTAGGAGAGGAAAAGTCTCCCCCTCGTGGAAGAAGGTTTTTCTGCCAAGAAATTAAATGGGAAGCCTTTTCCATCATCAAGGTGCAAAGACTGCAACAGTAATGATCCAAGAATTAGAAGTCTCAAGCCCCACATAGTATTGACTCTACAGTATATTCTCAGCTAAATCTTTGGTATCCTACTGTCAATACTTAACTTGAAAGTTTAAGAATGTAATGGTTTCCTATAAAATTGCTTCAGTGACAACTCAGTTCTTTTCCTGCTGCGTTACTTAATTGCAGCCTCATTTTACAACAACTTCTTGAATTTACTTCTTTCAAATAATTTGAATTTATTACTGTACATGAAGAATGTTCTTTCTCTGGAATTACATGAATATACTAATAATTTGGGCTTTTATTTATCTTGGTGCTGTTTTTCTTTTTCCTTTAACAGCACATATGTTCCAGTTCCACGGAAAATCAAAGTCAAAAAAGAAAAGGTGAGCAATGCCGGTTTGTGGATTTGTTCTGCTAATTTATTTGTAGGTCTTTTGCTTCTTTGGGAGACTGCAAGAATCCAAGCAAGCCCTTGACATTCATAAAAAGTTGCAACCAAAGTACAGACACTTTACAAGGTTCAGCTAAGCTAAAGATTTTGCTCCTGTGTGCCATTTAGGCTGTAAATCAACCACTAAATAACTGTGGTTGGAAAGAAATTTCTCTTGTGGCTATGCTATTGCATGAATGCTGTTCTGAAGGTTGCATCACTTCCTCTGGTGCTGCTCAGGGACATGAAAAGTGCACCACTGTCCTCCACAGCTATTGCTCTGTTCCCACCCATTGCAGTCATTTTTATGTAATGACACTGAGGAGAGACTTTGGAGGCTTTTAAAAATAATTTTTATATTTGAACACCAAGGATGTTTCTCACTTCAGGTCAGTTGCTTGTAATAAGGAGCCTAGTGAACTCTGAACAAATAAAGCTGTGAGTTTCCAAGTCAGTAGAGAATTCCTGGTTGTAGGCTCTTAGCCCACAGTTGCGATAATTACCTGTACCCAATTAAACAAGATTGGAGGCTGAGCTCAGGCCAAGTCCAGGGAGGTTTTGCTCCAGGTGTGTTGCAGGTCTCAAAGGCAATGTTCAAGCATGGTTTGCATGAGAGCACAGGCCAGGGAACATTCCCAGTTTGGCACAGGGACAGGCTGGAGGAAGGATTTCCCATGGGGCAGGATGTTAATTCCCATGTTGGAACTTTAGCCACTATGCAAAGACTTCTGTTGTAGCTGCATGGTTTGATGATACAATCAAGGCAGGCTGTGTGGGAGAGGAAGAACATCTTCCATAGAGCTTCCAGAAAAATAAAAGTCTCATTCTATCAGTCTTTGGAGAGACTAATTTCCAAAAGTACAGCATCTAGTGTGTCAAGGGCTATATTAAAGTATGACATTGGCTCCAAAACATTAAAATTACAAATTAGAGCACACGCCCTTCATTCCAGAGGCCAAGTTCTGCCAAAGGCTTCAGGGGAGACCTTGAACTAGAATCACTTTATTTTCCTTTGCTTCAAACCATGGGCCTCTAGGGCTCATTGAATAACCCCTTAGCTCATCCTTACCTGTTGTGAGGTACATGATAATCTCCGCAAAACCCCCTGTGAGAAGCACCAGGGCAGGTTGTTACCCTCGCATCACAGCTGGGTAGCAGCAACCCTGGGTATGGTGAAATGCAGCAGCTTCCTGAGCATGAGAGAAGAAGTATTTCTCCTCTATTTCCTCGCCCACTGTGCAATGCCAAACACTCTGCGAGAAGAGATTACACACAGATGCAGTATCAGCAATTAACCTCTGACTCTGTAAAAGGAAAAGGCTTGCAGCTAACCAGATAGCACTGAAATGTTGTCACTCTAATTACAAACGCAGCGTGCAGGGAAAAGTCTCTGTTTGCCTCATTCAGGGGACCGAGGGCTTCCACTAGTCCTTGGATTTACTGTACTCTCAGGTCTTATCTTAAGTGTTCTGTCTCTGTGAGATGACCTCTGTGAGATAAACAAATGCGTTTTATGTCTTGTCAGAAAAAAGTATACAGCACAGAAAAATGGCATGTTTGGGAAACAGAAGAAAAGAAGCTTACACGACCTGATAAGCTTCCTTTTAGTTTACATTTGACCCTTTGTTTCCTCAGATCTGTACCTACAGAGATGCCGAGATATGGCTGGCACACTGTGCAGAAGAGGCAATTGCTCCTATGTTCCCACTCAAATTACAGTGGGACTGATGATCTTAGGGCTTTCTCCAACCTAAATTAATCTATAGTTCTATGAAGCATGTCATGGCATCTCATGTTTGCCTTACTCAGGCAGGGTGGGCTCACCTGCAGGGTGCTGCCAGGAGAGTTGGATGCCTAATTTCCATCTCACTTGTGCCGTTTCATACCCATTGGTTTCAGAAGAATCTCCAGGATTGACATTACTGTAAGCAGGAGGGATATCAAGACCAAGGAAGGGATATTCATATGTAATTGCACATGGGAAATATTCCTGAATGCACTTAATGTGGGACTTATTTTTCCCTTTCACCTGCCCTCAAGGAATGATTATTATTCCTTTCTTACCCACTCCCCTGCCCCAGTGTCTTTTAGGAATGATGTCCTACCATTGTTTTTTTCACAGGTTATTTTACTAATGAGTCTTTCTCTCCAATTTTGCCTAGATCCTGGTTTATAACCCAGCTTTTATGAAATACATCTATGAAAACTGGCTCGAGCATCATGGGAGATACCCCTCCACAGGCCTTCTGTCTTTGATGTTTGCTCTCCATGTATGCGATGAGGTAAAGTCTGTCTGTGCTTGGATATATGGATAAAAAATCAGGACATTTCACACTGAAGAGCCAGGAACAACCCCTGGCTGCTCACTCAGACTCAGTTTCCCCCTCTCCACCTTCTCTGCCAGTTACTTCTTCAGACATATGCAGACTCCTCAGTGGCATGCAGACACACTCAGCTGACAGGGATGGATATTTTTAATGTCAACAAGTTGTAGGATTTACGATGCACTCCAGGAAAATATAATTAAACATAAACAGAGATTCCAAGTGGTATCAGAAGGCATCTAAACATGGATGGATAGCTCATCTTGCTAGTGAAAGTTTCCATTGTGTTTTGTCTCACTGTATTTCCAAACTCAGGCTTGTGGGTTTGTCCATTGGGTTATAGTGAATGTCTCTGCTCCAGCAGCTCCTTGGGGAAATTCCCTGGTTTGAGTGATGTGAGGTGCTCCAAGATGATTGGAGACTCAGATAGTTATGGTAAGGCCAGGTCAGCTCTACAAAATCCTGCGAGCATGGGCTCATCAGCATGGGGGATAAAAACCACTTTGCTGGCAAAATCCCTGTCCTGGACACGGCTCTGCTGATCAAAGAGTTTTGGTTACCCAGGCTTGTGATGCTTGGAGAGATGATGGAAATACTTCTAAAGATGCTGAAAGAAACTCTATCATAGTCACAGATTGGGTGGAGCCTGTTTTCTTGTAAGCAGGCAATGAACAGGGCTCCGACATTACCAAAACCAATTTAAAAACAGCTCATATTTGAGTGGGCCTGGATGTGGGTGGTTTGGGGAGCTTGTTTTGGGACTATGACCCATTCTAATCTAGCCAGACATATCACCACTCTCAGTTTAAATATATCAGCTGTGATATTTGGACATTTGTCATCCGAGGAGACAGGCACAGCCATTGACAAATGAGCTTTGGGAGAAGAGAGGCTTTGGGTGATACACATGCAAAGAACATAAAATCCATCTGTCTCTGAAATAACTGTGAATATCATATAGTCAAGCACATAAGTGTGGTCAGCATGGGTCATTGTTTGGAAGACCAGAACCAAACCAGATTTTTTTCACTCTTTGTGGCCTAAATCAGCTAAAGAGGCGATTCCTATCCCAAGCCACTGACTGATCTCCTGAGGTCAATCATGCTTAAGGGAGAGGAATGCATTTTCATATTGCTGAACAAGAATTAATGGATAGAAATTTCCTTTCCCCTCTGAGTTCAGGGCTGGGGGTGTCTCAGCATGGGATGTCACATCCCTTGGGCTGTTTCTCAGTGGTTGCCTCATGTCTTGCAGCAGAAGAGCTTGGGACACAACTGAGAGCCTCAGGTGCTGCTGCCTATAAATACACTGAGAATAAAGAGTTTCTTCAGCACTTCAGATGAAGACCAATTGCTTTCCAGTGTGTAACAGTAGTTCTCCCTTGCATCCTAGGTGAATGTGTACGGCTTTGGAGCAGACAGCAAAGGACACTGGCATCATTACTGGGAAAACAACACTTCAGGGGGGGCTTTCCGGAAGACAGGCGTCCATGACGGGGATTTTGAGTTCAATATAACTTTGACTCTTGCCTCCATTGAAAAAATAAAATTTTTCAAGGGCAGATGACCCTGGCCATGGGGACAAGTGGGGGCTGCAATTTCCAGCATGCAGCAGAACAAAGCTCAAAGAAGATGATCTGGGCGCCAGCCAGGTTTGAATGAGTGGATCTGCGGTGGATTTGGGGCATCTCACACTGCAGGGAACGAGGCCGAGGCTTCCAAGCTGCACATGATTTCCTCTCTGCGGAGAGCCGGGAGCTATCAATCAGTTGTGGGAATAAATTAATCTCTACTTAGGCTCTACGGCTTGATTCTTGAATTACTGATGAAAGATCCGCCTGTTGCAATTAGAGGAAACCTGGGCGCAGGAACTGCTGTCTGTGTGTCCGTTCTCTCCTCGAGCAATGCAGGAGATCCTTGAAGAAGAGTGAAAATGACTTCTGGGACTTGAGACCCACTAAGGCAGCTGTGAACATCATAGTAAGGATTACCTCAAAGAAATGAATTCACTTCTGCTGTTGATTTTCATTTTGAACCATCTCTTCTGTGTTCTCTGTTACTTCTGTTTTCATGCTGTATTAAGGAAAAACATGATGAAGTTGCCTGGAGTAGTAAATATTTCAGCCATTGCCTCATTTTGCATTGATAGTGTCTAGAAAATATGAATCAAATCATCTTTTATCATGTATTATTTAGTATTGCTTCCTACACAGCCATAATGATGGAGAAAGAATGCTGAAAACTCCAGGGGAAAAAAATGGCCTTTTTAGCCACTTGTGTGTCTCGTTTGGTTATATGTAATTTTTGTTTTCTTTTTTTTCTTTTTTTTTTTTTTGGTGGAAAGTACTCTGGAATGTTGAGGTTTTTTTATTTAATCAGTTTAAGATTGGAAAGTGGACTTTCTTCAAGTCATTTATATGTGCCTTTTATAATTGTGCAACAGATGTGATTTTTTTTTAAGATGACAAACCCTAAATTAAACTTTTTTATAAGAGGGGGAAAAATTAACCAAAGGTTAGCCTCTGTCTGGTATGCTTTTGTAGTCAAAACCAATAATAACAACTCTTATATTGTATTTGAACAAACACAAACAAGACAATTTTTAAAGGTAGCTTTTACCTTTTTTAATGGGAAAATATTCGAAAGTCCCAAGGAAAAATTTCTTCTTAATTTTGTTTTGCAAATTTTAATATGTGGTATCTCTTTACAAGGTCTCAATTTGAAATGGGAAAAAAAATCATGGGTTGGGATATCAACTACTAACACACTAAGAAACTTTTGCTCTGTAGCAGCACCTACAAAGACACAATCTGCACAAGCTGATCTTAGAGCGTAAGACAGACTTCAAAATCATGTGCATCTCTGGAGGAATGAGTATATTGATGTCGGTGGCTCCAGGCAGTGAGAGGAGGGAAATTACAATGGAGGTTTTATATCCACAGATTTTTGCTGAAATCAACACATTTAAGCCTCAAGGACAGATAAAATATAAATCCAAGTTCAGGCAGTGAAGAATGGAAAACAGTGGTCTTTTCTTCCCGATATGATGAAAACAGGACTCGTGGATATTGACCCATTTTCAGCCTTGGTGAAACCAGAGGAGCTCTTACCCCAGACTTCAAGGGACTTTTGATCAGGCTCGGGAAAAATGGCATATTTAATTTTTAATGTATCACACTGGTTGGAGTTTGTGGCAAAAGAAATCATCAACTAAACATCTCCTCTCTGTGCATCAGTTGTGGCAGAATGTCCAAGCGGATGAGTATTTGAGGTTGGTGAAGGCCCTTTGATGGCGATGTGCATCATCTAAGATTTACCCCCTTGTCTGTCTGCACCAGCTGGTGCCAGTGAGGTGCCCTCCAAGGTGGCAATCCATGGCACAATGTCACAGTCACTGGAATTCTGGGCCCCAGCTCTACTCACCAACATGAACTGCTTTACCCACGTGAGTATTACTGAACTCGTGGCGTATAAAAAGCCGAGGGTGCCAAATGTCTGTGTGGGGAATTGAGCTCCCTCAGCTCGTGTGACCCTTCAGTTCAGCAATATGGGAAAGGCAGGATTTTCAGATCCTCATGATGAGACCTGTTCATGATCCTCACGTCAAGAAGCCATTTCCCAGCATGGTGGCCAGCAGAACTCACCTGCATGTCACAGGCACAGCAAATTCGATGGGCTTACTCTCTTCTCCATGCTCTTTGTGAAAGAATGAAGCATTTCTACCTGAACCATGTTGTTTGTTTGCTTGAAGCATTCCTGTTTGTTTAAATTGCTGTTAATATGCTTCTGGTGAGATGCTGCAGTAATACAAACAAAGCAAGTTTAAGAGGCAAAAGGCTACGTGGAGGATGCCACTGATAATTTCACAGTGTGGCTGGATTTTGGAGCTTCAAATACTTTATTTTTTTTTTTCTCATGGACAAATATTAGTAATTCAGAAACATTGACCATTCTTTCGGTCATTTTAGAAAGACTTGGAAGAAAACTCATGGTGGTTTATCCCCTTGATTTTTTATTTTTTTTTTTTTATCACAGGGGTCAATTTGGAATCAAAAACAGTGGAAAAAGAAGACAGCTATATTCTAGTCTGTGTTGTTCTGAAAGTTTCCTTTTGCTGTTCTAATAAAATTTCCATTTTCCCCTTAACATTCTGCCTCTGACAGCACATATAAAACTTCGTGGCTTGTACATGTAGATAGATTTAGTGTCTTCATCATGGAACAAGCTGCAATTCCCATTTAATTTTCTTGCCAACAGCAAGCAGTAATTGTGTACCACTGATGTCCATTTTTCAGAGTGTAAGGAGAGCAGAGAGTGGATCTTTCCAGGTGTAGGATGAGGAATAGTCTGTACCATCACATTTCTATTCCAGGGGAGATTTTTGTAGAGTCCTTTAGGAAGATGACTGTTGTGTTAGATCCTTGTCTTAGTTCCTCCACAATTTTGCTGCTCTTTCAATTGCCTTCAGAATCAGGAGATACCAACAAATTATGCTAAGGGAAGAATTAATTCCCACTGCCATTGTTGAAGACTGCTTTCCTGCTATGAAACTTTTTGGGTTTATTTGGTTTGAAAGAACCAAGGAAAACATTTAACAACATGTTCAAACTCTTGGACTGTATTTGCCACCACTGCAAAATCTCTAAGGCACTCCTTGAGTGTGTGTTATGTTTTTTACCAAAGCCAAATCTTTTGAGCACTTTTTTCCTCCCATGACCAGATTTTCTTTGTAGTTTTCTCTGACTACACAATCAATGATGATTTTTTTCTCTAATGGTGGGGAATCTCACACAATCATTTGTTGACATTTTATTTATTTAATTTTTCAGTATGATATGAATCAAAATAAATTTTTTATTGTAATCAAATCAAAGTGTTTCTGTGCACATTTCTTTTTTCTGGTGTTTACATTAGGTCCTAGAACTTCCTCTGTCACATAACAGTGTAATGAAGCTTATTCCACTTCCTCACACCCATCCAGTTGGACTCAAAGATCTTAGAGGTCTTTTCCAACCCTTATGTTTCTCTGATCCCTTGGGTGACATTGGCACGTTTCAGGCTGCTCATGGCATCACACTGCTCACATGGCAGCTCTAGGTCTCTCTGGGGAAAAGAAATTGAACTTAATCTGCCTGTGGTCTCCTGATAGCTCTGTGCTCTATTTAGGAGATATATAAGTGAAACTAAGGCAGACTCAGAAATCAGTGACTTGAGAAAAGATTCAACTTGTCAGACCTGGCTGAGGTTCCTGTTTTAAGGGCCTGCTGTGGTCACACAGGCACTTCAGTCATGGATGGCTTAGATGTCCATGAGAAGAACCCCATCCAGGAGATGGATCCCTTTGATCAGGTGTCACTTCAGCAGGTCACACTCACATCTGCATCACCGAGGCTTTACATGTGGGGACTCCACCTTGGCTATTTCTCATGGACCTCATAAACTGCTCAGTTTCCTTATGTGCCTTTCATTGTTTAAGGGACTGAGCAGGGTAGATGGTCTGGCAGTGATGCAAGATGACCTTTGAAATGCAGCCATCCTGGTTGCTTAGTTGTAGGAGCTCAAGGAGTTGTCAGAGGTCAGCTCAGGGAGCTCCTGTTCGGATACAGGCAGTGGCCAGGTGGTCACAGTAAGAGCTGCTGTCCAGTGTGACCTTCAGAGGATCAGGTTCAGAGGATCAGGTTCTCAGAGAC
The DNA here is from genome assembly GCA_013397895.1 of Origma solitaria. NCBI lineage: Eukaryota > Metazoa > Chordata > Aves > Passeriformes > Acanthizidae > Origma > Origma solitaria. The sequence goes on along the minus strand of VZRL01003080.1, from coordinate 833,707 downwards.
TGCTTCCCACTTTTCCTTTTCAACCCAGGCTCTAGACATGCTGCATCAGTGAGATATTCACCACCACTAATGGATGCAGCCCAGCCAGAACCACACTTGTTGAAAATATGTGGGAAGTAAAGGCACACAGGTCTGAGGAGCTATTCCAGTCACGTCAGGTGCAGAGGAGATGCATTTGCTCCTCCGTCATCCTCAGCAAAGCAAAATAACTCCAAGGAACAGCTTTTTTTAAAAAAATCATTTTGCATTTTGCTTCATGTCCACTTACAAGAGGTACAATGCAATGCAGCTTCCAGGTCTGAAATTATTTTGTTGGGAAAACATAAAATTACAACCTGGAAACCGCTTGAGACTAGTAAGACATGCAGCAACAACAGCAGCAGCATACAAACAGATGGACCAACCACAGGACTTGGACAAAGGACTTTGCTTATACCATCAAATGAAGAAAGAAAGTACCCACAGGGGAACTGTATGGCTTCGGCTCATGGCAAGGGTTCCTTTGATGGCTCACAGTCAGAATAGCAATTAAACCCAATGAATGAAAAGGCAAAGGAGTCCCTTGCAACCCTTAAAAATCTGTTTTCCCTTGTCTTTCCTATAGAATTTGAGGGAGTCAATCTCATTACATTTATTGTCTTCAGGCAATAAAATATGGTTCACACAGTGAGAAGTTCTTCATGGTCAGGTACTTGTATGCAGAGGTAAACCTCTGTATTTTCAGTTAAATTTTCTCCTATAGGAAATTCACCATGTTGCTCTACTCAGTTTGTCGTTTCTAAGGTAACCTTTGGCTGGCAGAATATAAATATATCCGTGCGGGAGTTTGTCTGTCCCCCTCATTAACAGTCCTCCTAAGACAGGACATTTTCCACAACAGTTACGGTTTCCACATAATCAGAGACTCCAGAATTATACATCGACTCCAGCTGCCTCCCTGTCCACCCAGACATAAGATCAGTAAGGAAAGCATCCTGACCTGTGCCACAAATGCTACACCCTGCAGCACTGTGGTGTTCCTCCAAGGATGCCCCAAATGGAATGTTGCATCAAGGAGCTCCTTATGGCCCTTTCTCCCCATGTGGATTTTTGTGTTACTCTCCTTGCTTTCCTGGGGCTGGCCCCAAAGAGCTGCTGCCATCCAGGGGAGCTGCACATTGTCCCCCCAGCCCAAACCCTCAGTCCGGGGCTGGCTGTGGGAATGGACTGGCCGTGGAAGGGTGTCCAGTTTGCTGCCATGTCCCGTGTTCAGCCTGTGCCAACACCAGAGTGGGCTTCATGTGGTAGAAAAGAGTGGGAATAATGATTTCACAGAATCAATCACAGAATTGTAGAATGGTTGGGTTGGAAAGGTCATTCAAGGTCACCCAATTCCAGCGCTGCTGCCATGGGCAGGGACACCTTCCACTAGACCAGGTTGCTCAAAGCCCCATCCAGCCTGGCCTAAGACACTTCCAGGGATGGGACAGCCACAGTTTCTCTGGGCAACCTGTGCCAGTGTCTCACCACTCACCCAGCAAATATTTTCTTAATAACCTCTAATCTAAATCTCTGGTCTTTAAGTTAAAACTGTTCCTCCTTGTCCCATCACTATTTCCATTCCTCTTTCTCTTTAAAGTTTTGAAGGATTTTGTGTAACACATCCTCATGTTCAGATATCAGAGGGTGGGTGAGGGTGAGCAAGCTCCCTAAGATGCTGCTGAGGCACAGAGCTCCTGCCTGCAGTGGTGGAGTCACAGGAAAGAGTCATGGGAGAAACTGATGACCGATGGTTCATCACTGGGGACACAAAAGAGTTGGCTGCAAGAAGAAATTCTGAAAGCTGACAGGCTATGTCATTTGAGGGTTTGATTTGAATAGGTAAGTAAGGAAATAGAAATAAACTGACATAAAGGTGAAGATGGGATACACAAAAATATAGCAAATGTGTCTTCTAGAAATGTTTTGAAGAAAAGTAGCTTTACCCATTTGGTTGGTCCATCAAAATAGGTGGGCCGGGAGTGAATTAGGCTGGTGATGCTTCTGGCCACAAAAGAGGTGATTTGATCCGGCCAGCAGCCAGGCACCCACACAGCCACTCACTCACTTCCCACAGCCACCAGTCCAAAACACAGCACTATATGGGGGCTAGGAATAAAACTAACTCCATTCTAGGCAGATTAAAACCAACTAAATACTTAAAGAATCATGTGGAATCTAGGGGATCTCCTGAAGTCTGAGAGCACCTATTTGCCAACAACGCCTGAAAGAAATCTTCTGATCAAATTTACACCTCACTACCTCAGTTCCTGGATGCTTCTAATTACTCATCCCTCCCACAGATATCCCACTGGACTCAGGTGAGATTAACACTCACCACTAGCAGTAATGACTGGAAACCAACTGAAAAACTGTGAGCTGCTTCAGGAGAAATGCACCTGGGGCACTGGTGGCTCTTCAGATCTTCCTTGTTGTACCTGGAATAACATTTTAAGCCAACAGCCAGGGGCAATGCGGAATCACTCTTTTATGTGGCTATGGGCATGGGGTTTGCTTCCTTCCTTGAAGGTGGGTGCCACTCCTCCTCTCTGTGGTGGCTTCTGTGGGCCAAGGGAACTTCGCTCCTTGTCACCAGTTGCAGGTTTGGCGACGTGGCTTTACAGCTTAGCAGAGAGATCCAGCAGCTGCACGCAAATGAAGGCAGAACAATGTTTTTTTTTCCTCTAATAAGCGAAGGAATGGGAAACATCAGCACGCAGGCAGATTAATGGCCTTTGAGCAGCGAGATGTGATTAACTCATTTCAGTCAGTGCTGGGGATCGCAGCACCTCATTAGCTTTTTCATTAATGGCTACAACTAATATCTGATTAGCATCTGTTTCACCAGTAATGAGTTCTCCTTCTTAATGGAGACGGAGTTTTCCACTGGGTGACAGTGAGAGGGAAGGAGCCTGCTAATTCTGGGGCTGATGGGGCACTTGGCCATCATGGTTACTGACCCCACTGTCCCACACCCCTCCGGCTGGCCCTGCCACACGAAAACGTGCCCTGTGCCAAGTGCACTCAGCGAGCCAGAGGGAGAGGACCCAATCCTGGCTCCTGAAAAATAAATCAGCCCAAGCTGTGTGTCAGCAGGGACAGCCTTGGAAGGACTGTCCCCTGCCCGGACTAAGGGGTGCCAGGGGCTACAAGTGACCTGAGTGATGGAAGAAGAGACACTGGACACAGAGAGGAGGCAGCAGCTGCTCTCACAGGCAGTATTCAGTGCAGTGGTTTTCTGATAGACTTTTCTAAAGTACTTTAATCATTTCCCCACTAGAGCGTGCTGTTTTCCTGTTCCCATGAGTTTTCCTGGAGCTTCTGGGGCACCCGGCTCTCTCACAGCAGTGTGTCACATCACAGGTTCACAGTGTGTTCCCTCCTGACACTTCCATCTTCACAGCTGTAAGGATTTATTTGCTGAAACTATCTATTTTGGCCTCTGGATAATAACTAAATGCTAGATCCACAGGCCATGAGGGAGAGCAAGATGGGAGAAGTCCTGCAAGGCTTCACACCCTAAGGGTTCACATCAGTGCTGCTTTCTGTGCAGTTTTCCTTTCTATTTGAAAGGGGACAGCACTCCCAGACATGTGTGTGGATTTTTATTTTATTCTTTGTACTGACCCTTTAGAAATGCTCATAATTGGGAAAAAAAAAAAAAATTTAAAAATTCTTCCCTTGTAACCTAATTTCCTGACAAGGAACAAATATTTGGAACTCCTGGCTGTGTTGTAGTGGTACAAATCTTTTATTTGGGGATGTAAAAGGCTTTAGTTATGGCAGATCAAAATGTCCTTTGTGGACCATAACGGCAACTCAGTTATTTCTAAAAGGACTTTCATGTTATGCTACCAATACCATCAGCTTGTGTAGTTTTGGATTTATTTGTTCTCAGCTGTAGTACCCAAATGTTAAATGAGGCACAGATATACTGCAAAAAAAAATCAATGCTGCAAATTAATTAGCTGTGTTCAATGAAAACAGAAGGTCTATCTGGCTGCTGGCTGCCAGCAGTGTGTGAGCTGTTTGCCCAGTGCTTTCTCCATGATAATGGAAAGCACAGTAAGGCTCGTCTACCAGCTCTGGACATCCTTCTAGGAACAGCCAACTCTTCATTCCTTGGCTACATCAGCACTGCTCAGAGATCTTCTGGAGCTGGTCTCACCAACACTGCTGGCTGACCATATCTGTTCAGCTTAGCACCTAACCCTGCATCTCTTGTAGCCCCAAGCACTATCCCTGCCACCTAAAATTATATTATTACTTAAACTCATATATATTTTAAGCAAAAGTATATGAAATAATGTAAGAGTACTGCAGCAGCACCTTCAGGGTGGGATTCCTATGACACGAAGCTGAATGTTTGCATGGTGTCCCCAGAGGTGGCAGGAAGGGAATGCTGGACAGTGCAAAGCATTTAATAGGCATGTTCTGGGAGCTGTTTATATCTTCAGATATATTAACATGAAAATAGGTTATAAGATAGGTCATATCCCATTCTTGTGACCGAGGGCATGGAGTATGTACAGCTAAACCTCAGTGTCTTAAAAATACTGGATGGCTTCATCTGTACTGTCTTTGGGAACAGTTCTTGGCTGATGCTGTGTCCCAGGCTAAGCCTGGGCACATCTGCAAGAGGATGAATAGCCACGAGCTAAAACAGTGCCAGGTTTAAACCAGACTATGGTTTAAATAACAGGGATGAACTCAGACCCTAGCCTGAATGTGCACCCTGAGCCTTCTTTTCTACAATTTGAGCAAACAATGTATAAAAAGGCCAAGAAATACTGTCTGGTTTTGATGTCCTTCCCCTTCTGTCAAGGAGAATTGAAGATGGCTGAGACAAGTTCATTTCTGTAGTATCAAATGGCAGTAGGAGCAGCAATGGCCATGCACTGCAGCTTGGGAGGTTCAGGCTGGACATTGGGAAAGATGAGAAAGTAAGAGGTCAGCCAAGAGAAGAAATGGGACCTCTGTCCCTGGAGACATCAAGGCATGGCCAGACAAAGCCATGGCTGGTCTCATACAGCTCTGGGGATTCCCTCTTGGGTTAGACACCTTCAGAGAGTCCTTTCAGCTGAGGTTTCTAGGAAGCTCTGGTGAACAGCATTTTTCTGTTCATTTGCAAGGCTGGGGTTATGGGGTTATGGCAGTGGGCTGCTCTGGGAGGGGAATGGCTCTGATGAACCAGCTGACATTGCAGGGTTTGGGACAAAAGACAGAAAAATTCCTTTAAACCCATTAGCAAAGAGTCTCTGTCATCCAGGTTTTTTTGGGAGAGGCTGTATTTTGCAGGAAGGACAGAAAGATTACTGTGCTTACAGCAACAAATGTTGGCCTCACGACTGATACAGAGCAACTTTAGTTCTTTGTGTTTCAATATTCACTTCCTTTGATAATGGTGCCCTTCAGACCCTCCTCTCCTGTGCAGTCATACAGCACAGCAATACTTGGCCATGTTCTCATGGATGTAGATCATCTCTTCCCAGAGGTCAAAGCTACATCAATTTACACCAGGCAGCACAATTTTCCATTAATCCCAGAAGAAATGAAAAAGGATTTAAAAAAACAAATAATTTTTGTCATCACCTGTACCTTCTCATTGAATTTAACTTTCTGGATCTGGATTTATGGAAATGCCATATGGCATTTATAGATATGCCATACCTGGTATCCTTTCCATCCAACTCTTTCAGCTTGTCTTTTGTCAGACCTCAGCCTGGAGCTTAGCACAGGAAGATCTGAGCCTTGACCAGACAGTTTTGATCTGCTCAGCAGCCATGAAAAAAAATACGCAGCAAAACCTGTCTGTCAGTCAAATGCTTTGCTGTACCTCAACAGGTTCCTAAAAATCCTATCAATGGCATGCAGCAGGGTCACAGGTTGCCACTAAAATGATAGTGAGATGGTGAGTCCTTGTTGCTGCATCAAAAGTATTCAGTGTCTTCACTGATGTAGTGTCTGTCCCCAGTACAAACTCAGATGTACAAATCAGAACAATGTAGATGTGCAAACTCAGAACAAAAAATTATTCCTGTCCCCAAGATACAAAAGCTATGTAAATATTTAGTCTATCTACTGTGCTACCAAGAATAATCAAGAAATGGAAGTAATGACTATATAATTTTCAAAATTATCTTAAACCTTATTTTTATAGAGTGTGAGATGTGTAGAAATATACATGTATTTGAACAACAAAAGTTTACCTATCCTTGGGGCCTGAGTTTTAACTTTTTTAACATGTTGTCCCAATCTTCTTTTCCCCTCTTCCAAATTTTTAGGACTTGCAGAATAATTTTGAAGGTCAGAGAAAAGAGTAAAAAGCATCTGTTTTTACAACGTAGCAATAAGTTCAGGAGCAAAGTGAAAATTTTCCTTGGGAAAAAAATTAGTAACTTTTGAAGTCCCATTCCATTTTGAAAGAACCCTCATCTGTAGAGGGAGAACACAGCAATGCTGCTTTAAGCATGGAGTTAACAGACTTCTCCTACAATAATTTATTCTGTAGGTCAGTCATTAATCATTTTCCAGGCCAGTACTCTAAAACTTACCCTGACTGGACTTGTCATGCTCACAGTCATAAATTCTTGGACGTCCAACATACATCCTGGCTTTGAGGAAGCTCTCCCCCCTCAACACCAACCCTGCTGCTGAGAATTCACCAACCACTCCACTGACATCAGCCTAAAGCTGCTTATGTGAGGTTGGTCTGATCCCATGTTGGCCTGAATTCAGTTTAGGACATGACACAGAGGCTGCTGAAGCCACCAGGAGATCTTTCCATTGTCCTTGATGGGTTTGGATGAGGACTGCAGGTGATGTCCATGTCAGGAGTCACAGACCTTTAGCACAGCTCACGTCCACCGAGCTGGTTACATTTAAACCCAAATACAAGGTGTTGCCTCGTGGGAATGGCCCCCAAAACCAGGCCAGGATGTGTGTAAGCAACCAAGCAGAAGGGACAGCTGTGGGACAGGGTTTCAGTCTGTGTTTTCTTTTATTTATCACTATGTGCCCAACCTGAGGCAGCTCAAAGCCAAGTCCTCCAATGCACTCCTAAGGAGTGGGAAATGCCATTCTGCCAGGGCAGGCAGAGCCACCCCCAAGTTCTTTGCCATCTCCATCTCTGTTCCTCCCCACTGCAGAGCAGGTGTTGGCTTTGACTCAGAGAGCAGGTTTGGCACTTCTCCTTTACTGGCAAGAGAGGTGGCAAGCAAAGCCCATACATGTTTTCTTTTCCACTCAGTGGTTGGACTGGAACAATGGAAAGTGATTTATGCTGAAAAATAGTTGAACAAAGAAAAAGATGCCACAAATGCAGTCCTACCAAGATGGGAATGGGCAAGGGAAGGGAGTTCACAGTACACAGATTAATAAAGTGACTTGTCCTGGTTAAAAGGTTAATTGAGGTGTGGGTCCTGATGCTGTGCAAAGGACAGAAATGTCATTTCACGGCTCATTCACTCTTTCCTATGGAAAGAACTACTTCTCCTGGAAAATTGTCAGTTCATTTCATAGCATATTTATCTGTGGAAAGACATCCCTGATCTGGCCCAGAGAATGGAGAGAGAGAGAGGTCAAGGGCCCCTATTCTACCCATCCCCAGTTAGTGCATGGCTGGTACCAGCCTGCCATCAGGAGGTGACAGGTCCACCATCCCCTTCCCATATCTTTTCTTCCCCATCATCTCCAGTGCGGTCAGCTCAGAGGGGAGCAGGCAGCAACCCCATTGGGGTTCCTGCTGACTCAGCCCTCTGTTCTGCCTGATTTTGGGTTATTACTGACCTTGGTGAGACAGGAGGTAGTGAACTGAAAGCTGGAAAGCCTCCTGCTCCGTTCCTCATCCCCTGCTCCATGCAGTAGCCTCAGGAAAAGCTCTGGCTCATCAGTTCGTTATTGATCCATGTCACAACAGTTGTAATAGCAGGGATGGGAATCACAATTAAAGCAGTGGAAACAGCTGTGGTGGCTTCCAGAGGAGGCACATCTCCCATGCAGAAGAAGGCAGAGGAGGTCCAGAGACTGCATGGTCAGGAGCAGCACAGTTGATCTCTGATTTCCACTTTGCAAACCATGTCTGGACAGAAGCCACTCCCTTTTCCTCAACCCATACCAGATCCCATGTGTGTCCACCTCAATTCTCCTGGCCTGAGGACAAACAGACCACTTGAACTCCTGAGGGCTGTTCAAAATCCTGGAAGGCAGAACTGAACATCTCTGACAGCCACATAGCACTTGGAAAGGAAGACTTCGCTCTTGTAAGACATTCCACTCCTCTTGAGATGATCTGGGTAGTCCATGTGTCCTGCTACTCTGTGCTGGATAAGAGAGCTCAGCACCCTAAGATGAAGGATCTTATCCCTTTTAAGAAATAAATAAGCAGGTTTTAAGCCAGAACAGTTTCACTGAACAGGAACAGACTATGATCTCCACTGTTAATAGCTAACAAAGGAAGATTTAACACAGCAATCTTACTGAACAAAAAAAAAGAAATTGTTTTACAGAAATTGGTAGAGCTCCAACCACACTGATGCTTATTTTTTCCCCTTCCCATCCAAGCTAGAGCTTGTGCAAGAGAGCAGGACTGCACTGCTGCAACAGGGAAGGGAAAGGAAGAGAGAGGAGGTAAACAGAAGGAGCAAGACCTGTCCCTTCCAGCAGCCAGGAGATGCCAGACTGGCTCTCCCATTTTGTGTCACAAGGGAGGAAGAGGATGTGCAGATGAACAACCACATCACTGCACACAAGGCCAAACAGCAGCAGCCACTGCTTGTGGGGAGCCCATATCTCCTTTTATTTTCTCCCCTGGTAAATCCATACTGGTGTAAGAGCTGCTCTGGAGAGACTGTCCCACACAGCTATGGGAATCAGCAATAACCAACACACATAATTAATAAATTACATCGTCCTACTTCTGGCAGAAAACCTCCCCAGTCCTTTATAGTCTTCTCTCAGAAGGGTAAACAAGGACACATGACATATGTACAGCTTCATTTATTGTGTCCCTGGCCTGCATTTTGGTCCTGATTCTTGTCTCTTCTCCGCTAATTCCTAATGAAATCCCAAAGTGGGCTCGTTCTGATTTTCCCACCCCTTCCGTCGCTCCCATTTCTGATTTTGAGGTGTTCTGAAAATAATTCTTTTAGCAGGAAAATAAACAGGACATTACTCTTGATGGCATTCAATTGTATTTTCTCTTTCCCTGATGTCAGCCCCTGGCAGAGGGGGGTAAAGAGGAACTCAGGGCCATCAGAAAAGCTTTTCTGGCACAGACGAGAAACCTGCATGCTGCCAAATCCTTTGCTATTGTTCAGTGTGCACCCTGCTGTTTGTTTGGGACCTGGAAAATAGAGCCTTACTGTGAAATTTTAAGTGAAAAAGATTAAAGCCAAGCATTGCAAAGGCAGGTCAAGCAGCAGAATGAGCTGGTCCAGAAAATGGGCATTTTTGCCTTCTGTGACAGTAATGGCGACAAACAAGAATTTGGATTCGTTTTAATGGCTATTGTTTTTGGCGTATAGATGAGGAGTTTTATAAGAGACTGAGCAGAAGTAAGAGAGAACACAAACCAGGCTTGGATCTTTTCAGGCTCCTTTCACAGGGCATCCTTTATCCCCAGAGACACAGCTAGGCCCTCCTTGGCTCAGCTCACCGTGCTCTAGCATTCACTTTCAGCCTGATGGGCCCTGACCTCCTGCCCATTCAGCAAACCTGTGTCCATCTCTACTGATGGTGCAGAGTGCTTCTGTTTATTTCTCCATGTTTACCACCTCTGAGTGAAGAGATTGGGGTGTTGCAGGATCAGTTCCTTGCCAGAGCAACTGTGCTTAAGCACAAGCTGTTAGTTAAAAACACAGTTATTAATCTTTGGAAGGACTTCCCCCACACCGCATGGCAAAGCTATGCCTCTTCAGGGACTCACATCTTCAGGACGTTCCTCACACCCTGCAAGACCTCAGGATGCTCCAGTCAGTCAGCACAAGGAGGAGCCAGCAGCAGGGGAGGCTCAGCTGAAGCCCTGATGGCACTGAGTGCTGCCACCTCCCTTCTCAGGCTTCCCTCCAGATGGCAAACAGCCTGTGCTCAGCTCCACCCGAGTGACAGGCGGCAGTGACGAGTGACAACATCGAGACTGACAGCGAGGGAGAGACACTGCTCCAGGCAGCACTCCAGACTGAACGGAGCTGGTTGGGTGCAGAGGGCAAGCAGAGTGCTCCAGGTGGAAGAAGGCATCTGAAATCACCCTTTTCTTCCTCCCAGATGAGCATCAGCCCGTTCCCCATCCTGCCAAACACGTTGCGCTGCTTTCACTGTGATTGCTCCTGAAATGTCTAAGTCTCCACTTTCCCTTCCAGCCCAAATTTTTCCCTGAGTGCATGAACCTGGCCAGAGAGTGACAGACCAAAGGCTCAGCTGCCCCAGCATCCCATCAGCAATGGACACCCTGGAGCAGATGCCTGAGGATGTGCACACACAGCAAGTCAATTATTCCTTCTCTCTTAACATCTGACAATGACATACCAAAGAAGAGGTTTTACTGCAGTCCATCCTATCCCATATGAATTTCTCTGCCTGCTTTGACTCACACTGAAAGTCACTGCCGGCATTGAAAGGGATCTGAACTCTTTCCATCGAGAGAGGGCAGTGCTGTCCTCACATTCACAGGCCAGGGACACCTGTGCCAAGGAGAGATAAAGTGCACTATAAGTTATTGAAGTGGCACAGCTCTGTGTTTTGGTCTCCCAGAACGCCAACTGAAGAACTGTGGGGGTTACAAAAGCCAGGAGTTAATCAGTAACTCAGATCTTTATCACCTGCATGTTTAACTATTTCTTTCCTCCCTTGCAATACCTGCTGGTTTGGGTTATTTTGCCTTCATTTAATGAGTAACTACTGGGAAGGGGATTAAATACAACTGTTCTCTCAACATATTAAGACTTTGAGTGGTGGCCATTTTGACTGTAAGCAGCTGTATCCTGCAGTCATTGACACATAAAAAGGAAAATTCAAGTGCTTCTAGTGGAAAAAAAAAAAAAATTCAGTCCCCTCAGTACAGCCCATGTCTAGTCTGGAATGTTCCCAGTTCAGTGTTGGTCTGCAGGCATGCATCTCCACACACACCCCAGTATGACTTTACCTCTTATACGATCTCTCAGCATCTCCTCTTGTCCTTTCCACCTGTCCACACAGAACCACAGAAACATTTGGAGCAGAGAAACCTCTGGAGGCTTAGTGTCCCATAGATCTTCCCTCTGCTCTATGCCAGTGCTTCCATTTCCTGGGACAGGGGCAAGGAGGTGAACAGCTTTTTGTTGTAAGAGTGAATTTTGGATTAGGCACTTTCTCTAGGGGAGGACTCGGTGCTGTTGTTCCTGGTTTTGCCATTGCTACAGGTGTGGGTGAGGGAAGCCAACAACTCTGCCTGCTCACATTAACCTGAAGCAATGAGGTCCATGAGCACTGCTGTGGTAAACTAGCTGAGCATGAAGTTTTTGACATTTGGAAAAGTGTGTTAAGGCAGCATTAAGCATTTCTATACATTTTAAATGCAATTCTTCCTGAACAAAGTAAGGGCTGGTCTCTCTGTGCCCCTTCCCACCCTATTGCTGATTCCTTCTTCTGTTTCATTTCTCCCCAGGTCTTCACTGTGTTTGGTTGCTTTTCTCTCTCTCTCTTTCTTCAAAATAGACCTTCTAAAGCAAATGTTGAAAAAGTTCATGGTGTCAAAGCTTTGTTCATGTTCATAATCTGCTCTTGTCACTACTGATAACAACTGATAACAACATGTGATAACAAAGCTCAAGTCCTCTTTGCCCATCAGAAGTGCTCCCCTTGCTCTCCTTAACCCACTTCCAACTTCCTCATGGGGCTGTCTGTCCCACATAACATCCAGCCAAGAAACAGGCTGTGAACATGGGCCTGAGCTCACTCAAAATAAAGCCCAGGGCACATAATTAAATGAAGGCACAATGCTTCTGCAGTATGTACTCCTGGTGGTGTTGGCTGAGCCTGAAAGCACACAGCTGGATGCCAACAGCCCAGGCAGCCTTTAAAGGAGTGGTATTGAGAAAGGAAGGATGGATTGATGGATATATTCTTCCTGTAAACTGGAATAGTCTAACCACCGAAAGCCAGAAACAACAAATCCAAAACTATGCAGGGCAAATTTCGTGGTTGGTTTTGAGAGAAGAAACTCTCTTGACCTGGCAATGATGTTACTTGCTTCCTAGCATTGATTCTGAAATCCCCTTTTCTCTTTCCAGCCTAAATGAAACACTAATTAAAGCCACCTATTGCAAAAACAGCCCTAGGTTCATAGTACTGTTTATTAAACTGCCTGAAAAGCCCCAGCTCCCTAGAGAGATAAGGGAGAACAATATTTTTGTATTACCGATTTTTTATTAACTGTGTCGGTCATATGCAGTGAGGTGAAAGAGGCAAAAGAAAGGAGTAAGCAAGAGGTAGAGATCTCACTAAAAAAAGAGGGTCAGTAATTCTCCATTTTCCTTCTGCTAGAGGTAGAGTAGTAGTTCAGTCACAAAGAACAGAACAATAAAGAGCAAGCAGAAGTCCGTGCTCTGCAGGACAAACAGAAATCAGCCTCCACAGAACATACCAAGAAAACCTGTGACCACCATGAGAGGCTGATGGTGTTGCATAGGCTGCTTTTTCATAGCATGTCTCTTTTTGAGCACCAAAATGCCGTTGTCATTGGTCTGAAGGCTGAAGAGCTTTGGTCTTCTAAAACACAAACTTCCCATGAAAGCCAGAGTCATGCCTAGATGCAAAATTTTCTTTCTCATTTTGCATAAGGCTTCAGGCAATCAAGGGAGGCAGCCTTCTGCAGGTGCAAGGGGCTGGACTGTAAATTGCTGTATTTCCTGCTGAGGCATTGTCCAGGTGTCAAAGGCTGCATGGGCTCTCAAAGTGTTAAACCTTAAAAACTTTGCTACCTCTATTTCACATATTTACCTACAAATCTGAATTTACTGTGGCAAGAGACAACAGTGAGTGCATGCACACTTACCTTAAGTGCAGTATTTCATATGCCACTGAGAGCCCCCCAGAGCTCCTTACACAGCTCAAATGTATTTTTAATTACATACTGAGGCCACACCTCCTTGAGCTGAGACATCCATGTTGGTCAGGGGCTAAACCACCACCATGTTGCCCTATTCCGTGATTGTTAACAAAGCAGGAATAAGTTTTCACATTTCTATCTACGTTCAGCTGCTGGTTGTGCAACCAATTTATCTTTTGTGCTCAGTGGCTGATCATCATTTCTGGTGGGTACCTTCACCCAGGGACTGTGGGTGGGAGAAGAGGAGCACACAAGGGCTGTCTGCTGGCAGTGGAGGTGGGAGAAGGGCTGGATGACTGCAACAGACAAGGGGCAAGACAGTAAATTCCCATAGTTTCCCACTAATTTCCCACTAAGTTTTCCAGAGTAGATGTCCTTACACTGTAACTTCTTCTGAAATCTTCTGATGAAGAGTGCTCATGGCAGAACGAGGTGTTCTAGGAACATATGACCTGTGAAACAGGAGAGGTAATTTGCTCTGTTTGAAAAGCTTTCCTGCACAGTTTGCCTTGCCTGAAGATAGATACTCTTTTTATCTGCATTGCAAGAGAAGGTCTTATGTTTCAGAAACATATCAATATATTCACAAGGGAACAAATCACACCCAGACCTGCAGTCAACGGATATGAGCAGAACCACTTTTTATGGCCGCAGAACTTAATTCTCAAATAAAGAAATTAAGGGAAGAGGGAGGATGAAAGAGAACAGTTCATCAGAGGCAATGACATGCTCAGAGCACATGCAGGTCAAAACATGCCAGGCAGCACTGCTCTTCTTTTGGCTCTGAACTTGGAAAGATCACATGGAAGGTGTATGTCCCAGGAAAAGGTATCACTCACTCCTCTGAGACGTGATGGACGTGCTTGCAGGGACATGATTTTAGAGACTTGGTTGCTGATTCACCACTGGGATTTTCTCCTGAGTTAAAATTTTACTTTACTTTCCCAACACTACACAGCCCAGCCTGGAATTCACCAAACCTAGCGAAGTTTATAATCTGCTAACCTTCAGCTTTGCCTGCAGTTTTCTCCTTTCTTCCTCTCCTGTGCTACTAATCATTGCTTTATTTCTGGAAAGTGGAAGCCAGACATGGGGAAAAGTGACCAATCAAACAATAATATTCCAGTTCCTCTCAATGCCAGACACAGAGCTCCCTAAGTGTGTGTTTACATGTAAAAGGACTAGGAGTCCAAGTGCAGGAGACTGGAGATGACTGCTCCTGATAACCACCTAGAAATGGCATTTCTAGGCCCTGTTTTCTTCCTCTCCCCCATATCAGACACTCAAAAGATCCAAGGCATCCCCAAGACTTAGTTTCATTTAAGCCAAAGCAGATTCTCAGCAGAAATTCAGCATCAGTCTTGCCTTGGGCTCCAGGCACACCTGGAAAAGCCTAATACAATCCTACATTTGTTCCTACACCAGCTCCTGTGCCTGGGAAGGAGTTCTCAGATTACCCTGTACATTCAGCGTAGCTTTTACCACCATTGCCATTGTGAGAGGTGCACAGGGAGGGTTTGCACCACACAAACACACCCAGGCACACAGGGGTTTCACACAGGTTTCTGAATTCATTGTTTCTCTTCATGTATCAGTAAACCCACAAACTAAGACCCAAAGGAAATTAAAGTCTGGGGGCTTCAGGTTGTGTCCTCCATGACAGTTCTCTGTTTTCTCAGGCACCTTTCACCTTCTCTGATATTGGTTGTCTTGATAAAACAACGTCCATCTGTTCCTCCTACTGCTAAGTGGTGTCCATGAATCTTGGCAAGTTCCATCTCTTTTCTGTTTTGAAACACCCTGTATTTCCCTGAGCTTGAGTGGGAAGTATTTCACCCTCCAAAATTCCTTCCAGCACACAAGGAGAGGAAGGAAAAGAGGTGAACTTCACCCTGCCTGGTGTGTGGGAAGAATGAAGTCATCAGATTCATGACTCACCTTGCTCCTCTACACAAGGTGAGACAGTGTTTTGTCATCAAGGGTGGCTACAAAGAAAAATCTTGATTTGCACAGCAGCTTCCTCATGCCAGAACCATGCCTGTGTTCTGTGTGCTGCACATGTGCTGAAACTCAAACAGCACAGCATGCCCCATCTCAGAGCTAAGAGATTAGGAGAGCCAGGATTATTCAAGGCACAAACTCTTTTTAAGTCACTTCTGAAAATCCTGTCCTTGAAGTCTGCAGGCCTGGGGTCAGGAGAGAAAAAAAAATCAGTCTAATCATATGACAAAGAGGAATAGAGGTGATGGCCTTAAGGAAATGAGTGTGGACCAGGATATAGGTCTCTTAGTCACACACAGATGCCAAGAGCATCACCCTTCACACACAGACATAGCAGTATCCTCTCCTTTTTGCTGCTATTTATAGTATTTTTTTTAAATGAATGAAAACATTGCATTTAATGGTCTGAACACTCCTGCAAACAGGAGCTAAGATTGGACCTGCCCAGGATTTGAATGGGAAATCCCACAACGAAGAATTAGAGTTGATCACTTGGTAGGAAAACAGTAGTGCAAAACTGAAATGTTCTCTTCACAGAACATCAAAAAGAAGGTAATGGTGACGTGAGCCCTCCCTGCAAACTGTGCTTTCTGGCAGGCCATCACTGAGAGGAGGGACTTGTGTTAGCAGCTGGGAGACTGAGTATGGCAGAGGAGTAAGGGATTTATGAAGAGCCTGAGGAATTATTAACACACTGTAGGTTTGATCTCAGAATTTTAAACTGGAGCTCTCTGACTTTGGAATGGATCAGCTATGATGCTCTATACAAATAAAATATTTTCTTGGCTTCCCCAGGCATCGAATATGCTCCATCCCCAAACAAAGCATAACGACATTATTGATGTTCCAGATATGGACCACGAGGATGTGTCTGTTCTCTCATGCCCAGCTCTATGTCTTTGTGTGCTGAAAGGAAAACAGATATTCCCCACAAGAAACTCGTATTGTTACCTTTTGTCCTGCAGTGAAAATCATTTTTACTGAAAAGCAGAGATCTTGTGTGAGTTGGGATAGGACTGGATCAGTTGAGTGGCTGGACGTTAATGCAATTGAAAAATGGCAATATAAAACTGAATAGCAGGCAGTGGATTCCAGGCTGAAGCTTAAGTTTTCCCTTCACTATAAAAATGCTTAAGCACATAATGGAAGCACCAACTCATAGAACTGCTAAACTCAGTAGAGCTCAGGATGATGATTCATATTAATTCAGCTATTGGCACAAAACTTTTGTCTTAGCAACTAATTTCTGAGGAGCTTATCGGTTGTTAAGTGTTTTCTTTCTTTTCGTTTCTTCACTTCGGGACTGCAGGGCCCAGCTCAGACCAAACCCCTGAGCAGACAAACCCTGCCAAAGCTATAAACCAGCACTTGCACGGGAAACTGGTATCAGGAACTGTTACACAGCAACGTGATTTCTTTAAAATATGCAAGTAGTTCCAGTGTAACTTACACCTGAAAAGGTTTGCTAGAGAGGAAAACACTTAGCCAGGCTCTGGAGAGCATTGCTCTGTGTCAGCACTGCCAACACTGTTTCTGGATGCCAGATTTTCCCAAGACAGCTGCAGTCTCAATACCACCTAGCTCCTCACAAAATACTTTACTCCTTCTACCAAAAAGTCCTTTCAAGAGGAGAGAGCTAGAAGATCTTTCAGAGGATCTCTAGGTGAGGTGTCTTCAATATATTCCCTATTCCACTGCCATGCATTTGAGAAATATATCCTTAATCTAAGTCAGAATTCACTAAATGTTAGGATGCAAAGATCTACACATATAGACTGGGGTCCTTTAAAGGACCTATGAATATGGAGGAACAGATGCAGGGAATTACCATATGAATTCATGGCATGCACAACGCCACACAAAAATGCTGTTTATAACGATCATGTCATTTTTGCAAAAACAAAACCTGCAGCAAACGGGCTAGGATAGCACTATTCAAATATTTCAGAAATGCAAAGCTTCCCCAGTGGTAGTTGTTAGAAGCCTGATCTTTCTGCAATGTAAATACTCTCTGGGAGGATAGAAGATATAAAATATGACCCCACATCTCTCAGTTTGCACGGAGAGTCCCATCTAGGATTAATTAGTGCACCTGTAAATTGAATTTCAGCGACAGGCAGAGAAATGTTTAACCTCCAGTGTAAGGCAGGCTGCAAGTTACCTGCACTATGTTATCTAGTAAATAAATCTAGCTTACAACAGGCTTTCTCACAAGTTTTCTGGCAGCCCGTGCTATTTTCATCCCTCCTAAGAGCTCTGCCTAAAGAAATTGAAAAGTTATATCAGGAGAAGAAGAAATCCTCCTTCCCCAGCATCCTCTGCAGGTCTGCCTTCCATCCAGGCACTTGGAATTCCCCCACACCTCAGTCCTGGTCTTCACCAGCAGGCAGCTCCTGCCTCTCCTGGCACGGAGCATCCTACTGTGCCCTGCTGGGACAGACAAGTCACTTCTGTGGATACCGTGTAGTGCACTGGAAATGATCCTGTGATACAAAATCCCAGTTTTTTGCCCTCCCTGTCAAAACTCCAGGAAACTTCAAGAGCATTTAGCTCTCTGCAGTGAGGCAAGAATGCAGTACCTTACCCAGATTTTTGTCAAATATATAGCACAAAGGTAAATTCCTAGAAGACATTTCAATTGCTTTTTCAGGTGTTTAATTTTCCATCAGACCTTACAGGATTTATTTGCCAAGAGCAAATCTTTTCAATTCAGTATAATGTTCTCTTCAGGCTCCAGTGCTTTGGTCTCCCAGCCAGGGAACTCTCTCTCAGGATTTTTCCCATTAAAAGTAGGTTGGGCCTCACCTGCTGAGGGCTGGGCTGTTCCCTGCAGGATCCCAGGTGCATTCCTGAAATAGTTGTTGGCTGGAAACTTATCCTGGAGTCCATCCTGCTTGAATATGTAAAGGATTCCAGCTTTATCTGGCACAGTTGTCTGTAGGGTACTGCCCTGTGCTCTCCGCTCTTACCTTATCTGGGGTTTCCTACTCTTTGAGAGCAGCCAGGAGGATGCTGGTGGTGCCAAATTGCCACAGTAATGCCTCTCTCCCATGAGTTCTCCCTGTGGATCCCATTAGGCTTCTAATCCAGCCACAAGCAGTCCACACAGGGGTTTGTAAGTTTAGTCCCATCCTCACAAGGACGTGACATTAAATACTAATTATTGATAATTATATATTAGTATTCAGTAATTTATTTATTATTAATTATTCATTTCTATGTAGTGTATAGGAGAAATATCCTTTATGGGGATCGGTGAGAGAGAGTGTGTGTGAATGTGCACATGTGGGAATTCTGCACAAACTCTGCCCCTGCAGCAGACCTCAGGTACTGTGTGGTTGGGATTACAGCCTGCTGGTAATCTTCTGAGAAATCTTCATCTTTCGTGGGAAAATGCAGATGCAAATAAACTCAAAATGTATCCTAGGAAAGAGTGATTAAAGAATTTATCATTTCAGACAGAAGTGCCAAGAAAAAAAGAACCCATCCAATCAGTACCTCAAGTGAAAAAATCTGTTTGCTTTTCCAGTGAACGAATCAGGATTCCAAGTTATAAATTGCCTTTTCTTTCATAATCCAGAGTTGCTTGGTGGAGCTGGGGTTGCTTTGTGCAGCACCTGCGCTGGGAGAAGTCCTCAGCTAGTTTGTTTGCTCCCCACATTCTATTTTTTTTTCTTTTTAAATTCTAAAACACACCTGAAAAACCAAGTGGCAGAGGTACACTTTAAAACACAAAGCATACTGTGCCTTTGTGGGAAACAGGTGGGAAACAAGGAAAAAAGAGCAACTCTGTGGCTCAGTGGCAAGTCATCCATTTGCCATCAGTGCAAGTGATAAATCCTCGTCTGGAGGAATACAAAACCTGAGAGAAAGCTGTGGGTGCATCTTTGCTGTTCCAGATTTAGGGATGTTTTTAAGAGGCAATCAAACAATCCGTCTAGCTAGTAAAACTTGTGACTCGCTTTCTCCCACTCACACACCCCAGAGCCAGTGCAGGGCACAATCATGGCCATTGTTTTGATTGCAAGGAATGTGGGGGAAGTAATATTTCCCTTAAACGGAGGCAGTCTGAGGCAGCATTTTAAAGAATGCTGAATCGCGTTACAGAACATTGCAGCTTCTGAGAAATGCAGTGCAAGGTCTCGATAAATGTGTATCTGCTCCCAGCAGGCCTCTCAGCAAAGGCCAGAGGGCAGAGCCAGGAGCTGTCTGGGGTTTCAAAACGCTGGTGTCCTTCAGGAAAGGTTATCTTTGGCCAGACCCTGAGGGGTTGGACAGGACATTGGAGGCAGCCCTGCCCCTGTTCATGGAGCAGCTGAGGTTTGGTTGGGCGAGGGGTGCAGCCTTTGGCTCCAGGCTGGGATTTGTTTGCATGGAGCAGGGACAGTGACCCATGTGAACCTGCCTTCTGCTCACTTTGAAGTCCATCTGACCTTACTTCCTCCCTCATCCCTTCCCAGCTTGGCTGCCAGGTCCGAGTTGCTGCTGCAGCAGCTGTGCTGTGGCAGTTTTATCAAGCAAGTTTTATTTTTCTGCCCTCTTGCTCGTCCCTCTCAGCGCTGCAGCTGCACAGCCCTGTGTGTTTCAGTGCTGAATGCTCCCTGCAGAAAGCAGGGTGGTTACTATTATGGCCACTATTAAAACATAAAGGAGAGATAAAGACGTGTTTCAAAGAGACAAAGGGACAGAGAGGCAGATGCACACCAACGGCGGTGTAGTTAACACATATTTCTGGATAAGGCTTATCTGAAGTCAGAATTTCATGTTTACATTTTGAGCTCTCATAAACGCCTGCTGAGCAGAAAGCAAAGTACAATAAAGCAGTACTTCATTTCAGGGTGGTATTGACCAAGATTTACCATAGTCTCGGGAAAATCCCTCTGAGTGTGCCAAGAGCTGTCTTAGCACAGTAATTTATCACAAATGATAACAAGAATTGATCAATAACTGATTTTCAGGGGGGTTTCAGCAGACATCACAAATCACCACTGATCTTTGCTCTGAATAAACACATGCAAGAAAGTGAGTCCAAGTGTGCTAGTAGTGACTCCAGAACAGTAGCAGGAGCAGAAGTTTATCTCCTGGTTTGTATCAAGGTGGCAGCTCTCATTTTGGAGGTGTGCAAGGTGGAATCAGCAGACACTGATCTCAGAAGGAGGAGGCTCAATGTGATTGGCATTGTGTCCTTCACAGGTTCTTCACAGATCTCAGTTAAGTCCTATTCCTTTGGTACATGTCCTTTGAGCTGTGGCTACAAACACGCATCTTGGGAAAGACAAGGCTTCCTCCCCTAGGTACCTGGAGGTTACATTTAGGGTCCATCAGACCTGTCGATTTCCATCACTGAGGAAGGCTTGGTTGCTTGTTTTCTTTGTGTGGTGTTGTTTCCATGACTGATCCCTCTTCCCATGGTCCTAATCCAATCTGTGATCTCTGTAAACAGGTAATGTTCAATCTGTCTCCATTTTCATCGTGATACAGTGGAAAAGGCACCAGGCTGGGGTCAGAGAGGCACAGGGAGCTGCTGGGAGCAGCTTGGGGGTGTCACCATAAGCTGAGCCCCATTTGCTGCCACTCCTTGTGAAGAGGGGCTGTGGATTTCCAGAGGTGAGAGGGGCGACCAGAAATGAGTGGAGAAGGTCCTCCCTGCAGACTGTGAGCTTCTGAGCAATGCCAGTATTAAAATAACTGACACCAAGTAAAAAAGCATTAGTCTTACAAAAACTAAAAATAAAAGGAAATTTAAATATGTGACCTTCCCTCCCCCCAAAATATATATATTTCCATAATGATAAAGTGATTTCTTCATTTCTTTACCTTGCATTAAAAACCCAGGCAAGGTGTTATGTAAAACACTTGTTGCATAAACTCCAGTGATTCACCATCTTGGTGAACATCAGATTCCCAAATACCAGCCAACAACACCAGAAAGCCTGGTAAATCAAAGGAGATAATTTACAGCAGTACCTTGCTACACCATTTGAAACATCTCTTGCACAACTGACTCTTTTGATGGCACCTTTACCTTGGAAAAGAACACAGATGCATATATATAGTCTGTGGAGAAGGTGTGGCATGTTGCTACTGGCTTTGCCAGAGAAGTTTGGCCAAATGGAGGATTTGCTCTGTCACAATCAATGGGGGAACAAAATACTCCTCAGAGGTGCTCCTATTCCTTCCAGAGGTGATCAAAGCAAAAGCAGCTAGAAAAGAAGGGGTGCAGACCTGTGCTTGCCTTTCCATCCCATCCCTCTGCCCACAAGAATCTGTCTCCTGCATTTGCTTTGAGCCACTCTCTTAGGAGCTGTAGATATTCTTCTATTCCATCTTCTCCGGACCTTTCTTTTTTTTTTTTTTTTCTCATGTAGCAGAACCAGGAGAACACATGAGCAGATGGTCCTCCTTTCAGTCATCTAAGGCATGGCCCTCATGGAACTGCCCTATCCTGAATCCCAAGCCCTCGGGGAAGAGGGTCAGCTCTCAGGTTGCTGGGAGAAAATCAGGGCTGCATGACCAAGGCTGGTTTCCAAACCTTTATCTCTCAGCTAATGCTTTTGGCCTTGAAGGGTCGCTGGGAATAGCTCTGATATGGCCTTGAGGGCTGGGGAAGGAACTTCCCACCCACTCTCCTGCAGGAGTGCAGCCACTTCTGACTGTTATCGGGAGTGAGTATTGCCCAGCCCTTAACACTGCACATTATCTGACATTATTGGGCAAATCTTGCTCAATTCAAACACTTAGCAGAACTCCTGGTGTGAGTGGGAGCCCCCCATGAGCACCAAGGTCATTACTGAAGCTGTTTAAACACTCCCCACTCCCTTCCCTCCTCCTCCTCTGCCCACTTCTCCACACTCCAAGCCAAACAATTTCCCCTTTCCATGCTCTGTTAAGATAATATGCACAAAATCCAGTACATTGTCCTCAGGACTGAGTAGCATCAGCAGAGCATATTCACACATTGCTGCTGTGCCGATATCAAGGGTACATTTATTCTCAGCAGGCACTAAATGTTCCCAGCGATTCCCCGTGCAGGGAAGGTGGGTAGCATACCAAAGCCATGCTTTTAGAGGCTGTGGAACAGTTTAACTACAGATATATTAAGGAATTTGCCTCAGGAATGTAAACAGATCCAGAAGGTTTTGTGTGCCAAGGCAATTAATTTTAAGAGTTCCCTTGCATGCACACACATGAGTATGCACACGTACCTGCTACACCCTTCTGCCTGAACATACAGAAATATACAACAAAAGCAGCATTTCTGAGGCACTAAGAATAGTAAATGCTCTTGCCACAGAGATAAAAGCTTCATACTTATTTGGGGTGAAGTGGGAGGTCATTCGCTGGTCAAACAGAGTTGTCCATCCATGATATGATATTCAAGGATGACTTGGGCTTAGCTGCTGTGCATGGAGAGTGCACATAAAATACATCTTTGAGGAGGTGAATGTGGTTAAATAAATTTATTGGAACAAAGAACAGCTTGACCTCAGGAAAGAAAAATCAAATTTAATCTTGTCAGGCATTTATTGGAGCCTTGGGTCATCTTAATCCTTCGGTGAAAATTGTTTACTCCCTGTGTTTTTGTGCAGCTCTCAGACACCCAAATGAAATGTTTTTACATGCCCTGGTCAGTCAATTCTAGCTTTAATCTCCATCATGCTCTCCTTTTAGGCATGGACTGCTTTGAGGATACACTCAAAACACTGCACCTGAAATTTTTCATGACCTTTGGCATAAAAGGCTCAAGACATATAAAACAGGACTTCAGCATGGATGTTCAGTAATGCTCGATCAGCACCCAATTAATCAGTGTAGATCAATTAATCAGATCAGCTTCTGCACACGCACTCAGCTGTCCCAGCAATCAGGTACCTATTCCTTGTGTTCACTCACTTTTGAAACTATGTTGGTCTCCAGCTCAGTCCCTGAGGGTTCTGCTCCATTTTTTGTGACAGTAAGACCATCACCCTGGAAAGACCAAGCCCCTCTTAAAATCAAAGTGTGGCCTCTCCTTTAAAAAAGTAACCTTAACACTCAGTACAACGCTCTGAAAGGAGGTTCTAGTGAGATGGGGGTCAGCTTCTTCTTACAGGAACAAGGGACAGGATGAGAGAAAATAGCCTCAGGCTATGCCAGGGGAGGTTTAGATTGGATATTAGGAAGAATTTCTTCACCACGAGGATTTTCAAGGATTGGAACCGCTGCCCAGGGAAGTGGTGGAGGGATTTAAAGGTAGATGTGCCACTTGGGGACACAGTTTAGTGATGATTTGCCAGTGGTGGGTTAATGGCTGGACTCAATGATCTTTGAGGTCTTTTCTGACCTAAATGATTCTATCATTTTATGATCCTAAACACAAATTTTCATCAGCATAAGTATCTGGGATACGAGTTTTTCCAACATATTTAGATCAAGGAATTCAAATTTCAGAATATTTTCTCTGATGTTTCTCTACTGAAATAAAGGGTCAAAATATTTACACTTCACATCCACCTTTAATGCTAATATGGCCGTTTGGATTCTTACCATGCTTGAATTTTCCTTGGCTTTTTGTTTGCTCGTTTATTTGTTTGGAATTTTTTTTTGGCCTGTGAACTTGAGAATTCAGTATTTAATATACTTTAAATGAAACAAATTAGATATTAAACAAAAATGTACTGAAGCAACTAATTCTATTGTCAAAAAAATCTGCTAACAATTGTTTGGAGATTGTTCCTAAAACATTACACATCATAAATCACCAAACTGCCACTCTTTCTTGTTCAAATTTGTTCACCTTGTTAAAAGTGTTAAGAAACTTGTTCTTTACAACTACAGATAAGGTATAGGGATGTCTTAGTCTGCTTTTGCCCAAGTAAAAGCTTGCTATTTTTTCTCTTTTTTAACTTTTATTGAGTTTAGAGATACTGTTGGGTGATTTTTTAATACAGGCAGCATCTAACAAAACCCTCATCTGAAGCATCCATTCAAATACCATACAGTGAGATGGGAGGAGAAGGGAATTCTGTGCTCCCTGCAAAAACAAGGGTCATGAAAATCCTTCTGAAGGACTCTGAGCAGCCTAATGTGACGATGGTACAAGGTTTCTGTACCAGACCTTGCAGGAGGAGCTGCACCAATCCCTAGGCAGCCCTTCACACACAGGTCCCCTGTGCCACCTGGCCCTGCAGAGCTCAGCAGGACACCTGAGGTGACACTTGGAGGAAGGCGTCAGTGCGAGCTGATCCTGCAGCTCCAGCACCTCCACAGCATCCAGATGGAGACAGATCCCCTGCTCAGGACACACAACTCACCTACTCTTTCCTGAGCTCTGGGTACTGCTGCACCTACAAGGGCAACTGAACCAGGCTGGGATTTTTTGAGAGTGAAGTTAAGCTTTATGGAGGACACAAAAAACCCCATACACCTCCCTGCTGCATGAAGAAAAGCCAGTCCGACTGCTGGC
Source organism: Origma solitaria (assembly GCA_013397895.1). NCBI lineage: Eukaryota > Metazoa > Chordata > Aves > Passeriformes > Acanthizidae > Origma > Origma solitaria. Next base: position 809,159 of record VZRL01003080.1, on the reverse strand, counting down.
AGCCTCATTCAAAACCCTCAGATTGCTTTTTCTTGGCAGCAGCAATGTAGGCACAAACAAATATTAGTGTAATCACTGGGGCTTTTCTTCATTTTTCATATTTTAGTAAAGAGATACTTTGTTGTTTTACAAGACGCTTGGAACTTAGAACTAATTGAGTCCTGATTTTTAATTAGTTCTGAGGTCTTGCCTGGCAGCCCCAGCCCCACAGCTTTCCCAGTACTGACAAAAATGCTGAAGGATGCCTCCCTGTGGCTGCACATTCTTCCCCGTGGATATGCAGAGTTGAGACCTGGTGGGCTCCACTCTCTTCTCACTGTATGGGATGCTCGGACTTTTTAAGCCAGAGCAGGCAAAGGCTTTCCACAAACCTCTAAAAAGCTCTTACAAGCCAAGTGTGAGGTCTCACTATGATATCTGCTCTCAAAAAAGGGTTTAGATTATCCTGCAGTTCATAGAAGCACTTTCAAGGATGGGATTACCTAATTTTGTCCACCTAAATGTGTGATATCTAATGCAAGCTGATCTTGTACTCTCCCTCTGTAACCAGTGGAGAAAATAAACACATGGAAGGACAATCCACCTCCTCTTCAACACTTCCTTTGAGGATAGGATGGATGATCTTGCATAGGTGCTTCTGCATGACTTACAAACAACTGCTGTGCCTTTTAGTACAGAAGAATTCCATTTTTAATTTACACTGGGGAAAAAAAGAGCCAATGTCCAGCTTCTTTGGATTTTCCCAAATCTGCACTGAAACTCAGCTCTCTCAGCAGTAAATGGGAAAAATATCTGACTCTGTGTCAATTGTCAACATCACAATTCCCCCCCTGCCTCTGCCATGGAAAGGGCTAAGCTTTACATGAAATTTTGCTGTGTCTGTTTATAGCTGGTTTTCATTGAATAGACTCACCTGACCAGAGGGCTGTCACATCACTCAATATTGTGTTAAAGTGAGGGTTTATAGTAACCTACAGTAAAAGCCTCTCTTCAGGACCGTGCAGCCACAATTTAGGGTGGCTACTGGTATTTTTAAAAGATTAAAGGCCCTTTCCATTTATTGTTTATAAGCACGAGGGGAAAGAAGAGTCCAAGAGCCAAGAGACACATCAAAATCATTTTGTTGCATCTCAAGACACCTAGAAATTCCAGCATTTCATGCTTCTCATGTTAAATCTGTCCCATTTCAACTTCTGCTTAGAAGTAGCTCAGTGTCATGTGAAATCCAAACCCCATCTAGACCCACACTGTGGGCAGCTCCTTGTTTTTCTCAGTGGTGGCTGCACAGCAGACACCCAGAAATCATTTTCACCGAGACCTGCCCGATAAGGGTCCTTGGCGTCTCTGTGGCTCATCCTCTTACTTTCTTTACTCTGTTTTCCTAAAAAAAAAAAAAAAGAAAAAAAGAAAAAGGCATGAATCATCATCACCGTGAAGCTTCTCTCTCCTTTGGCTTGCTTTGACTGAGTGCCAGCCTGAAATGAACCATTTCCAAGCTGCCTTTGCTCTTTAATCAGAAGCCCACTGATTACTGTGATCTCGTCTTTGTCCTTGTTTCCTTCAGAGAGGATTTTAATTAGTAGTCTACAGTATATTCCCTTGTACAAGTGCTCCAATTATGTTTAATCACTACCACTGTACATGCAATAATTAATTAACATTAAACCAGAGAGAGCTTGACATTGTGATTCATTGGTTTGGTAGTCTTTGCTCCTTTATTTGGCTGCTTTATCTTTTATAGTCTGTGGAGCAAATCCTTTTGGGAATCTGGTTCAGTGTGTCAGGACTCCCAGATTCTGTCCCAGTGTTACCAATATGTGGTTTAATATCCAAGATTTCCATTTACCAGCACCCCAAGTCTGTAGTGAAAGTCTTCAGTGGTTGCTGAAACCAAATGAGCACATCTTGGGTAGAAGGTGATGTGTGATGGGGTTGGGCTGCTGAACAGCTGGAGGAGAGCTGAGTTCTGCCAGACAATGACATCAGTTCACCAAGGAGAAAATCAGGGACATCCCAGGCTGTGCAAGCACCCATCCTGCTGAGGAGCAAAGCTTTGCCTTGGCAGAGCACAGCAAACCACAGCAAACACCCCCAAATAAGGACCACCGACACCACCCCATCTCAGCTCTAATAAAGGACACTTCTTTCACTGAAAAATGAACCTATCACTTGGCAGGAGGCAAAGCAATGGACTTTGGTTATCCATACCTGCTTGAGAAGCCTCCACATTCTGTGCAAGACAAAGTTTTTGCATAAAAAGTGAATTTCTTTCTGTCAGCAAACTAATCAGCACATGGAAACTCATGAAGTAAAAGATGAAGTTTTTCAACATCATGTCCAAAATTTTTTGTCATCCTGTTTTGAGAAGTGATGTATCAGAGGACAATTTTATACTCTGAAAGTGGAAAAAGTTTCCAAACCCTCAAAGTTCACTTTCTCTCTGAAATCTGATATGATGCAACTCTACCTTACCATGAACACTCAGCAGGAAGGTAGAACAAAATAAAGGGCTTTAGACACTTCCCAAAGAAAAATATCATGTGCAGTAGGGTTTTTTCTTCTTTCATTAAACAGAAAATTTAAATCACATTTTGCCAGCAAAAATAATTTCAAACCTGAAGGGAGGAATAAGATAAAAATAAGCATCTCAGATTCCTTGTGGCCTGGCTAAAACAATATTCTGTCCTTAATCTTCATTATAGACAGTATGAGTTCAGTGAGCACTTCCAAGCCTTGTCTTCTGCACAGGTTTTGGTCTTCTGGGCAGTGCTGGGCTGCTGTAGTCCTTCCCCCAGCTGTGTTCTGAAGATTGAGCTAAGTTCAAACATTTATATCGCTAAAAAACACTAAAGCAAATGACACATCATTTAGTGGCTGCTTGAGCCTTGCAATTTCTGCTTCTGGAACAGAGAGAAATTGCCTGGGGTTGGTTACTGCTTTGGGCTATTCTGGTTTATTTTACTGAAGACACAAATATCTGATCCCCCAAACACAACAAATACCAGTCCAATCCCTCAGTGAGGCACTCCCTCACCCTGCAGCCTCAGTGCAGGAGGAAATCCATTCCTGAGAGCCCCTGAGCATCACCTCAGCCTGGGGGTGATCCTGGATCCACAGCCCACAGCAAATCACCTCTGGAAACTCAGCACTAATTTGCAGACAGTTCAATATGTTGCTGAGAGCTACTCCCAGCCTCCAAAGCCCTGGGTTTTGGCACGTGAAGGGGTGAAGTGCAGGACAAAACATCTAAGCTGGGACCAGTCCAGTCAAATCTTGCATGCAAGCACATCAGGGATCATCACCACACTCCCCACACTTCCACCTTAGGGCCGATCTGAAATCCAAAGATTTACTGGCACCACTGCCTTGATCAGGAGTGGGAAAGAATCATAATGTGGTCTAAAGTAGCAATATCACAAAACTCTCCACAGAGAGGCAAGATATACATGGCAAAGAAGCCTATTTATACCTATTTTTACAGCTGATGCAATCTAAGAGGAAATTTGATCAAATGTTTTTGTCAACATGAGCTGAGTCATCACTGGCTAAATGAACTCAGTCATGTGTGCTGCCCATTCCTCCTGCCTTTCTCTTGGAGTTACCAAGTACCTCAAAAGCATGAGCCTTAGAGTTGCAGCTGTATGTCTTCATAGTCATGTGGCTTTTTAGGTTGAAAGTGGTTATCATCTGATGCAATTGGGCTGTAAGAAAATATTAATATCCTCCCATAGTTCAGTGATTGAAACAGTATCTATCAGCCAATAGATCTGCCATGGACACTTGTTTTTTTCCCCATGGTCTGAAACATCTTTCCTTGTCTGAAACCTGAGGTCAGCCTTTGTTTTTCTCATATTACTATTAGTTCTTCATAGATAACATAGATAACATATTTTGTACTCATTTTTGCTCTTTATGCATTTCTTCACTGAAATGAGCTTTGTTAGCTCAGACCTTGATATTCTGCTTTCAGCAGCACTGCTGTAATCATCTGTGAAAGAGCTTAAGTGGACTGCCAGGTCCAATCTTCAGATATCCTCAGGCTGATCATAAACACACTGTTGTAGGACAGATACAACATAGTCCTGACAAGCAGATCTGGCCCCCAAATTTAATTGTATTTTCTATTATATTTGGTTTAATAATGCCATGAAAATTGCTCTCTGGAATCCTAGAATTGACAATGGAGCATTTTGCTCCTTAAGAAGACAAAACCACTGAAAATTTTTAATCAAAGACATGTGAAGAGGGAGGGCGGGAATAAAGGGAAGGTTTTATGGGACCTTTCAACTGGAAAAAATGCAGTTAGCTTTACTAATAATAATAACTGGACACACATGTGATCCCTTTTCAGGAACTACCGCTGAGGGAGGAATGGAAGACAGCACAGCAGGAGCACAAGCTCCTCAGTGGGGAGATTTCTGTCTGCTGGCAGGTTTGAAATGCCCCAACAGGGCTTGCCATCACACAGAGCAGCAGTTGCCTCCTCCTAGCCACACAAACAGTCAAAGCATTGCCACTCTTAGTGACAATTTGGCAAGAGGAGCCTGGTGGAGAATGAGAGAGGCTGGATTGTCCTGTTTGCTCACAACCTACACAGCAGCCTCCTGCCAGCCCTGCTCGAGCTCTTCATCGAGGGAGGGCATTCTGCCCCTCTGCTCTGCTCTACTCTGCTCTGCTCTGCTCTGCTGAGACCCCACCTGCAGTGCTGCATCCCAGCACAGGAAGGACACTGACCTGTTGGAGTGAGTCCAGAGGAGGGAATCAGGATGATTATAGGAATGGAGAAGCTCTCCTATATAAAAAGGCTGGGAGAATTTGGATTGTTCAGCTTGGGAAAAGGGAAAACTTTGGGGTGACCTAATTATGGCCTTCCAGTACCTACCTGAAGGGAACCTACAAAAAAGGTGGAGAAGGACATTTTTACAGTGGTCTGGAGTGACAGAACGAGGAGGAATGGTTTCCAACTGGAAGAGAGTAGGTTTAGATTAGATATTAGGAAGAAATTCCTCACTGTGAGGGTGGTGAGACACTGGAACAGGTTGCCCAGAGAAGCTGTGGATGCTCCATCCCTGCGAGTGTCCAAGGCCAGGCTGGATGGGGCTTTGAGCAACTGCACCTAGCAGAAGGCATCCCTGCCCATTGCAGGGGCTGGAACTGGGTGATCTTTGAGGTCCTGTCCAACCCAAACCATTCTGTGATTCTGTGTTGGAGCATGGAACATTGCAAGGCAGAAACCCATAATGGCTCAGGATGTAAGCTTTGATAATTTTGATTGAGGATGGGAAAGATATGAGGACCAGCAGCATAAAGGGCTTTTATGGCACAAAGCATCTGCTGACTGAGCTCCATGTGCACAGTTCTACTTTTACAATGTGTATTTTGCAGGGACACAGATATTTTCTAACAGAACACGGCTGCCTTCTGGACTGAGAGTTACTGTGGTTCTTGAGGAGACTTTGGCAGGATCTTTTCCTCCTCTTGTGGAGAAATTGTGGTAAAAATATGCATTAGTAAGGGAGGCCTAGGGGCGTGTTGCCTATAAATGGAAGCATTTTTTCCAGACTCAGCAGGATTTGCTTTTCTGCTATGGACATGCAATTATATACACTTAGGAAATGTGATCACAATACACATTCAAGATAAGAAACAAAGCCAGTGATATCCAAATGATTAGCTTTGACTGGTTAATAAGTGCCTACAACAACAAACATCAAAGTCCAATGGAAAGGACTGTTATATTTGAAAAAATCGAAGCTATCGTTAAGTACAGGATGAGAACAATAAGGTGCTGAAAACAGCCACCACACTTTCTGCTTCAGCTTCCCAAGTAAAATCAAGCAGCTCATGTGCTGGGTGGTCAGACACAGGAAATACCAGGTATTTCCATCACACTGCATGGGAAACAGTGATGGGTCATGCTGGGACCACTTCTCTATTTCACACTGACGTTTTGGCTCTAAAGCCTTCTTTCCAATAATTGGGGATGCTGCTAAATTTCAAGGCACTGGACTGCAAGTTTCCATGTTGTTTCCATGCTTTAAATGAGTCTGAACCGCAAGGTTTGAATATTAAGATTTTTGGTTTGCTTTTCTTAGTGGGTTTAGGTCTGCTTTGAGTTTCTTGTAGAAGTATTCTGCCAAAAGTACACTCAGAGTTCTCAAGGAAGGAAGGAAGGAAGGAAGGAGCAATAGAATAGGGAATGATAGGACTGCCACCTGCAGAAAGGGAAGAGTTCATTAAAAAACCAAAAATAAGAAAAGTGACTACAGTGTAGTGAAGGATTTGATGCAAGAAGGCTGAGAAAAAACACGGAGTGCAGTGAGGCAGAGCAAGCGTAGGTTCTCCATCCTCCAGCTCTGCTAAAGCAACAGGGCAGAAGAAGTTCATGAAGAATTGAAATGACCTGTCCTATTTCTTTTTGAAAAATCAATATCCAGTTGCAACACTCCCCTTAAGCAAAGATTGCATTAACATTAGGAAATAAAGCTAACTAACCTACTTAAATTGGGAGGCAAAAGAATGTGTGTCCAGGGCCTACAGCAAAAAGAAGAACATGGGAATAATAAAACCTTTGTTGTCTGCCCCAGCATGAATGTGTAAGATGATCTTGAGAAAACCATCTGCAAAAAAACCCATAACCAAAAAATTTCAGTATCTCAGGAGGACTGTGAAGCTGTATAGATGCCAGTTTTCAGTTACTACCATGTTAAATTCCATAGCACAGCTTAAACAATCTTTTTTGCTCTATACATCTTTTTTTCCAAGGGTGCTTTGAATGTTGCCTGACCCTAAGGCCTTCATATCAGACCAGCTGTATGATGCTGATTTCTGTCAGAGGATTGCTTTGGTGAGGGCTGTGGTCTCCAGGTATCTCTGGAGACCTAAAAAGCTGAGGTGGACTCACAGAAACCCTCACAGAATACCTTTCTTACAGCCCTGATCACCCAGCCCTGACCCAAAAACCCTTGCCAGCACGTACAGACTGCTGCTTGATCTGCAGGAATGAAAGCTGCTGCAGCACAGAGATCTCCAAAAATGCTGGAGAACCTGTGTGGCTTCTGACAGTGCCCATGGGCTCAAGGCACTTCACCAGCCTCTTTCCCCTGGTCGTGAGGGGTCTAGCAAGCAGCCCTACGGCCCAGGCCAGAAGGCAAATTGACCTATTTGGGTCTTCTGCAGGTGTCCTATAGCCTCTCCACGTGCCCAGCAATCCCTGTTCCCCCAAACACCACTCCAGCTTGGGCGGGCTGCAGGTGCTTCATGCTGGGAATGCAAACCCCTCCGCTGTGGGGCGTGCTGGGTAACATGTAGGGACATGCCAGAGCAGATGCCTGCATCCAGACCTGGCATTACGACACCAAAGGAACGCTTCAGATGCCCTCTGCACAGGATTTTGCCTTTCCTTCCTCAAAAGCCTGCTTTAGCTAAAGCCTCTCTGGGACAGCTGCCTTTCCCCTCCCACTCCCGTGAGAGCAGAGCCCAGCCCTTCCTTTGAAAGGCATCGCTGCTGATGAGATTTCCAGCTGGAAGTGAGGTTCGGTCCCTTTGTTTAGGAACAGAAATGAAACATGCTCCACTGCACCCCATGAATTCTTCCAGTACAAGCATCTTCAGTGACATGTTTCTGCAGCTGGACATGTGTGCCTGTCACCACGGCAAGGGACAGAGGAATTTCCACCAAAGGGAAAGTGTGGTGCTCCCTTTTATCCTGATCTCATTGTTAAACAAATGAGCTGCCTTAGAAGCACTGCAACGTTTGTTTGCGCCTCCAAAAGAGGTTATTTTCACCCCATCCCAGTTTGCACTTTAAGTAGCAACATTCCTTTTACAGGCTCTGTTAATTAAGGGAAATGATCTTAATTTCAGTTAGTAGAATTGTTTTGTGTGTATGTGGGTGTGTGAAAATAATACAGTATCTTATTTCAAACCTCATGGGGTTTCAGCAATTATGCCTTTAACAGAAAATCTCAAAAGTCATCAGCCTCATAATGCCTAACTCCTGGGAACCAGCGTGAGGGGAAATTAAACATCCATCTTTGAGTTCAATGGTGTAAAAATATGTGTGTAGATAACTGCCATTATGTGCATAATTCCCTCCTGCTGAAATGCAGGTCCCGAGAGGCTCACCTCGCCCAGACAAGGTTAATCCAGATCCCACCACCCCTCTCCTGGGCCGGATCAGCCTGCAGGAGAGCACTGCACTTGGAGAGGAGAGAACTGTGCCCAGGCAGACATTCCCAGGTGCAAAGCAGCACGTCCCAGGTGAGGAAAGCCTCACCCACTTCTCAATATGCTTTTCCTCTTGGCTGTTCCCTAATCATCCCACCCTTCTTCAGCTCCTGGTCCTTTTTTTTTTTTTTTTTTTAATTTTTCTCCTGATCAAGGATATGCAAACGCTGCTCTGAGTCACTGCTGCTGCAGTAGGAGTTCCATCTCATCAGCAGGAGCAGCACTGGGTGAGTGTGTGCATTTCTGCTTTACGTGATTGTCTGCACGTCCCTTGGCAGGCACCAAGAACGTCTCCCAAACCACGGCTCACATCTAATCGCTTCCACTCCAGACTCTTGAGGCTGACTTGGGGACAATATAATAACCAGTTTCTTGCAGGCGACTGGGCAGTGGTCCAGCCAAAAAAGTTTAGTGAATCTGCTGCCTGACATCTAACTCACTCATCTGAAGTTCAGGTCCACAAATAATCTTCGACAGTCTCTTGGAATAGGTAAGATTCTGAGAGACCTGATCTTCTTGGGATTTCCTGCACTTTGTAGGAGCTTTGTAGGAGATCCTGCCCCAAAATTTGGAGGGAGTCAGGGTTTGTTATGTGTTAGGAAAGGGGATCTGCACACTTCTGGAGATCGAGGGCTTGTTCTTGTAAATCAGACCACCATCATTTGAAATTCATTATTTACAGGCAACAGAGAGCCTTGCATTCAGGTTGGCAGAGATTTAAAATTCTTCCAGTCCTGAAATGTTCTAAGATGTTCACACACAGTCCAGTATAATGAGATCTGGTCCCAATTAAGGCCAGTTTTAGTGCACATGGTAAATAGCGTGGGGAAATGACAGCAAACAGACTTTTACATGAGAGCCACTAAAGTGAAACAGCAGACAAGAGAGACATTGAGACAAAGACTGGTTCCACAGCCCTGTCCTTACCCAGAACCACCTGTCCTTCCTTCCTTCCTTCCTTCCTCCCTTCCTCCCTTCCTCCCTTACTCCCTTCCTCCCTTCCTCCCTCCCTTCCTCCTTCTCCATTTTCTGATTTCAGAAGGTTTCAGGTCCAGCAGAAGGCATGAGCAAACCTTTGTCCAAATTTGGCAAATTGCCTTCAGAAAGATTTTATTTGGGAAGATAAGGCAGGGGTGGGACCAGAGATGATGCACTTTCCCATTTCCAATCTCATGTTCACTGCAGTGCACCTGAAGCAGGGGCTGGGCCAGGTGTGACAGGGTGTGTGTCATGACATGATTTGTGACTTTTAGAGTCACCCATCACTGAGTGTTTCTAAGAAGAGGGTGTGAGGCATGACAGACTCTTCAGACAGTTCAGCAATTTTTTACAGTGCATACAATGAATCTTCCTCGAATTATTCACTGTGTCAAGTGTTACTCTGTTGCATACTCTAGAGTGCCCTTCTCTAATAGCCTTGAAAAAGAAACTCATTAATTCTTTGTGAGTCCTTAGAGCAATATCTTATCACGTAATTAACAATTTTGGTCATTTTATAATCTCTCTATTCAAATGTGGCTTAGTATGAAATGTTTTTATCTTTGGTTTTTGGCTTGTTTATCTATTTTCTTGGTTTCCTCATTTAAAAATTATTGCTCACTTAGCAGCAGACTTCGTGACCTTTGTCTGAACCAGAAGAAACAGTCAGACCCTAATTTGGCTCTGTCACTAGTGAAGGGATAGAGGAGGAAAGATTAGGAGAGGGGGGTATTTTTCATTTTACTTGGCCACATAGTGCAACAGTTTGCAATACCTGTTTAAGGCAGAGCTGGACAGTTTGCTGGCACATATGAGTCAGAGCAGACTCCATTCACAGCTGTTAACCAGTGCTTTACTCTGGCAGAGGCAAGCAGATCCAGGAATTGGAAAGTCCTCTTGGGATAAACCTGAGGACAAGCAAAACTATGATAAAACTCAGTGAGAGTTGTCTATAACTCACCAAGTAGCCCAACACACAACACAAAGGCTTGGGCTGGAGCAACAGCAGGTTGGAAGGGGCACTTGCTCCAACTTCTTCTCCTAAATGTGGGCAACAGATCCCTGTGAAACTCGTGGGCTTGCTGTTGGAACCCAGAGAGGGATGGTGCAGGTGCAGTCTGGCAGTGTAGGAGGGCGGTGGGCTAGCAGAGAAATCAACTAATTCATTCATCATCCCCATCAAAAAGACATTAAATAAGTCCAACTCAGCAAAAGATACTTGAAAACTAGTTTTCCTAGTCTGTTTTTGGTTCTTTGCACTGAGTAGGGAATGGCTCTTTGTGGAAGTCATTTTGTTTAAAGAATTGCTGGACAGAACAGTCAAGGAGGTTTCTTTTATAAGACTTTTTAAAAGCACTCCTTAATGACTGAAGTTGGAATTAAGAGAGTGAGAGAGAACTTGTTCTGGGTTATAAACAGATTTTAATGGAAGAAGAACCAATTTTGGTCCATGTCAGCACATAGAGATGTGGGTTAGTGCAGGCATCTTTCTCAAGCACCCCACCATGGGCAGCCCTGGTTTGCTGTTCTGGCACAGATGTCTGTTGTTGAACAGATGTTGTCTTGTAAGCTCCCCTAAGCAGCTCCATTTTCCAATCAGAATTGTAACTGGAATTATGTACAGAAGATAATTGCAGCATTTATAAAAGGGGAGACCAAAAAACTGGCCTTGCAGCTCAGTGAATTGAGGTCACCCATCAAGCTGCTGCCCTCCCCTCCTGCTCGTTTCAAAAAGCCAGATGATTTTATTAGAGTCAGCTGCTGAATAGAGACTGTTGGCATTACAGTCCAGGAAGGACAGCTAGGATACTCTTGTCACTAACTTATTTCTTGGCCAGAGAACAAACCAATGCTTGCTGTATCGTCAAACAGGTAACGGTCTCTTGTGTAATTAGATCAAATTATTATAACGGTGATTATAATAATTTATAGCTATTTGTCCCTTAAACCAGCTCCTTCATCCTGTTTTTCACTGTCTGCTCTGTGCCTGTCTTGTTGAGATCATGAGCATTTTGGGCAGGGACTGTGTGTGTCATATGCAGGGCTGGTCGCCCTCCCCATGCCTAACGAGTGAGGTTTTGGTAATTATATTGTGTCACTGAAATCAGCTGGTAGTAACAAAAGAAAAAAATGTACCATCTGGATAAGTAAATAATAACTGCAAGGAATCACCGTATTATTTTTACTGCGAAGAATCACAATATTATTTTCCCCACCCTTGCTTTCAAGACTTGTGCAAACGTAAATCCACCAGGACTGGATTGTCTGTGCAGTTGGCTAAAGAGACACTGGCAATTAGTTTAGGCCTCAGCTTGTTAGATGCAATCACTCTGCTATTGAGCAGGTGTAAATCAGTACAAAATAGTTGTTGAAAATCTGACCCATAGATTAAAGAGAGCTATATTTGAAGCCAATGAAAGACCTTAGGATATAGCACTGCCTGAATTTAAAAAAAAAAAAAAAGTGGTTTGGATTAAATTTTCAGTCTGCAATGCTAATATAATTATAATGTCAGAAAAAAAGAAAGCATCAACCATGTTAAATAAATATCTCTATGGCAGAAAGAACAGAACTTTTCAATAGATGACATATATCTGTGAGCCAAATAAAAAGCTCTTAAAAGGCTCTCCAGAGTACTTTTCTTCAAACAACTTAAATGTTTATCCATAGCTCCCTTTTTCTTCCATGTTCTAATAATAATGAGATGATTTTTTAATACCAATCTCAGAGTATGGCAGATAGATGAAATATTCCACTGTAGATAAGCTTGTGATTTGACTAAGGTCCACTGTTTTTGTAAGAGCTTGAGCTCTCTATGCCTTTTGTTACATAGACTTGATTGCAAAATGTCTGTAAATGCAGAATTGTGTACATGAAATCCAATGTTAAGATCTAAATGGGGCACCACAGACCCCTGGATAATGGGCCATGAAACTAAAATGTGCAAGTGGAGACTTTGCTTCAGTCTGAGCCACTCAAACTCCCTGCGGTGGCAGAAGTTATGTCCACTGAAAGTTCACAGCAATGACCAGCTCAGGTTCTGCCAATGCTGAGTGACAGCAGAGCTTCTCATTCAAGATATAGATTTTGTTGTTGCACTCTGCACAGTGCAAAGCACACATGGATGTATTTATGTGTACTAAATTACATGCCTATATAATAAGCACACATGCACACACAGAATAGACATGTATATACTTATAAGTGAAAGGAACTAATATGAATATTTGTAAAAAGGATGTCTTCCTCATCTTCATAAGCTTTCAAGTTCCCTTAGTTCTTTAACATAAATCATTTTAACACTTTTGACCTCCTAAGCAGTCAGACCAATGGGGTTAAATCAGATGGTTTTTTGCTGCCTATTTAATACAAGCTTTTGAAGGACAATGCTGGTTAAAGGGTAAGTGGTATACCAAAATACTGGAAGTCACTGGGATGGTGGATGAATTGTGAAAACCCAACATTCCCAGCAGAAGCAGGTGCGCTGGCAGGTGAACAAAGGTCTGTCATACAGCTCTCTGCAGCTTTTCGTGCATCCATTGAGTGTTTGGATTGATGCTATGCAGCTCCCATTGTGAGGCAGGTATAAGAGACAAACATTCTTATAATCCTTATGAAATTGTCTAAGATCTACAAGTTGCATGAGAGATATCATTCTCCTAGGATCAGAGTGAGCTGGGAGCTGGAATTTCACCCATGCCTGCTGCTGTCATTATGGGCAGCAAGTGGTTAAAGCAGTCAAATGGAATAAAAAATATGAACCAGCAGAAATCACAATAAAGCCACTCATAAAAGAAGGCTGTGTTTGTGATGTGCAGCAATTTTAGAGCACTGGATATTTCAGTTTTATGTTGATCCCAGCAGTTTCAGAGCTGTAAGGTTTCCCCTTGGTCAGCACAGGAGTTGTCTCCCAGCTTGGCAGAGGAGCCAAAGAAAGGACCAACCCTCCCTTGTCCCTGCCCCAGAGCTGTGCTGGCACAGGCTGGCTGCCCTTGGCAGGGCTGGGTTCCTTCCCCTTCAGTGTCCTGGGGAACAAACTGACTTTAGGGGATGGAAAAGGGACGTCAGACCTCCTGCTTGAAATGCAAAAGAAGCCATCCCTGCCTGTACTCATGGTTTAACCAAGCCATCTTCTGGAGGTGATAGCCAACTTCTGTCCCTGCATCAGTGAGGTTGTTGAGGTGACATCCATTGACCCCCCACTCTGTCCTTCATTGCAGTTCCCTCCCCAGGAGGGCATTTTAGGGGCACATGGTTTTGTGTGCAGACCCCTTGAGGTGCTCATGGCTCTGTGAGCTGGCTCTGTAAGATGAGGGGCTCAACAGCAGGTGACAACCAAGAAATCAAAGAGGATTCAATCCCAGGCAGGATATCCATGGTCAAGAAAAAACTCTGGCTTCATCTGGCAGCTTAAAAATATGTCAAAGCTTCCTTTTGCAAACCCAAAGAGGCCTGGAAATTATAACCTGATGGTCAGGAGATTTGTTGCCCTCCACAAGAGGTCAATAAAAGCAGCCTCCTCACCAGAGCAGCCAAGGAGCTTGAGAAGAGCAGAGGAAGCACTTATATATTTGCTTTCTGGATTTTGACTGCCAGATCTCTCAGGAGAGGTTGGATTCTTCACAAAAATGCTTGATGGGAAGAAACTCCTTAGGAAAGGATTGTTCTGTTTTGTTTTGAACTTAAAGGGCTCCAGTTGATTTGGGACACTGCCACCAGCCATGTATGGAGAGCTTGAAGCCTTCCTACTCGGGGTGGGGTAAAGTCCTACTGTGGGTGTACAAAAGGCCTTCAGAGGCACGACTTTCCCTGGGACACAACCTTCTTGCCACAGTATATTTTGTGGCTGAATATAAACTGGGTGGTTTGGTGCTTTTAATGACAAAATTCTACTGCGGTTTCTCTTTTCCCTCCCATCCCCCTGTGACTTTTACTCCAGGTTTTCCCTGGAAATAATTTTTTATGGGTCTTGCATGCCTGCTATCACTTTTTTCCCCAATGACTTTTTTAAAGAAAAATGCATAAACAATCCAAGAAGCAAATGGAAAACTAGTTTGTCTGCTCAGGGATAGGAAACTTTCTTACTGGCTTGACTATTTTGCTCTCTCTGGCACTCTCTGTTGCTCCTGAATCTTTCATTTTAGGCAGTACATCTTCCAGGGGAGGGCAGAGACTGTTTTACTCCCATTCTTTGTTTCCCTGGGTCCCAGCAGGGATGCTCTGTGGTCCTTCTGCACACTCTAACATTGGTTATTGGGTAAGACATGGACTTGCACCTGTCCAGCTTGGGGCTGAGGGCCCTTGACTGTCACAGGAGGGGCTCAGCAGGGTAGGAGCAGTGAGCTCTGATGACTTGGGTGCCTCCTGAAGACACCCTCAGAGCTGCATTCCACAGGTTCGAAGGTAATTTCATGGAAATTCTGGGCTCCTAAGTATCAAAGTTATCTGGTGATTATTTTCTCCTGGGGTTTAATACATAATTTATGTCTAAGTTCCCTTTTGGGGAGCTAAGCGATATTTTGGAATATTGTGGATAGACTGTTCTTGCCTCAGTTTCTTTAAGTATGTAATGGAGGTTAAAATATTTTCTGGCCTTGCAAGTTTATTGTGATTTTGGATATGTTTAAGATGCCTAGTTTAAAATGAGGTAAAATGAATTTTCTACATGTCTGTAAAAAATAACCAGACTTCTAGTTATTTTGGTGGTTTTCTAAAAGACACTTCTGATCAAAACCCTACAGCCTGAGCAGCATCTGTATGAGTCTGCAGATGCATTTTGTAGGAAGTGCAGTAAAACCGAACAGGTACAGTGTTGTGACTGCTAAAACTTTGGTCTAAGGACCAGTTTTCTTTAAAGACATCTTCATTAAAGATCAAATCTGTGACAATGTGAGAGATTGCAATATGCTACGATGAAAATTTCCCGTCTCTATGGAAGGAATACCGTGAACCCAGAAATACAAAATAAACACATACTCTGTTGCTGACTGTTTGTAACTCTCACAACTTCCAAAGCCATAACATGAACTGCCCTTAAATTTGACTAGCACTAGAAAATGCAAACACAGAGATAGGCAGAAAGGGATAGGCAGAGCCTCCCTTTTTGCACTTAGTGAGGAGAAAACGGGAAACCGCCTGCAAGATGCACCACAGAAATTCAGCTTCAGCACAGGGCTGGGAGCTTGACCTCTCCAGGTCACAGTGTACAAACTGTGCCCATGTCCTATTTAATTGATGTTCTGCTTACCACTCTGTTAAGCACCAGATTTGGAAAGTCTCCAGCTGGTGTGGATGAAAGAACGGCATCTATTTGCCCCTGTTCGGTGTAGAAGGAGTGGGATTTGCATCTCTGTTGGGATTTTAATCATTACTCTTCAAAATGAGTACAGATCATTTATGATTTTCTTTCTGCCTGCTAGGACTGAACTGTGAACGGAGCAAAGTCATGGTGAACCACTCTGCTTGTGGCACTGGAGTCAGAAAATGACTTGTTTCTCATTCAGCAACACTAATCCATTGCAGACATGCCAGTGACATATTTTTAAATAAGATGTCAATGAAAGGATTTGGTTTGCTTCATGTTAGGCACATCCTCCTTTTAAATTATAAATGTCTTCCCTCCCCCGCCCCATCCCCAGTGTGCCCAAGAGGGATTAGTATTATATTCCTGAACTACAGAAAAAAATGGGACTAGTGAGCCAAAATAGTTGTCATTATCAGTGTTTTAGTTTTAGATAAGAAAAACTGTGCTTGTAAGCAGCACATGTAAAGAAATTTATTGACCAGAAATGATTCACATACAGAACCAGGCTGCTCATGGACAGCGGTGAATGGAAGGAAAAGCTAAGTTTGTTTAACATATTAGTGTGCAGATGTTATCTCTGTTTACAGATAGACAAACTGAAACTCATAAGGACTGAATTACTTGCCAAGAAAAGACAGAAAAAGGCAACATCAGGTCTGGGGAAAGACTTTGGATCTGCTGTCTCCAAATCATCAGCTCTACCAAGCAACAATACTTCCCTTTAATTAATAATTCTTTTTTAAGTGTTTGGAAACAGCTGAGCAACAAGCACATTACAATAAAAGATGTCTTGTTGGCATCTTTTTGGCCATGAAGGATGTGATTTAATATTCCTTCTTTTTGGCATTGAGAAAGCCTGTATATAGCAAAGAGCAGCTGTGCCTGGCCTTCATGAGTGATTAAAGGTGAACAATTGATTTACTATTTTTGCTACAGATCTTGTTGGCAACCAGACAAAATGTGAATTGCCTAATTGTTTTTCTCTCAGTAAATATAGTGGTTTTAGCATGATAAATATTTCTACTCAAATATTTATCTCTCTGATGACCTCTTCTTTTGCCTTGGCTCTGTTTTGCTAAACTATCACCTCTCCTTTCAATCTTATCTTTCGTAGGGAAAATTTCAGACCCTCTTTCCACTCATAGGAAATAAAGTGGGGGTGGAAATCCCTTGGTTGTTTTTCATATACAGAGATCCTGATGTACATAAATCTTCACATCACTGAAAAAACCCAGCAGCTGGAGTATGTCATTAAGCAAATCCTTTCTGCTGGTTAAAACTGCCTCTTGGTATTTGACTTTAGTGTTGTGTGTTTCGAGCCTCCCAGGTCAGGTCCTATGAGTTATCAGCTGTTTGTGTCCATCTGAGTTTGGCATCTTCTTGGGGTGTGCCAGGTGCCTTCAGTGGGGATGCTCTGCAGACATCCATGGTGCAAATGCAGAACTTTCCCAGCAGGAGTTGGAGAGGATTAGGAGTAGAACCATCTTCACTGGAGTCCTTAAACCCATCCAATTCATGGGGTTATTTAGTCTGGAGAAAAGGGGGCTCAGGGGGACCTTCTCATTCTCCACAACTCCATACAAGGAGGCTGTAGCCAGGTGAGGGTCAGTTTCTTCTCTCAGATAACGAGGGATAGGACAAGAGGAAATGGCGTCAAGTTGTACCAGGGAAGGCTTAGACAGGATATTAGGAAAAAATTCTTCACTGAAAGGGTTGCCAAGCATTGGAACAGGCTGACCAAGGAAGTAGTAGAGTCACCATCTCTGGACATGTTTAAAAGACATGTAGATGTGACACCTCTGGGTGTGGTTTAGCAATGCACTTGGAAATGCTGGGTTAATAGTTGGACTCACAGGACTTGCAGGTCTTTTCCAGTCTAAAGGATTCCGTGATTTTAGGAGGCTTAACCTTGATGCTTTTCACTCTGCTGAGATACAGGCTCTGCTGGCTGTCCCATGGACAGTGTGATGGCCAGGGGCTTGTGAAGCCTCCATGGAGACTGGGGTTCCTTGTGCCCACAGTCACCCTGAAGTCACTCTATGCAGGCACAAATAGCTCATATCTTATAGACTCCTGCATTAGTGTCTAATTTATTTAAGTCTCTCTTACACAGAAACACTGAACAAACTGCACGTGCCCACCAGACCATATTGCTTTGTCCCTTTGCCTTCATAGCAGTGTCACCACTGTGCAAATATTTTGAGCATTTATTCTATTTGTGTATTATATCTATTCTATCCACATCCGTACTGAAATCACTGTCCAAGAGTCCACTTTCCCTGACCCATTTCCAAAGTCCAAATATCAACCCTCTTTCTGCCAGGACAGAAAACGTGTCCCTGTGTTGCCCACCAGTGCCAGCTACCCAGATTCCCAAACATGTGAAGCATCTCCAGTGGTGCTCTCCCAAGTACCCAGAGAAAAGATACACATTCTCATATAACGCCAATGAACAAAGTCCAAAGGATTCCTTCTTTTTCACCATCCTCCCATCCATGTGCCCACAGCTCTTGCTCCAGTTAAGTTCATTGACCTTGGTGAAGTCTTTTCTGCATTTCCACTCTTGTTTAGCTCATACACACCTTCTTTTTCTCCCTGCCCCACCCTTTGCCTCCTGACACCTGAGTCATACAATCATTGAATCAGAATCATTAAGGGTGGGAAAAGCCTGAACAACCATTGAGTCCAACCATTAACCAGCACCGCTGTCATCACCATTAAACCATGTCCCCAAGTGCCACATCTACACAGCGTTTGAATACCTTCAGGGATGGTGAGTCAATCCCTTCTCTGGACAGGCTATTCCAAGGCTTGGCAACCCTTAAGTGAAGAAATTATTCCTAATATTCAATCTATACCTCCTCTGGTGCAAATTGAGGCCATTTCCTCTTGTCCTGTTGCTTGCTACTTGGGAGAAGAAGCCAACTCCCACCTCAGCACAACCTTCTTTCAGGAGTTGTAGAGTGATAAGGTCCCCCCGAGCCTCCTTTTCTTCAGGATGAACACCTCCAGCTCCCTCAGCTGCTCCTCATCAGACCTGTGCTCCAGACCCTTCCCCAGCTCTGTTACCCTTCCCTGGCCCTGCTCCAGCACCTCAATTTCTTGTAGTGAGGAGCCCAAAACTGAGCACAGGATTTGAGGTGTGGCCTCATCAGTGTCAATTACAGGCAGCAATCACTGCCCTGGTCCTAATACCTGCTCCTGGTCCTGTTTCTGATACGAGGGCTTTAGGGCCCTTCTGGGAAGCTCCTTCTTGTAGGACACTGACCAGTACCATGTCATGTCAGCATTGCTTTTAGGTTGCCACCAAACCGCCCCTGTTTTCCTTCTTTACCAGGCCTTCTCTGCCTAGCTGAGCTTTTTCACTTAGGTTTCATCCTTGGCAACTGCAGAGACCATTTCATGCTATCAGCCAGCAGTGGCACAGAAGGTGAATGTCCTCTTGCTGGAGTAAATCGAGTAACTAAATGTGGCACGTTGCTGTCCAAGTGGAAAAAACCAGGCCTGTGCACAAAATCCTGCAGAGCATGGAAGTTCAGAGTGCCGTGCCACTGTGAAAGCCGTGACCTGTGCGCCTCATGTGATAGCATTGCTAACTGAGCTCTGAAAAGAGATCATTTTTCTAGCGGCCTCTTAAAGAATGTGGGTGGCAAAACAGCGACAGTAATCAGCAATGTTAATTGCAGTCACACATCAGTTTTCATCGGCGTTTTCCAACTTTCCATATAAAAGACATTGTTCCACTAGAAAGTGGAGATCAAGTTAGCTAATCATTCACAGCCTGTTTACTTTCTCCCAGGATTGTTTAGGAGAAATTGTACCTTGTGCTTTAAAGCTATTTCAAGCAAAAAGCCTAGAGAGAAATTGTTTAACTTGATTTAAAGATTTTTATAGCTGACCTGCCGATCAAAGGGATTCAGGTAACTAGCTGGTCTTAGTGTATGGTGAAAGAGACTCAACTTGTGTTGCACTGATTAATGTGTGGAGTATCTCTGAGGAATTGATCTGCTTTTTTCTAAAATGTTGATGTCAGTGAAATGGTGCTACTAGACGTATTTAAAACCATCCACTATGTCTGTTGCTAAAAATCATGGGACTGTGAGTCAGTCATCTTGGATGACTTATGGTTCTCACTGATTCACTGAAAATGAATGCCTACACTGCACCCAGCACGAACCAAATGAAAGCTCAGATGCAAAAAAACAATCCAACCAAAGGCCAGAGGGTTTGTCACTGGCTCATTAGGGTAAATTATAAGGCTATAGTTTCATAAGTCTGTTTTATTAGGTTAAGGTGTTCCCAGTTACGGTATATACTTGTTCAGAATGGACTAGTTCCTTTGCAATCATGTGACCTAGGTTATCTAACCATACGACGGGTGAATAATATATTTTCCCAGCTGAGATATGTGCAGACATAGTAAAGTGTTTTGAAAGGAGTGTTTTAGTCATTGTGTTGTAGTGTTTTGGGTTTTTTTTCCTCCCAGTTATGGAATATGACTTTAATAGATAAATGGGGGAGATTAAGTTTTCAATCACAATATATCTGTTTGTAGTCTAAATATAGAACGGATTAAAAAACAATCAAGCAAACAAACAACTGTACTTTGTATTCAACTACATGACCTGCTACAAGACTCTGCAGTGGAGACAGTTGGTGATTCAACTTTGTCAGTAAACTATACATTTTCCACCCTCATTAACGACCTGGACCTTCTAAAGCCACTTTCTACAGACAAAGGTACTTGTCCCAAATTTTTTGGCTATTCATTAGCAGTTATTGAAGGCTGGAAAACTCTCACCTCCAGGACACTTCCAGGAGTTCAGCACCAAAGCTGGCTGCTGCCCCTGTGAAGGGGAAAGCTTTAGGTCAGCTCATTGTTGTGGCTTGGCCTCCCTTAGGGTCTGCTCCAGCTCCTGCTTGCCACCCTTCTCCCAAAAGCCTGGTGTTGCCTCCCAGCACAGCACAGCCCTGGGAAAGAGGGGCTGTGTCCTGGAGAAGCTGCCCGGGGCAGTCAGAGGAGCCGTGCGTGATGCCTTATCTGCATATGTATAAATGTATAAAAAGAGTATAAAAAGACAAAAATGACGCTTCGTGGGCAGCTGTGGCAGCCGCGGCGCTGAGGCAGCTCTGCAAAGCTGTGGGCACTGAGCCAGCGCCGAGGAGTCCTGCTGGTGCCCCGACACGTCCTCCGTGTCTGGGGCACTTGCTGCTGCATTTCTGCAACAAAGTCATGAATATTTTATTATTTTACATGAACTGGCACAGAGCCCGGCCTTGTATGTCCCACAAAAATTAAACCCATAAACTCTGCCTAACTTCAAGCTCCATATAACTTGCCGCTAGGGAAGGGATGGGCTAGCCCCCAAGCTGCACACTCCATTGTGGAACACCACATATACATGCATACATACACAGAGAATAGGGACAGAATTTACACAACATTTTGTAAATTGACATCTTGCCAGGACACAAAAAAGCAAAACATTTCTCATCCCTTGACAAGTTCATGTCACATACTGTATCTTTGCTTGCACCCTTGGTGATGAATAATGAACCTGTGACTGTCACTGTTGTCTTTCATGTGCCTCCTATATGGACCACCGTGATCAGTGGAGCTTGTCCTCCACGCCACAGAGGATCAGGAGGCTCTCTGCTACAGGTCCTCTGTACTGAAAGTCCCCAAAGCAAAGGGAACCACCTTTTGGTTTGGCTGGGATCCAGGACAGACTGAAAGTACTGGCTTTGAGAAAGGTGCCAGGCAACTAAATGGGCACAGCTGAGATTTCACATGCTTTCTTACTCAGTATTGTGATAAGAGCTTTCCTTGCTTGTTCCTGTCCGACCTCCACGGACTGCCAGTGCTGCCCTTGGGTTTCCCCAGGCTGGGGTGAGTGTTTCTGTTGATACCACGTAGTGCTGATAGGGGACTCGTTCTTTGCAGCCTCTGCGCTTGCCTTTCACAAGGATCAGTCACTGAACTAGCTCTGTGGTCAGGCTGATTCAGAAAGCAAAACATTGCTACTACAGGCATCTGTTTGTGTCTGTGGCACAATCTTGAGGCAACTCCACCTCCCTGATCTTCTCTTCCCTACGCCTTATTTTTAATGTATTTTTGCCTCCTGTCCTGCCCTCTCCTTTAGCAAAGCTCTGTTGTTTCATTTCCAGAGAAATGCCATCAATCACATCTTGAATTCAAAAGGTACTTTTCTAATTCCAGCACATTCATCTTACTCATTGCCAAAATTCATTATGAAAATCATGAAGAAGTTGGAGGTTCACAGGGTAAATCAGCACACCATGTTGATGTTACAGGGATCCTTTATCATGGGAAGGGGAAAGAAACTTACTCTTCTACCAGCTCTGGAGACTGGCAGAAGAGCTTGCATGAACATTAACCTCTGCTCTCAGATATTCCCTTCTGGAATGCTCTAAAAGCAAATTTTGCAGGACAGTTCCATATGATTGTCCCTTGTTTTTCACATTAGGCTGGGAAATGGACTCCAGTTTGCAACGGGAGATGAGCTGGGTGCTCTTAATGCTTTGTGGCTCCCTTTCTTGGACCATATTGTCCACAAAAATACAAAAGGCTTTGTTTTGCTCAAAAGAGGCAGGACAAATCTCTGAAAAAGGCAAGTTTAGGCCAACTGTGCTAGTTTTAGTACCCAGGGCAGCCCACAATGCAGGGCTTTGTGCAGAATCCGAGGAGAAGAACATATGTGCATGTTTAAATGGGAACTGAAAGAAATGCCCTGTCAACTGACCAGGAGCTGGAATGCTTAGGGATCAGTTTCCTAAGAGAGTGCAATGGCATAAGGGCAGTTAGGAGACGATTCAAAACAACATGCAGAGCAAAGCTCTCTGAAAGGGTCTCACCCTGGACAGATGATCTGTAGAATAGATCTCAACTGAAACAGATCTCTTTCTGAAGTGTGTTTGAATAATGACTGCATAGGCATAAAAGGATCTCTTTTAGGTTTTGTTTCTCCTGGAAACACTCCCTTTTGGGCAGAGGACAGGTTGATAGAGACCCAAGCACAAATATCTTTCTAGTTAGACATGCTTCCGGGATGCACTTGTATCAGTAGTTACTCCTTCCAGATGTTTGCCACTGCCAATTACTGGATGAGCCACCTGTGGGACTGCTGTTCCTTTTTCTCATGGAAAACCAGCAGAATTGCTTTTATCATTCAGCTTGTTGGTCTGAGCTGATTTCCATGAGCAGCTGACTGAAGAGTGCTGCCATGTACTGCTATGCCTGTAGGGCGGGTGGCAGTCATTGACAGCCAGGACAGCAGGGCAGGGAAGGTGGAGACAGCAGAGTCCAACAAGAAGATCTCAAAAATATGTAAAACCACCAGCCAAAGCCTAGAAACCTTTTATTCCCTCTCTTTGCTCAAGCACTGCAGCTCCCTAGAGCCTTGTGCACCAAGCTGTGAATGGGGAGCCTTGATAATTGACACAGCAAGGGGAGAGTGATTCCAGGGATCTGGAGATCAGGTGGGTAGAAGAACACTCCAAGCTGCATTTAGGCCACAGTGCAAAGACAGGACACACAGGCAGAATCTCTCTCAGACTGTTTCATAGTTTTTTTGCACACCTCTTGCTTGCCGCAGCAACTCTGCTACATCATGAATAATGACAGACATCTTTTATACAGAACACCTTTCATACAGCACATCCTCTGCCTGGCTGTAAAGTACCCTAAAATAATTGACAGACATTTTTGAATGGGACACTGCTCCAGTTCTCCTCTGGAGTGTGGGGTAGGGTATAGCCAGAAGGTGCCTGGGTCCAGAAGGACAGCCCACACACAGGAGTCATCAGCAGTATCCGCTCTCAGGAGAAGGGTCTTCATCCTCAGAAGGCAGTGATAAATCCATTTCTCTTCTGCTTCAAGCATATAAATCCAGAGTGGGACAGCAACGCAGCAAACCCATGCACTTCATGTTCCTGTCACGTAGGCAGTGCTTGTTCTGCATGTTTAGCTCATGTTTATGCACTGTTTATGGAATCTTGTCTCTGTATTTCCTCATGAGGGCTGTGTATGTAAAGGCTGGGCCTTGGCATTCCTGAGGTCTGGCCACAGTTCCCCCAAGTGGTTTGTGTTGTTGCAGGGTCACCTCTCACTGTGTTACGAAATGTGCTTTTGCTCCCTTGTGTTAAACACCAAACACGGAGTGCCACCATAGTGCATCATGGTTTTGATGGGGAAAACACTGGAATTCAAGTAAAAGTAGAGCATGTCTCCGTGTGTGATGAGTCAGTTACTTTTCACAATATTTCTGCTGTGCATAGAACAGTTCTTGTACCTGTGCTGCTGAAATATTAAACAGACCAAAGAGAAATTCCTGGCCTTTCCTTAGATGTTGGCATCCCTGCCCACCACCTCAGGGTGTGTGCATATCAAAAAGAGACAAACCAAGCTGGCAGAAACCATCTTTCACAATTTCATAACTCTCCTGAGCAATTTGTCTTGCTTGCAACCATCAGCACATCAGTCACGCTGTCATTGTGGCATGAACAACACCTACTGCTGAGGAATGGGCTCGGCTCCTTGCCCTGCATGGAACACGGACAGTTCTGGCGGAAGGAAAGCACGGAGAATAATCCATCTGATTGCCAGGGGTGTCCCCCTCCTTGACCCTACACCAACAAATGCTGAGATCTCTGGCATGGCACTGCTTACCTGCTCAACAGCAACACCATGAGCCAAAGTATCCGTGGGTGTTTCTAAACCCTCTGCACGCTGTTCTTTCCCAGGCCAACATGTTGTCAATTAAATGGGCTTGAAGCAAAGCTGAGAAAAACATGTGGTCTGCACATGCGTCTAGCAAATAGGCAACCCGCCCCCCCACCCCCAGAACTAGTCTATTCTTTCTGCTTCCCCATGCCTGTGGAAATCTGTTTCTGATTTCCATCAATTTTTTTTCACAAACATCTGAAAAGCAGAAGTTCAGTCCTCTGAGTTTTTTCGGTCGCCCTGTTTGAGTAACCTGAAGAGATAACCCCAGATCGGCAGACCTTGTTAACCTGGCACATAAGAATGAGGTTATGAGGTTACCCCCCAAATTTGTACTTCGATGCTTTCCAGAATTCTGGATTTATGTTTGAATGGAAATATCAGGCTGTTCTTACAAGGCTGTGCACCTCAAGGTGTGTAACACAAAGCCCACACTACCTGGGTGGCTTTATTTGACTTTTAGACAGTCTTCTTCCTTGCATCCTTCCTAGACAGCCTTCTGTGGCTGACAGCAGATGGAGAGAGAGAATTTGTCTTTGTGTCCCCCAAATGCCACAGTTTCACTGAAAAGCAGCCCATGCATCAGCCAATCATCTCTGCTGCCCTTTGTGGCACCAAAAACTTATTCCCTCTAGGAGCTGATCCTTGTGTCCTGTCACAAGGTACACCAGGGTGGTGAGTTTATAACATGAACATGAGGGTGCATTCCTAGGGGAAAGCACAAGAGCCTGAGGATTCAAAGACAGCAGGGATGATGATTAAGACAATGTAAGGCATCTGGTTTGGTCTCACCTGCACTGCAGGTGGAGAAGGCTTTCTGGGGAAGGTGTGGTGTCACCTGCACCATGGCAAGCTTTTTTCTTCGGCAGAGCTGGTTGGGCAGGTCTCTGACATATCGTGGGAGGGAAGAAATGGTTTCACAGCGTGGGCAGTCAGAGTTTGAGTTGCCTCAGTTTCTTCCCTGGGTGATTTTTATTTGGCAGGGCAGATATAACCCCAGAGCACAGGTGGGAGATCAAGCTGTTCAGAACCCATACTACAGTCCTCTCTCTCAAGGACAGAGAAGACACAGTCCCCACATTTTGAAGGAGGCTCTCCTGCTTAATCACCCCTCACAGTTTTTAGATGCAGAAAACAAGCACCAAGCATGGGCATTTAGCCTACAAAAAAGCCCACCCTGCATGTTGAAGATGTCCTTCCCTAAAAGATTTTCCTTTCCTCCGTCTTCTGCAGCTGGTTGACAGAAGGCCTTAGAGATTAGCTGCATTCCTGTGAGCTATTTATACTGAAATATTTTGTGTTGAAAGATGTAAGCCTTTTGTTTCCTCTGTATATACACAGTGATCCCTGCGGGCAAGCAAATCCTGCTTTGTTTTGGATCAGATACGCTGTGAATTGCTGTTGTAAAACAGACCCAAGTGCACTTTTATGAGTCAGTCTCACCTTTACGCTTCCACATGTCACCAGGCACTCTCAGATGTCTGTGCAGCTTTCCAATTCCAGATTAGCCTAGTTAAAACAAGTCTAATCCCCACTTGGGATGATGCTTCTAAAGTATTTTCTCTGAAACAATATTTTTTGATAATTTTTCCAGGAAGAGAAAGCATTTAGCTCCGTGGTTGAGCAAAATGAGAAAGCCGCCCCCCCAGTAAAATGCTTGGCCAATTTGGCTGGCTGATGTTTTGGATTAGGCAATCCTCATCTGTAATGCAACCCTCGAATCCTAAAATAAAATTCATGGGGCCATACAGTATTCTCTGCTCTTGTGAATGGAGGACTGTGCTGACACACACCCCAGGTGAGAGGATCTAGAAGGAAACATGAAGATGAGAATGGCACAAAAATGCAGGCAGGCAAACAGAGGGATAGATTTCACCTCAGACATCCCTTCCCTTCATCCCTGCCCACAGCAGAAGAGCTCATCTGCTGGAGCATACAGTCAGGCTCTTATGGTAAGAGCAAACTCAGGGATGAGACCCTGGCAGAACTGCTCAAGTGGAGATTTTGCTATGTCTCTGCATTGTGGAGAGCACCAGCAAAGATGGGAATCTGAAAAACCTGTCAGCTCCATACTGAGCCAGCTTGATGGGCCTTGAGACCCTCTAACCAAAACTTCCACAAGCTTTCCAGCCCCATCAGCAAGGACTCTGTCACAGGGAAAAATCCAGAAGTATGAAGACTGAATACTGGCTTTGGAGGAGAAGTCAGCTGGCAATACAACACGGCCTTTCTCTTCTCCGTATTCTCCTCTATTCTTCTTCCCTCTTCTCCTCCTCCCCTCAGCTCTGACAGGAGCAGAGGTAATTGGCACAAACTGGAAGACAGGAGAATTCAGCTGAACATCAGGAAACACTTCCTCACCATGCAGGCGACTGAGCATTGCACAGATGGCCCAGGGTGGCTGCGGAGCCTCTCTCCTCAGGGGTGACAAAAAGCCAACTGGATATGATCCTGGGCAAGAGCTCCAGTGCTCCTGCGTGAGCAGGGGTTTGGACCAGGTGGCCTCTGGGATTCCCTCCTGCCTCCACCATCAGCTGTGATTCTGTGAATCCACAGGAAAGGTCCCTTGCCCTGAAGCCTCTCGCATTCTGGGCAGTAGCAGGGAAGCTCAGTGCTAGCAGCAGCCCTCTGTTACAGCCTCGAACTGGGAAATAGTTTTATGTGATCCAGCATGAGTCACTGGACTCGCAGGTCAATGGCCAAATACTTCTTTTTGTTACACCCATTTAGTCCTGTGGGCTTTAGAGAGTGGGAGGGTAATGGAACCAGTCCAGCTACATTTTATTAGAGCAAAACTGCATTTTGGTCCAAGTTGTTTCAAAAACACTCAATAAACAAAGCACACTTCAATATGATGTCCTGAAAAGGTCACCAAATCTTATTCCTTTGGGAAGAGAATTAAGTTAAATAAGACTTGGTTGAGCAATAATAGCACTCTAAAGGGAATTTTGCTTTTTCTTGGACAGTATAGGTTGCGATCTTTTGCTGAATCCTTCCTCAGTTGCATAATTTAGTGATACAAACATAAAGTGCTGCTATTTACAGGGCACTATTTACAGTTCTAATTCCTCTGAAATGAGGTTTTATCCTAAGGGCTTCCACACTTCACTGGCACTTGGGTTGTAAGAATTTAAAGTTGAAGACTTTTCTCCTCACCTTAGCTTTAATGCAA
Organism: Origma solitaria; assembly: GCA_013397895.1. Classification (NCBI taxonomy): domain Eukaryota; kingdom Metazoa; phylum Chordata; class Aves; order Passeriformes; family Acanthizidae; genus Origma; species Origma solitaria. Next base: position 781,733 of record VZRL01003080.1, on the reverse strand, counting down.
GGATTTTATTTTCCATTACTTACAAGTTATCTGTACCACACTTATTAGACATTCATTAAAGGGCTCCTTTGGATCAACTCAAAGCACCCTGAGCACTTTTCCACATTTTTGTGATTGCTTTGGAGAGTCAAATATGATTATTTTCCAGATTGAGACAGCAATATGTTCCAAATATCCCCATCCCTCCCAAATAAATATCCCAACCAAACAAAAAACATGTCTATAAATCAAGTTTCATTATATGGTCTTTATGAAACTTTTCTAAGGCCAACACAGATGAGGAAGGATAGCAGATGACTCTGGCCTGCAGTGGAATTTTATTCTGCTCTGCAAAGCAGAAGTGCTGTAGGAAAAAATGTCACTGTTGTTACCAATGTTGCCACCCTAAAACAAAAGTCAATTTTAACCAACAAGTTTGTTATAATTGATTCTTTTTACATGGAACTATTCTAGGGTATGGCTGATTTTTTTGAATAAAGCGTATTTATGGAGTGTAAAATAAAAAAAATATTTGTGCTTTGCAATTTTTTATTTTACTAAGTGAAATATTCACGCTCATTAGATTTCTGATTTCTATTACTACGGGAAAATCCTCCACTTTTAAAGGTACTAAAACATCTGGCTATATTTATACAGAACCCAGACAACAACTCCACATTTTGTCTCTTGAGTTTTTTTCCTCTGGCTTCTTCCTACCTCATATAGTGCACAGTCTCCTAAGTGTACCAGCCCTGGTTGCTGGGATCGTGCCTGGCATTAAACACTTAACAGAGACCTTTTGTTGCTCACTGCATGGTTTCGACAAATGGCAGATTGTTACAGCAGGAGCTGTGTTATCAAAAATCAATCAAGAGTGTGCCAAAAACCCTGGCTCCTTTTGCAGAATTCCAATGTGGAACAGGCATTGTCTAGATTGGAGAAAGAGGCAACTCATAAAGTCCAGCCAAATAAAAACCTTAGGAAGAATGAGAAACAGAGAGATGTCCAGGTGGAGACAACAAGTGTGTCCCCAAGTATTCTTTTTTACTTGCTTTTGCTAGAAAAATCCCTAAAAGAGGGAACCTTTAAGAGCTGACTGCGGTGAGGACTAGTGAGGGTGAGTGTCCATCTGCATTTAAGGAGGTGGAAGTAAGGAAGAGGAACAAATCCAAGGAATTCAGCTGAATGTGGAAAGCTATTGGAACAAATTATGAAACAGCCTGTGAGCACTTGGAAGAAAATACAGCACTCAGAAATGTCCAGCAAGGTTTTGTAAAGAGTAAAGCATGTTAATGGAATTTAGTTCCTTCCCTGGCGTGGTAGCTCGCTGTGCAGGGTTCACGTGGTCAGGTTTTGGTAGCAGGGGCTTTACAGGGGAGGCTTCTGTGAGGAGGTGCCAGAATCTTCCCAAAGTCCAACAGAGCCAATGCCAGCCCCAGGACAGACCCTCCACTGGCCAGGCCGAGCCCATCAGCAGCACTGGTAGCACCTCTGGGACAATGGATTTAAAAAGGAGGAAAAAACTTTTACACAATAGCAGCCAGAGGAAAGAGGAGTGAGAATATGTGAAAAATTAGTCCTGCAGAAATCCAGGTTGGTGAAGAAGGATGGGGAGGAAGTGCTCCAGTCCCTGGAGTGGAGATCTGCCAAAAACTTCGACTTGGTGAGGCAGTTGTGCCCCTGCAGCCCATGGAGGTCCACGGAGGAGCACAGATCCACCTGCAGCCCCTGGAGGTCCATAGAGGCGCACAGATCCATCTGAAGGTCCATGGAGGTCCACGGAGGAGCACAGATCCACCTGCAGCCCGTGGAGGACCCGATGCCAGAGCAGGAGAATGTGTCCTGAAGGAAGCTGAAGCCCGTGAGGACACCAGGCTGGAGCAGTCTGATCCTGAAGGACTGCAGGATCAGAAAGGAGCTGTGCTGGAACAGCTCACGAAGGCTTGTGCCAGTGGGACTCCACGCTGGAGCTGGAGAGGAGCATAAGGAGGAATGTGTGATGAAGTGACCACAACCCCCATTCCTCATCCCCCTGTGCTTCTGGAGGAGCATGAGGTACAAGAGTCAGCAGTGAAGCTGAGGCTGAGAAGAAAGAAGGATGGAGGGAAAGTGTTCTTAGCTTTTCTTTCATTTCTCACTGTTACTAATTGACAATAAACGAAATTAATCTTCCCCAAGTCAGGTCTGTTTTACCCTTGGCAGTAACTGGTGAGGGTTCTCCCTGTTCTTAACCCAACCCACAAGATTTTCACCTAATTTCTTCCCCTTGTCCTGCTAAGAAGGAGTGAAAGAGCAGCTTGATGGGCACTTGTTGGTCAATCCGCCACACTCAGCTGATGACAGGGAAGCATCTGATGCAATTCCTTAATAATAAAGCTTGGAGATAGATGAACTGGAAAAAATTACTATAAAGTAATCACAAAATTCAGTGATATGACTCAGAACAGGGTGCAATAATTGCTACCCAACAGAGATGGCATAAAATAGCCCCTCTCAGATTGTGATTTATATCGCTGTAAAATAGAAATCCATTCAATTTACATGAGCAACTGGCATCAACCTGTGCAGGCAGGTTCAACACTTAAATTGATCTCGTTAAGCAGAAGAAATGGCCTAAATTAATGAATTTATTAAAAACAAAGAAACGAGAAATCATGGACTAATTAGGAAAAAAGAGAACCTCTCATGGCAGCAGTAAGAGAGAATAGGCTCTACAAGCAGAATATGAAAGAGAATAATACTTGGGAAACTAAGCAAATGTCACCCTGGGCCATATCAGCAGGACTACTGTAACTCAGACATAGGAGATAAACTTCGCCCTTCATTTATCCCCTGTTCATTTGTCCCCTGTTCATTTATTCCCAAATCCAGAAGACCCTTCAGCACCTCTGACTTCCAGAGCTCAGTGCCAGCTTTGGATAATGCAAGTTTAAAAAGAAGTAAAGAAAACAGAGTGTGAAGAACTACAATCCTGGCAAGCCCTTTAAGCAACAAGACTTATGAGGAAATGTTTTAAAAATAAAGTTTGTTGTGCTTTTCAATACTAAAAGGGGAAAAGAACCAGTAGAAATGCCACAGAAAAACAGAGAGAAGGAAAGCCTGAAAACTGCTGGTCTTCCTGTACTCAGAAATGTTATCAAGAGAAGGAAAACTTGTTCTCCAAGCACTCTCAGCCTGTGATAAGAAAGAACTAACAGGAAGAAAAAAAGAAACATAATTCCTTAAAATAATGTATCTCAGAAGAACCTAGACAACCCCCAAACTCTATTTCTGGAGGATTTTAAAAGAAGTATAAGAAGTGTTGATAAGCAATGGTTACATTTACTTGACCCTTTTTCCAAAGAGGCACAGATTCTCATTCTCCGTCCTCTTCAACTCTAGTTTTCTATAATATGATATGAAAATACATGTTCTGTTCTTTCCACTAAGAGCTACTTGGAAGCATTCTCACTTTAAGGGGGAAAAAAAGTAATATTTGGAACTGCTGTGACTTTCTTTCCAGCTCTGGTTTCCTGTCAATAGACTAAAGCCTTGATTTTCACTCAAAGCCTTGAGGCTATAGCCTGTTTTTTCAAATGTTTACAGTAAGACAGTACTTCCAGTAGTGTTTCCATCTAGCATATTTTTTTAATCCCTTTTCATGCAGCACTACATTGCTTTTGGTACTTCTTTTCTGAAGTCTTTTGCTGTTTAAATGGTTACAAATACGAGAAACTGCCTGAGCTTCCCTAACCCTCTTTGCATAGGAAGATGGATGAAAACCTTCTTTCAGTCCTTTGCGGGGTCACATCCCATTTTCCAGCATGTCTGAGCCTCCCTTCACATATTCTGGTGGTGTTTATGCTGCTTTCCTTCTTGGAATATTTACATCATTAGTAAACTGGGCACATAAAATAATTAAATATTTGCACTGTGAGTAGGTTGAGCACAAAGCAATAAACAGCAAAAATCATGCTCAGCTTCCAGTTACTGGTTTTTTGTCTACTTTGTACAGAGATCTGTGCCCATGCTGCACAAAGCCCTCGCCAGCTGGGCTACCCACTTCCTCAGTGGAGCTTCCTAGACTTAAAACCATCTTAAATGCAGTTCAAGTTTCTAAAACCCAGCAGCTATACCATGTGTTTATACTTGAAGTGAGAAATAGTCTAAAGAAGATGAAGTTGACTTTTACATCAGATACCAGATCCCTCCCACCCCTTTTTATTCATGCCTTCTGCTACTACATCCCTCCCTCTTATGACCAGGAAAATAGGAATCTGTCCCATTCAAAAAAAAATTTAGAAAAAAAAAAGGGGGAGATTGAACAAAGAACATGTTACAATGCCCAGGTTTTCCTCTTAACTGAAAGCACCTCAAATCTTTAGTCAATCAGTCAGGCGGGGATAGATATGCTGTTCCTTTTCTACTTTTATAAACAAACCGCCTATATTAAGGAACTGATTTAAGTATTTAAACAGAAACACACATCAATGGCAACAATGCATCATTATTGTTATTTAACTACAGGAAGGACTTCGGGTGTCATAACATAAGTGAATGTTTATGAGAAAGAGGTGTTTTAAAATAGTGGTTAATCCCAACCTTAAATATTTACCAGATCGGCAGACTCAGTATCACACTCCGTGCCCTGGCTCAGCCCTTCTGCAGCACCAGGGAACACACGAACTGAGGCCCCTTCAGATTATTCCAGGGAGGTTTGACACTTGGCCAGGAAAACTCTTGAGTACATAACATAACTGCTGGATGTTGGCAGTGGGCATGCAGACGATGTGGCTCTAAAAATGTCTAGTTCAGTACGCTGCAGCTACTGGGGAAAAAAAAAGGACACTTCCCCTTTTGGTGAAGAAAGTTCTGCTTTGATAAACTTCTAACAAGAAGCACTGGCAGCTGCAGAACCCAGGGCACTTTTGGTACCAGCAGTTATCATGAGACACATTGCTGGGGCTTTTTTCCACCCTGGGCTTTCAGTGTGCTGCTGGTTCTGTTTGATCCTCCCGCAGAGAGCACAAGCTCCCCTGCAGCACTGAGAGTGGCTGGTCCCAACAGCCAAACACTCCTTTGAAGCCACTAGGATACAGCTGAGGATCCATTTTCCACAGCACCTTCCCTGGACCAGAAATTCTGATAACCTGCTCTGGCAAATTTGCAAGAAGCAGGGCCCAAACCAAGGATGTGGATTCTCTCATCCAGAAAAAGCCCTGAAGGACTTTACCATGAGGCTGCTTTGCAGCAGACAGGGTCACTCATCTTGCACTTTGGGGGTAAAATCACCAGAGTCCTCCATCCCATGAGTGTTTATCACTCAAGCTTGTCATTCCATGAGCTCTTGCCTGAGGTTATGGAGAGGTGGTAGATCAGACTTGCCTCCTGCAGGTATCCCTGGAGTCCTTGGGACCCTTCCTGGAAAACCATCACACACAGAGAGAAGGAACGAATGTGGTCTGGCTTTCATGTGTGCATCAGGAGCTTTTAGTGTGGCCAGGAGTAGGATTAAGCTAAAACCCGATGAAAGGCCAATCAATAATAGGTCTCAGGCAGCTCAAGTCTGCATTCAGACTTTGTCTTGAGTTTCCAATAGTGACAGATAGAAAAGATCAAGAAAAACCCCTTTTACCATTGAGAATAAACTGCTCTAAAGCAGCTTCATAGCTGCCCAGGGAAGCAGGGCAAGAGCAGTCTCTTCTCTCCGCCTGCACCAAATGCCACAGGAAGAACACAAGATTAAATTTGGCTTCTGTGGTCTTTTCTGTCTTGAAACTAATGACACTGATAACCCAGCAGGAAGAATCAGATATGGCATACCTGGTTTTGCAGGCAAAGAATCTAGTTTAAAGTTTTTTATTACGTCCATGCTACTTTATACAATTTTTTAAGCGTGTTCCCAATTTTACTCTAATTCCCTGTTTAAAATACTGCTGCAGACAGACCTTTATGCTTTTCACAATGCATATAACTAGTTATGGTCAAGGCTTCCTTTCTGAGTTAAGAATTTTTTTCAGGACTTATTTAAGTTTCTAACAAGATGTCTTTGAAGTTCTGTCCAAATATAGCTTGAGATATCATGTGTGAAAATTGACAGTAAAAACTGCAACAGATTTTTGCCTCCTTTAAACTCTGATAATTTTTAAAGAGCTTCTTCAGAGATAAAAATAACCTATGACGTGTGGGACAAACAAAGCCATAAATACATTCCATCAGGGAAAGCGTGCTTACAGGAAATCTTACATTCAGCAACAAATATTCTTCGTTCTTCCCTTATCAGTTTGCTCAGGATCTTTCAGAGCTGAAGGGACACCAAGTGTGGTACAGTCAGTCTTTTCAGATACAGGGCCTTTAATCACAAAACGTTTCGTTTCGGTGTGCTCACATCACTCTCCCAGGGTGCTGCTGGTGATTATCATCCTGCTCAGATCTCTGCTCTTGTGCCTCAGATGCATTCAAGCTCCACGATCCATGGTGCTGTTTGCTGGGAGAGATTCTCCCTTTTTGCAAGGCTGCCCAGAACCACAGACCTTGTGTGGGTGGATTACAAAATTTGTGCCTTTACACAAAGTGTGCCTACGTGCACTCAGAACCTGCTCATCCCACAACACCGATATTTGTGCTAGCTCCAATACTTGTCATTTCCAATAACCTTGAAGCATTCAAGACTTATACTCTGGCCTTGGCTCCCTAGCAGAAAAGGAGAAGGAATTTCCTCACCACTTCAGTAGTAATTTTTTTGCCACAAAATGCCTCTCAAGATTAATTTTTAGTAAAATAACCTTAACTTAGTAAATTAACCTTAGCTTACTAAATTAACCTTAATTTAATAAATTAGCCTTAACTTAGGAAACCAGCCTTAACCTAACCTTAGCTCTACCCAGCAATGCTATACCAAAACTAATGAATAATAATTGGCCACTTTTGTAAAGCTTTGCTACACTCTGTTAAACACCTGTGGCCTTGCACCCGTGGATGTTTTGTCTCAGCGCTGGGTGATGAAAAGCTAAATTAAATCCTCACTCATGCTGGCAGACACTTACAGAGTTCAATGAGGTAACAGGGATCAACACACTCTTCCTGAAAAGCTGCTTTTTCCTTTTAACACCTCTGGTGATCCATCCACTGTGGTGAGGACACAGGAAGCAGCAGCAGCAGCAGCAGCCTGGGCACATTATCTCTCCACAGACTGTGGGAATTCCTGCCCCCTGGGCTGTGATCACTGCTGGGCATCACCAGCTGGGAAATGAGCTGTGTAGGAAAGAGAAATGATGTGTCTGAATACTGCATCTTCCACCAGGGCCATTTAGGATATGAGCTAGAAGGACTGTGCTTCCTAGAAAATAAACACAACTAGCCCTTAAAGAGGCATTTTTTCCAGCTGCTCTTAACACTGCTTTGGTTGCTCCTTCTTACTCTGCTTGGCCTGTACTTTTTATCTCTGTTCATTAGATACTCTCCAACACAGCCCTGAAAGTTTTCAGTTGTTATGACATCCTTGTCCACAGCATTTTCACTGGAATTCCTTCCCACTCCAGTTGGTGCTCCCCATTTCGTCCCTCTGAATCAAGTTTTATTTACAGTGTGCTCTTTTCTTTCCAGTGACAACTGGAGCTGGAAAAAGGCAGAGCAGCCACCTCCTAACAATAACTTGAACCAATGTTTTCTGATCTAAAACCCATCTTGAGCTGTAGCTCTGATAATGCTGACCACCTATTTGTTCAAAAAAGAAACATGTTTACAGGTTTTAAATGATGTTGATCTGCTCACATCAGCCCTCAGTTGTTTGCTCTGTTAGATACTTGTTCTGAACATTAAGAAGTGGGTCAGAAATGATAATTTTTCTTCCAAAATTAACAGAGACCTTATGCCTCTAATTCCTTGGGTTTTTAAAGATCTAAGCCTTTATCCCATATCCAGCGGACATGCTGCACAGTGGAATTTCAGTCTAGGAATTGGTTATTTTGGCAAGTATGTGGAGCCCCCAGAGTTCACCTTTCACTGTCACTCGTCACCCTTCACTGTTCCCTGTTTCACAGGGGCCATCCCAACACTGCTGTGATCTCCTCTCTGCCCTCCTGTGCTGGCTTTCCTTTGGGCCTGCTCCTTCCACTGAGTGGAATTTATTTCGGTTTCCTTAGCTTTATGTTACTGTCTTAAACATCAGACAGCCTTCCAAGCCACAGTTTGTAGCTGTTGCCCCATTATATTCTCCACCCCTACCAAAAAGGGTTTGTGTTCAGCATCCCTCCCATTTCCTGTCACACAGGTGTGGGCTGCTGTTGGACCATCCCTGGGTCTCCTTTTGCCAGGCCCAAGCAAGCCCAGCTCCCTAACCTTCTCCTTGAAGATCATCTGCCCTACCCCCATAACTATCTTTGCAGCCCTTTGCTGAGCTTTTAAGGTTCTTGACATCCTTGTGGGTCCAAAACTGGTACCACCAGGGATGAATAAAGGAGGTAATAATTTTCCTGACACTGCTTCTCCTGATGTAACTTCATGTGCTGTTTGCACCACCTGCAATGAGAGCAGACTATAGCTTCCTTGTTCATTTTGGCCTCCATCGTGACCCCCAGGTTCCCTTCCATAAGATCTGAGCCATTCAGTTCCCAGCCTGTGCTGATGTGTGGGGTTATTCCACCCCAAGCACGGAACCTGACACTTCTCCCTGCTGAATTTCAGGAAGTTCTTGTTGGTGCAGTTTTCATGTTTCTCAAAGTCCTTCTGGGTTAAAGCTTTGTCACTTGGGATATCAATCACTTTCCCTTGCTAAGCATCATTTGGAATTTGCTGCAGGGTGCACAACCTTTGTCTCATCATCCTAATCAATGTACAGTGAGGACACTGAACAGTCCTGGACCTCTGTGGCACTCCACTTGTTACTGGCCCTCAGCTGGATCATGATTGATTGAATAGCCATTGATTATGACATGCTTTAGGCCTGGCATCACAACCATTTTTCAAGCACACTCACGTATCCCATACTTTCTCTACTTGAAAATAAGAATGCTGTGGGTGACAGTGTCAAAAATGTTATCAGAGAGAAGATATATATTATATTCTCCACTGTCTCTTTATTCACATAGCCAGTCTTTTTCCAAGGACGAGTGTCAGGCACCTCCACTAAATGACACAATGTTTTAGAGATGGCAGACATCAGCCTGGCTATCACTCATCTTTGGTGGTTTCACCAGTTGGGTGGCTCCTCCAGCAAAGAGCCTTTCTCCTTTTTGCCTTAGGCCGAGGAGAGCTTTCTTGAAGGTACGATTTGGATTGCAAATATTTCTAGTCTATTCTGTGGTATCTTGAGAAATCCTTCATTTTACTTTTACATTTGCTTTCTGATAAAGATACAGCAGTTATGTTTTATTTATGGGAGTGTCTGTATTCTGTTAAAAAAACTTATCAGAGTTGCTCTTGAGTTAACTGAAAGCTGTTAAAGATATCAAAAATTTCAGTTGCTGCAAGAAATAAGACTATTGCCTTCCTTTTGGCGCCCAATTTCTGATAGAAAGCTGAAATGCTGCTGAAATTTCCCAGTGTTTTCCACCTATCCAAAGGCTGCCAGCAGAGGTGGTGCTTCACCTGCTGCAATTCTTCATTAGTGAGAAGTTTTTGAGAAGCACTGATGGCTTGAGAGGTTTGCAGGGGCTCTGCTCTGTTCAGTGTTTAACTCTAGGTGGATGCATGTGATAATAAAACCCACGGAGGAGCCTGCTCAGCTCCTCTGGATGTGTGCAGGCTAAAAGGGGCAGGGTGTGAGCTCGACACCCAGCCTGCTCACATGCTGAATTTCTGTTCTGCTCCCTGGCTCTGGCCTGCCTTCTCCCCACGAGCTGTCACCAGGCAGGATGGGGATGACCACACTCCAGCCTCTGCAGCCTCCCAGGGCTGTCCCATCCTCCTGCAGAACCCCACGCATACCCTGGGGGATGCAACACAGCCCTTCAGCCTCAGGCCATAAAAACATCGCTCTTGCGCGTTGCAACACCACCCTTAGATTATTCCAGAGCCTTTGAACTAAAAAACAAAAATAAAGATAAATCTTGGGACTGAAGGGACACCATTTGCAGCACAGAAAGAAGCCAGGGACGAATGCCACACAACGTGTGGGGCCAGTCTGACACAGAGGGCTCGGCAAAGACTGAAGTCAGGCCACGCCACTTGGAGTCAGGGCCAGACACTGGGGACTGGCCATTTTATATTTAGCAGAATGGGCACAGCATCTGTTTGAGATGCAGCTTGTACGGGCCAAAACTCAACACCAAAGTGGGATTTTTTTATGACTCATTTGCTTTGCTAATCTGAAACAGATTTACCATGCCGTGTTTAATAGGGAACAGCCTCTAAAGCTATTAAATGAATGAGTTGCTGGTTTAGAGCTGGCTCTTTGATTCTGAACAACTGTTTTGAGATGGCTGGCAAAAAGAGCATGTCCAGTGTTGCTGCAAGAGCTGCAATCAGCTTACCTACTGCTCTCTTCTCCTGTCCCTACTCCCTCCATCACTTAAGGCTACACCCAGACTTTGTCAAAAGAAGCCTCAAGTGACCCAGATTGCAAACTGATTGCAATCAAAAACTAATGTCCTATCTATGTCCTCTCTGGCATCTCCTTCCTTGAAACTTTTGTAAGAAGCGATTCAACCCTTGTCTCCTCTACCCGGACACAAGAAAGGGAAAGAACCTGAGGTCTCTGTTTCATAGGTGTTTGTGTTTTATGCCCAGGAGTCCCAGACTATGAATGGGGTCCCAGTCCTGTTGGTGTGGTCAGCTCTGAGTACACTGTGCCAACCAGCAACATTACTTTGTGCTTCTTTGACTCTAGGTTCAAGGCTGTAAGCCCAGCTTTTATGACCAACAACTTCAGGAAAAAGCAGTAGCCATCTAACTAATCACAAGTGACACATGTCATTTAGCGTCTTGAAGGACCTGACTTTCTTTTAGTGAATTGCCTGGCTCTGTTACTGCTCTGTAAATGTGTTGCTCAGGGCAAAAGGACACACACTTTTAAGTGCATTTTCAAGCAGAGGGCACATGACATTAGACAACGATCAGGCCTTTTACCAGCTCTCCCTTATCAGACATCTGTGAGGACAGAATTCTGACTTGCACTTGCTTAGCTGCTCCTCAAACTGATAGGCACCCCCCAGGCTGTTCTGCTTGATTTTGAGCTATCTCAGCCTTGGTGGGTTCAAAAGTTCAGCTGAGATGTGAGTTGGACGTTCCTTCAGTGAGGCTGTGAAAAATGGAATGGGAAGGATTCTGGTACACACAGATGAACTCGTGGCTACGTGTTTGTGTGTATAGCAACGCCTCAGCCAGACTGAGTGGGAGGAAGAGGTGAGGGGGGAGGGAAGTACTTTCAGATTTCTAGCCAGTAGAGGAACTTCTTTAAAAATATAACAGCTAAAGACTGGGGCTACAGGGAGAGAGTTGGAGCAGTTGTACTTCAGCTTTGGAGCAATTTTGCTCAAACAAATAATGACCACAGAGAATCAAAAAGATGCCAAATTCCATTGGGTGCCTTCTGCCCTGGTCAGTATAGGAATCGCAGGCATCTCGGCTAAAGTGACCTGCAGCAAAGTGTTTGAAATCAGGAGATTTCCCGGTGGCTTCCAAGTCCCATGATCTCTTTTCTTCTAATAGCCTAATTCATCAGAGCACAGACTCATACACAACACCTCCTTGGTCACATCTTCCTGCTAAAGGACAAGCTGCTGCAAAGTTTGGTTTGCATAAATGACTTAAAATCCCCTTCAAGTTGCTTGTGCAGTCCCCAGGTGAATTCTGTTTGAACATCCCTAACACTGTGCCTCCAGGGTGGATGTGAGCAGGGTTCATAATGTTCAAACACATAGAATACCCCCTCTCCAGTATGTGAAAGCAGCTTTTAAAAAAAGACATTCACAACTTACTTCTTTAAACTTGCTGTTGAATTTGCAGCACTGAATAGCATTTGCAGTGGATGGTCAGTCAGATTGTCCCCCCTGAGCAAATCACAGAACCACAGAACCACAGGATATGCTGAGCTGGAAAGGACCCACAAGAATCATCAAGTGAATGGGGATGGAGTCCTGGCACTCCAAGGTTTTGGCCAGGCAGACTGAGGGAGGATTACAGATGCAAGAAGCTGTAGATGAACAACTGTGGCATTAGCTGGGCTCTGTTAAAATCTCTGCTCACTCGGTGCTTCAGAAATTTAATAAGTGGTCGGCATAGCTTGTCTTCTTGTAGGTAATTTTGGAAAGAAAAGTTCAAGGGGAAGAAATGTCAAAGGGCAAATGTTAATGCTGAAGGCAGTACTTTCTAACTGGCTTTCTTTAGGCAGAACAAATCCTGTCTGATCAACTCAAACTTTCTTGTTGGGGATGGGATGGAGAAGGCCACCCATCTCTGAGAGAGCTGAGAAAAATCCACCCACATTTACAGCCTTTCAACATTTCATTTCTCCCACCTCTGATTGCTGTGTAGGGCCATGGCACTGCTTTTAGCTCACAGTTAAAACAGATCTCTGTACTTCCTTGCTTGCCCATAGTTGACCACAAAAAGAAAACATGAATAAAACAATAATCTCATGCCAGCTTGGTAAAGCCACACTTGTAAGGAACTTGTTGTGTTTATCTGTATGTTTAGTGTAGATCACTAGAGGAACAAGCTCCCTACAATTGTCCATGCAGGTGTGTACATGTGTGTTTAACAGGTGGGCAGGTCTGGAGAGTATGACATTCGCGCAGCAGGAACAAACAAACTCATGCAGAAGGCTCAGGTGCCCGCAAACCCAATTCTGTGGTACCCCAGCAGCCCCAAACAGCTTTCTGTTTAGACCATCGGACAAACAAGAGGGCAGGTGAGTAGCAGGTCACCACACAGGCCCTGCTGGGGCCATCAGCAAGGACAGGGATCTTCATAGGCAGTGTTCAAATGTCTGCTGCACAGTGGCAAGCAGGTGACAAAGAAGGATACACAGAACCCACCTGAGTAGACAGAGACTACATCTGTGTGTTACACTTTGATTAGCTGAACCTCACAGAATCACAGAATCACAGGATCACAGACGGTAAGGTTGGAAGGGACCACCGTGGGCCGTCTGGTCCAGCCTCCCTGCTCCAGCAGGGTCATTCCAGAGCACATGGCATGGCACAAGATTGTGTCCAGATGGTTCTTGGATACCTCCAGTGAGGGAGAGACTCCAAACCCTCTCTGGGCAATCTGTTTCAGTGCTCAGTCACCCACACAGTAAAGAAATTCTTCCTCATATTCAAAGGGGAACTTCCTGGGCATCAGTTTCTTTCTGCCCATTGCCTCTTATCCTATTTCTGGGCAGCACCGAGCAGAGCCTGGTTCATCCTCTGACACCTCCCTTTAGACAGAGGTCCCTTCTCAGTCATCTCTTCTTAAGGCTGAACAGGCCCAGCCTTTCCTTGAAAGAGAGGTGCTCCAATCCCTTCATCAGCTCTGTCTCCCTCCACTGGATCTGCTCCAGGAGCTCTGTGTCTCATGTGCTGAGGAGCCCAGAACTGGACATAGCGCTCCAGGTGAGGCCTCTCCAGGGCTGAGCAGAGGCACAGGATCACCTCCCTGACCTGCTGGCAGTGCTGCTCCTAATGTACCCCAGGACACCTTTGGCTTTCCTGGCTCCCAGGGCACTGCTGGCTCATGGACAGCTGCTGCCCACCAGCACCCCCAGGTCCTTCTCCCCAGAGCAGCTTTCCAGCAGGTCAGCCCCCAGCCTGTACTGATGCTCAGGGTTATTCCTCCCCAGGTGCAGGACCCTGCATTTGCCCCCTTAGTCTGAAACATAGCTACCACTGAGACCTCTAAAGCCACAGCTGGGCTGCCACCGAATCAGGATGTGTGTGAAACCACTGCCACCCTGGGAAAAGGAGTTGCTCTAAACCCTAACTGAAACCCCAGCTGGGATTTCTTTCTTTTGTCTTATCCTGTGCAAGTTTCAGTGAATCCCTGCTGGCTTAACCTTTGCACAATAGATAGATTCAAAAATGAAGGCTCTCTTTGTGAGTTCTCAGTGTGAGAGACAGGTTTTCATCTAGATATTGCAATTGGAGACTTTTCTGTTTGGAGGAGGAGTGGAAGTATGCAGCAAATCCCAATTCCCCTTCCAACTGTAGCAGGGATATAGAGCTATCTCTCTGCCTTCACTATGACATCTGTGAGCTGCAGAGCCAAATTCTTCCTTTTTCCTGTTTGGCTTGAAGAACTTTCATTATTTTTACAAAATGCATTAACTCCTTCAGGAGGAATTGCAAGCAAAGCATTGTGCAATGGATGCACACCCACCCTGTAGGCTGTGGCTGAGACTTTTCCCTGGTTAGCAGAAGAGCTGTGCTCAAACACAGCCGGGTATGGTATCTGACACCGAGCCCCTGGCCGCCTGCATCCTCTGTGTGTTATGGATTGTGAGAAAACTCCCAGCGACCATAGGTATTCAACTCAGAGAGAGCTCACAGTCAAAAACCTTATGTGGAAATAAACATAAAATCTATTTTAGACCTTGTCTCTCTTGGCTTTTTCTCTTGGCCAGCTTTAATATTTACCAGTCATCATGATGACTTCTCATAAACCCAGTTCCTAGGCACTTATTTGTCCATGTGCACCGGACTGAAAGCCCGAGAGCAGGGCTGGGCAGCAGCGTCACTCGGCTGTGAGTCCTGCTGGGAAAGTCGCTCACAGATCCCACACCAACCAACAGAGCTTCCTACAGAAATGCTCCCCCTGGTAAAACACTGCACCAAGACCTCCTGAAGGGACAAAGCTATTCAAAGCAAAACAGTTCAAACCCCCCCAGCCCCTCCATTCATCAAATGAGCTACCGATAAATGCAGTTCTCTGAAATACATTTAAAAAAAAAATCAACTTCCTTTGCAAATGGCAGGAAGTTCCTAATGCAAGACCAAATAAATGACTCACCCCCCATCTATGCTTTTGCTGAAGAAGCTAAACCTGCCAAAAGCAGTTTCCAAACTGGAAATAAGTACTTAAGTGGGGATATGAATAATACCAGGCAAATCTCTGACAAAGGCATGTGAATCTTCAGTCTGTGGTGTTATTTATTTATATTTTTAATTGAGGTCAATGGCCTTGGTTCAAAGCTGCATTGAATAATTTTTGGAAGGACAACTGATCTGTATGGCTACATGTCAGCATCATCAAGGGATCCAAAGACAACAACAAAAGGCTATAGTAGAATAAAATTCCCAGTGGATGGGGTGTGATATTTGATGGGTCACACAGGGAATTCTTTTAACATGAACCAGCAAACATCAAGTATATTTTTCATAAAACATGTAGCTTAATCCAAAATTATCCCTCCTGTATTGTTAGCAAGAACAAGGGAACACCCAGTTTCTTTTGCAGTGACTAATAATATTACCACTGCTTAAATGTAAACAGTGTGCAGAGATCTTTCTAAACAAATGCATAATATTTTTTGCAAAATACAACTCTGTGCTCCCACTTTATTTAACTCTTTTTCCTTCTTTGCTGCTGCAGCACAACCACTGAAATTTCCTGAGTTAATGCTGACATGGCAAGAAGTATAATGTCAAGGGAAAGAGGAATAGTCTCATAATTAAAATCTGTTTCCATAGCATTGAAATGGATGGAACTGATACCCTTTGGTGGACTTTGGATCAAGTCTCTACTCTGGTGGTTCTTCATTTGCACCACCCTCTTTTCCCTGGAGTCTTGTTAGCATCGATTAGTTAATGGCTTTAAAGTGCTATTTAAATGCTGAAATATTGTTACTGCCAGGTACTGGAACACATGGGCAGGTTTCTGCTCAGCACATATGATTAATTTTTCACTAGCATGGAATTATGGCCTTGCATTCTTTGTACAAAATATGTCTTTGTCTATGTGGATACCTACAACAACCAAATTTAGTAAAACAAAATAAACCAGTAAACCAAGGACTTGCTTACTTTACTTTTAAATAACTTGAAGACCTATGCTGTGATGTGAAGTGAAAGCCACCAGCAGCACTGGAGAGGTTTCAGGTTCATTTGCACAGCCTGTTTGTTGCGATGGGAATGGAGATCTGTGTCAGGGCAGCCACCCTTCCAGAGATGCTCTTCTCAAAAGGACAAGTGCATGCCAGCTGCACAGAGCTGGTTTATTAAATGAAATAATATTTACAGTAGAAGTAGCCATTAGGATTTCAGAGGGCCCACATGGGTGGCAGCTCGTATTGTCTCCCGAGCACAGCAGTTCCTAAAGTACACACGTCTGTACACGTACAGCTCCTGCTCCAGGAGCCGCTCAGCTGCTGTGGGAATGCAGTGAGAGCGGTCCTGCCGCCCAGCACGGCCTGAGAGCTCACTGGGGCTGTGTTGTTGCACTGGCAGCAGTGACACTGGCAAACTAAGCCTGGAAATTCCTGTTTTCCCAACCTGTCTTCCGAGCAGACTTTTTCAAGCAGAGGGGAGTGATGCTCCCAAGCTTTCAGCTGTACATCTTTCTGGCACAGGTCGGAATTTGGATCTCTGAGTACAAACTTTATCAATTACATCTTCACACAGTAAAGTACTTCCTAACTTGGATTTTTAGAATTACTTCATTTTCTTTCACAATCCACCAATCTCTCAAAAGTGACTATAAATCACCGTGTTATTCTCACACATAACTAGCAAAATAGCTGGGAAGAGTGCATGAACTAGTGAAGGCTCTGTTTGGATGCACAGATTACCAGGCTTTCCAAGGGACTCCTTGGGACTCCTTGGGACTTCTACCTGCCTGTCTTCAACATTTTTGAGGGTCCAACACTGCACGTGATCTAAACAACAAACTGCAAAGCCCAAAGCAAAAGAAAACATTTCATTTCAGTTCTCCAGTCCATTCCAGACTCAGTACTTGGTTTTTTTACTGCAAAAGTCTGCATCTAGAGCACAGAGAACAGTTCATTCCATCTGAATCTCTGAAGTTTTCAGCCCCTTCCCCAAAAAGCAGCCAAGCACAGCAGACTGCTTGAGGATGGGCCAAATCATACAATCCAGACACTGCCCCAGATCTGTTTGCTGAAGGACTGAATGTTTCTGAGCTAGGATATTGTTTCATGATCAGATGAAGGAAGGATTAATCTGTTGGAAAATTAGTCAAGCCCATGTTCTCGTTCTAGCGTTTCTATTTGTTCCATAACTTTGGTACACTGAGCTAGGCAGGTCTTCCATAACAAACACAGCATGCCAGTGACCTGATGACATAATTTTGAAGATATGGCTTCAAAATAGGCTCAGTTGCAAATTAAATTATTTGTGATGGTTTCATTGGTTTCCTGGCATCACAGTTTAAAATGATTATGAAAAAGATTAGGCCTTTTATCATTCAAAAAACAAAGAAAGCACATACAGAACAGCCCTGTCTTAGGATGACAAATGCTTCTCTTGTGTTGTTCAGAAATACTTTTCATCCTTGCAGACATTAACTAATCAAAGTGAAGAAAACAAGATAAGAATTTTCCTTTAATCTACACTTAGTAATACTTCAGAGTTATTG
This sequence comes from Origma solitaria, assembly GCA_013397895.1. NCBI lineage: Eukaryota > Metazoa > Chordata > Aves > Passeriformes > Acanthizidae > Origma > Origma solitaria. Next base: position 764,261 of record VZRL01003080.1, on the reverse strand, counting down.
CTGCACAACATGATCTCCCATAGTTTTGTGGTGAAAAAGGAACCAGACTTCCAGGGCTCTTTTTCCAAAGGCAGCAGTTTCTGACTCAGGTGCAGAAGCTGACTTAGGAGGAGAGAAACTAATAGGCATTTGAACAGCAGCGAGCTTTTGTAGACTCGACTTAATAAGCTTATTATAAAGCTGAGAAAACAGAGGCTGAGAGTTTAACAGGGTTTCAGAGTTAGAGGAATTTCTGATTTCCTCTTCAGGCCACTGCACAAGGGGGAATGACAACATGCTGTGGATTTCATCTGTTTGGGTCACAGTAACATGCCATAAAAGTGAAGTTGTTAAGTGAAATCACACACTCAGGGGAAGAGGATTTTACAGCAAAGTCACAGAGAAAGAAGCCCAGGCTGTGGCAGTTTCACCCACCTCTTGGTGGATGGCTACACACAGAACTGTGTATACAGAGATACTCCTTGCTCAGCAGGCGAGGGCCTCTTTTTGGAATAAATTATTAGCTGCACGTCTTGCCAGAGCTGTTCACTGGGAAACTCACCCAGCACTTGCAGCACCCTCTGCACCCTCTGAACTTCACCAGAAATGTGCAAAGGCATTATTTCCCTCCTGCAATCACAGCTCCTTGCCAGTGCTCATTTTAATGTGTGAGCATAAGATTTTGCAACTCCGGTAAACAGACTTTATATAGAAGTATGTAGGTGCGCTGGACTTTGACCGCCTGCGCCGGGACGCTGCTGTCGCCATCCTCAGCTCAGCCTTTCCCAAGGCTGCTGCTCCTCCGGTCCTTGGGCAGCCCTGGCACACATTCCCTTCTCGCCAGACCGAGTGGAGCCCAGGCTGAGCGGGGCGCGGGTCTCGCCGCCGGTCGCTCTCTCTCCAGCCCGCCCGGGACGCGCTCAGCGCTGAGCCTTGTCCCCTGGGACAAGGCACCCTCGGGCTTGCGGGCGTGCCTCGGGGCTCCCTCCGGATGGCCAGGGACCCTGCCGGGCCGGGCACAGGGCTGCAGCCGCCGCCAGCGCCCGGGGCCGGCGGGGCGAGCCCGGNCCGAGCGGCAGCGGCGGCGCAGGGACAGCGGGAGCACGGCAGGTGAGGGAGCGCTCTCCGTCTGTCTTTCTATCCACCCACCCACCTTTCCATCCATCGTTCCATCCATCCCTCCCTTCACCCATCCCTCCCTTCACCGAGCCCCGCGGACCTCGCCGTCCTCTCGAGCGCGCATCCTTGCATCGCCCTCCTACTTTTTCTGAACGCCAAATCCCTTTCCCCCTGGCTCCGAGCAGGTCTTTGCCGGGTGCTGGGGGCACGGGTGGCTCTCAGCGGGGCGGGGGCTCGGAGGGGGCAGCTCTCCGAGCCGGACCCCGGCCCTTCCCGGGAACGGGGGTGGCTGCGGGATGCTGCAGCCAAGGTCCGGGCTCCGGGTAGCGATGGGATGGGGTGGGATGGGATGGGAAACAGCTGTGAAGCCAAGGCTCATACTTTCTCTGCGGAAGCTGCCCAGCGGTGATCGCTTGTGTTTCTCCGCTCTCCGTGCGGTGTTTGCAGCACGGGGCAGCCGCGGCTGGTGTCGCTCGGTGGTTTCAGGGGGGTTGTTGTCATGGGATGTGATGATGGGCACAGCTCGCCAGCAGCTGCCCGGCGCTGCTCGGCTCGGAGTGTTTGAGGGCAGTGTGTGCAGGGGAGGCACAGCCACGCACTGTGCTTGATGAAATAAGGGATTTCACTTCTGCTGGGGAGGAGGTTTTGGTTAATGCTTTTCATCATGGTATAGTTTTCCTATGAAACGCTTGCAAGCTGGCATTTCCCACCACATAACCCACTATTTTACAAAGATCACAGTGCCCTGTTTAGCACCCCAGAACAGAACTTCAGACAGAAGTATTTGCCACCTATGTTATTTTGATGATTTTCTTTCTCCTGTTTAAATAGGAACTGTATTTTGAACCTAGAAAATGCAATTATAATGACATGGAAGAGGTCAAAGACAACCTGAAGCATTCTGTCCAGGTTCTCTGCATGGTGTTTTGACTGTTTTGGTTTCCTCTGGCTTTTTATCAACTTTTTTTTTTTGAGAGTGTCAAAGATACACACCTGTGAAAAACTCACTGTTGAGGGCAAGCAATGGAAATAACTTGTAAAGAAGAGCTATCAAGTGCTTCAGGTAAACATGTGAGAAGCCTGCCTTGCTGTTTTTAGCCTTGGCTGTTACAGGCATAATTTACATGAAAACTTCAGCCAGTGGCATTAAGCTGTGCACTTTGAACTTGGCTCTAGGAACATGTTTGGTTTTTTGGTTTGGGGGGGATTTTTTTTGTGTGTGTGCTTTTTTTTTTTTTGGTTTGGTTTTTTTGGGGTTTTTTGTTATGGTTTTTTGGGGGGTTTTTTGTTGTTTTTGTGAGGTTTTTTGTGGGTTCTTTTTGGGAAGCGGGTTTTTTGTGGGTTTCTTTTTGTTGTTTGTTTTAATTTGGTGCTCTTTTAACCAGAGGGTAATGTAGTTTGACATAGAATGGCTGTGTTTTTATCACAAGTACTTGAGTAAACAGCAGGCAGCTAATGTTGTATGATGTTTTCTGCACAGCAAGAATTTAATTACTTCGTATGAAATGGTAAAACTCAGAGTCGATGCAGCAAAAATAGTGATTCTTAAAAGCTTGCACAGTTCCCAGGGTACTAATGAGCCCCATGCCCTCAAAGAAGAGTCATTCATGAGTGTGTTCAGGGGAAACTGGTGAGTGTTTTGATATGGGAAACATAAATGCAGTGAAAACAGGTTTTAATGTAGTAATGAGAGACTCCTTAGGGTGTCTGGGTTTTATGCCTCGTATTTTTCAGTAAAAACTGAACAGATGCCATGGCATAACAGTTTGGGAACTTGGAGGCCTCAACTTCTGAATCTGAGTTCCTTGTGCAGCAGATAATGGAATGGATTTGATTTCAACATTGAATTTCTGCAGTTACTGAACTCAGAGAACATAGAATGTTTTTTGTTGAAAGATTATCTAGTTCAAGGCCCCTGCCATGGGTGGGAGCACCTTTGACTAGACCAGGTCGCTCAAAGCCCCATTTAATCTGGCCTTGAAAACTTTCAGGGGTGAAGCATCCACAGCTTCTCTGGCAACCAGTGCCAGTGCGTCAGCACCCTCACAGGGAAGAATTTCTTCCCAATATCTAACTAAAATGGGCCTTCTTTCAGTGTAAAGCCATTCCCCCTTGTCCTGTCATTACACACTTTTGTGAAAGGATGAGCTCATCCCCTGGAATGGGAACACTTTGAAGTGACTGACCTTGAACCAGGCTGGGGAAGAAGGGTCTAGAAGGTCTTGACAAATTAGGGTTTTCATTTGTTTCCCTTAGAAAGAAGGGTTTGTGTACTTTTTTCCTGCATTCACTGGCCTCTTTACCAGGATGACAGCAAGATAGAGATGTCAAAGTGTCAGGTGTCCACAGAATTAGGCAATCGCCAAAGAAGTGTCATCCTCTGCTGAGGGAGGGCTGCCACATGTGCTGCCTGTGTTTGGGAACCAGCACCTGGGCTACCAGAAAACAAGCTCTGAAAGTTTTCAGTTTGTGCCTCACGCAATGGCTTTTTTTATTCTTGCCAAAGTAAAAAGGAACACTAAAACTGTGACAAATCATCTGGGTAGGTTGTATGAATGGTCAGTAAAACCAGCAGGATTCCCCTATTGTCTTTCCTCCAGTGGGAGGTACTCTGCTCTTTGAATATTCCTTTTTGGACTATGACAATTACATGGGGAGATTACAGGGCACCTCTTGGAACACTTTGGCAAGGAAATCTGGTCCTTAGAAATAGTTACAAGGCAATTAAGTAATTTGCTCTTGTAATTCAGTTGGGATTAGCAGTGAACTGGTGGGAGAAAATTCTTTGATTCAGATTTTTAAACCTAGATGATTAATGTCTTTGACTGAAGTGCAACATATGTCTTCTCATGACCAGTTTAAGAGATTTTGACAGACTTCTAACTTCCCACAGAAAATACTGTTTCTTCACTTAACCTCATTAGAGCACAAAACATAAAGCATATATGTAATGAGACATTTCCTGCTTTTATTGTCTCAAAATAGACAAAAAGAAAAGATACAGAAGGGTTGAAACTGGTTTGAAGCTCTTCAGAATGAAATGAGTAGAAACTGGTAAACTCTCAAAAATAATACAAATTCTAATTGTGGTGGATCATTGAAGCAATGTTTACATCATGTGCACAGCTGGAAGCTTAAGGCAGCAAAAGCCTGTTTGCTGTCAGGGAGAGCATAGCCTGGGGACGCAGTGGCCTGGATCAGTTCAGCCACAGCAATATGTGACAAGAGTGACTTTCTCTAATTGCACTGGTTTGATCACTTGAAAGGAAAACCTTCCAAAATACAGGAGATACAACTGCTTAGCATTGACAAGGATGAAATGCTAATTCTGGAGATGAAGTATGACTTCCAGTTGACTTTTTACATCTAACTTTCATGTTGAGTTGCAGCACCTAGAAATACAGAAGTACAGAAGAGCCCACCGTGTCTTGTCACTGTTTCCTAAATAGATGGCATTGCACGAAGACCGCCCTTGGCTTCATCTCTAGGTGTGCATTTGAATGTTTACCTAAAGTAGAATGGTGTTGTCCCTGAAGCCGCCTCTGTGAAGAATTTCCCTGCACAGTTAGGTGGGGGCTGATCTCCAGTTTCAGTAGCTAATTATAAAATCATAGTGGGCTTGGGTTGGAAAGGACCTTAAAGATAATTTAATTCCAGACCCTCTGCCATGGGCAGGGATGCCCCCCACTAGATCAAGGTTACTCAGGTCCAGGAGCAGCAGTTACCCCTCTGCCCTCTATCCCAAAAGCTCTGTCCCAAAAGTTCTAAGTATTTTCTATTTCTAAGCATCTAAATTTCTAAGTATCTATATTTCTAAATATCTAAATTACTTGCTACTTCTGGAAACTTAGGGGAGATAGTCTGCAACTGTTTCAAAGAGTAAGAGTAAGGCAATCCCATTTTCAGGTTCAGTGGTGTGTGTTCCTGGGGATGACTAAAATCTGGGTTCGACATCTTGGAAATCAATGGCTGTGAATATAATGGCTATTGAACTTGGTGTTTCTCTCAAATGATGGCGGCTTTTCTCCCTATCTGTGTCACTTTCAGAGCCCTAGGTGACTTCAGGGAGGGACAGTTAATGGGAAGTAATCCCTACTGGTGATTTCCTTTGGCTGTAGTTTTTAAGCAGCAGTAAGGAGCCATTCAGAGCTTCTCCTGAATATGTATTCACATATCATTAAAGTGTTATGACATAATCAAACTCAGTACTGAGAGCCTATGCAAATCAGTACCATTATTTGGCATTTAATGCAGTACAGCAAGTGCAGAGTACAGAAAAAAGTAAAGCCTGAAATTATCCAAGTGTCAGACTTGAATGCGCAAGTTTCTTTCTATGTTGGATGGTGAGGAGTTTAATTTTATTTTTATCTAAGGGCTGCCGCAGGTTCGGGCCTGTTTTGTTTCCCAGCTGGCACGAGAGTGTTGCCTTTGGTTAATGCCCAGCAGTTTGTTGTCAGAGGAGGTGTTCTCTGTGCAGACGTGCTCCGTGGTGTGCTTGCTGATGTACAGCTGGACTGCCTGTGCTGGTGAAATTTTCCACAGCTGTGTCTCTTTGTACTAAGCAGGATGTGTGTCAGTTTTGCTGCTCTTATTTTGTGTGGCTGATCAGGCTTCCTATGTTTCTTTTGGGTTTGGGGCTACTTCCTTTCAGTTAGTTGTCAAAATTTTAATGTATCTTTTTCATGTGTCAAGTTTTTTTCTCTTGGTAGCTGGAAGTTGGTCAATATAGATCTTCCTTTTCAAGACCTGTTTTTAAAGCTGGGTATTCACTACTTTTCCAAGCCTTCAACTGGCTGCTTCCTGCCTGCCCTAAGTATAGCTTCAAAAGTATAGCTTTTTTAGTTTATTTTCTACCATGGATGTGTAGGGCCAGTCTGCTAGCACTGTGCAGATGATGTAGAGATTATTGAAGACACCAAACGTTAGGACTTGGTGCAGCATGAAAACTGAACTCACAGCAAAACAAATCTTTCCATTTGCTTTCAACCATCCCTTGGGTTTGGCTTTGTGTGTTTGGTTTTTCTCTCATTGTCATTGCAGCACTCTCACAACCTGACTTTAAGAAATTCTGAAGTTTAGGAAGCACCAACTAAGTAATAAGGATCTCAAACTCTAATGCCCTCATGAAGACTCTGTAGGTGGAGGAACAGGTGTTCAAAGCAAAAAAGTGGTAATATGTTTTTCTGTATAGAGTGGTGTGTTTACTGGTAGGCATAAGGTGTAATGGAAAAGCAATCAGCAAAATAGGATGCAACTTTCAAAGGAACTCTTATTTGTGAACAGAGTAAACAGACATCCACATGGGAAATGGACAGTCAAAGGAAGGAAGGATTGCTCTTGCTGTGAGTTTTTGGGTTGCTTCCTCCAGGAAGCTCATGTGCACCTTGTCAAACTAATGACATCATTTTCCAGCTGCCATGGTTCTGGAGTGCTCTAAACATGCTTTGCATGGACTGTTATGTGTCCCTGCTAAGTTTTGAGATGTATTTTTGTCCTTGGACAAAGTTGTGGCAGGCTGGGCTATGGGACTAATTATACAGTGGAAGCACTGCAGACTTTTATGATGACCTTATTATATTATCTTTTCTAGATGATTCAGTTTAAGACCATTGCATTTTTTTCCATGTGAAGCACTATGAATTTTATGAAGTTTATATAAAATTCTGATTTTATATAAAAGCTTGGACATGTATAACTCCAACTCTTCTTGTAAACACAGCCTGGAAAGTAATAACAAAGTTCTCTGCCTCTAATAGGCACTAACCTGGAGTGTAGATGGGTAAGGCTTTTAAGTAAGTCAGCTGAGGATGGTGAACTGCTTTTTGCTCACTTTGAAGGATTTTGAAAGAGTTTATTTTGAGAAGCAAGGAGTATTCTGGTACTGGATGGTGCTGACTTAGACACTCCTTCCCCAGTGCCACCTGTTGGGGTGCAGGCTGTGTGCTCAGCCCTCAGGAAGATCATATTGGATCTTTGGGTGCTGATGCTTGCAGGAGATGGAAGACTTTACCCAGATGGAGTCCCAAGTAATTCAGCTTGTGAAAATGCTTAAGTTTGGGTAATTTTATAAAGCGACTTGCTTGGGAAGAATGAAAGATGTGTCTTAACACAATGGCCATTTGTGCAAAGTTTGAGTTCAGATTAAACTCTAGAAGGCTAAAGTTCATCCTAGAAAAGGGAACTGGCCATGCATGGGAACAGAATAATATCCATAAATTATACTTTTCTCCTCAATAAACAAACAAAAACCCTCAGGCACTCATCATAGAAACCTTCAGCCCAGACATTTTGGCAGGGGTTAGAAAGAGCTTGTAATAGCAATGACCAAGCAATTTTAATAGGTGGTAGAACAAGTCTTCTATGTACTCAGAAGCTGTAACCCATATAGTATGACCTCATGAATAAATGTAAATTAAGAAGCTTCATCAACCTTAGCTGTGATGCTTTGTAATTTCAGTCCTCATCATTGCAACATCAGTGTGAAAATGCAAAACATAGTAAAAAAAATCCACTCTATACTTGTGAGGGTGCAACCTAAAGAGCCAGACAACATTCCTCATCTCTGAGTATACTGTGAGCCTCTCCCTTCTGGAATAATCTCAGTATGTTTTTGCCTCTGACTTTGACAGAACCACCCACTTGTTGAAGCGGCTGCAGCTGGGCAGCAGCTCCGAGCTATTAAAGCGTGGCAGATTGAGAATAGGAGGGGGCAGGGACCATGTCCTGACACTGGTGAGCTGCAGGAACAATGGCTTGTTTCTTGTCTGTTTAGACCGTGATCTTTGTGGCAGAGCCGTCTCTTCCATGCTATGAAATGCCCAATCCATCTCTGCAGTGCCTGTTATTTCCTCTGCCCCTAAAGCCCAGCCCAACATAGCAGCTGTCAGGTCCTGTATGGGTGCATCACCTTTAATCTTTTTTTCAGAGACTCGTGTGTGGTCAGTGGAAGGAGCGGTGGGATGGATGCACAGGAGGGGCTGGGGCAGTGGGATGGATGCACAGGAGGGGCTGGGGCAGTGGAAGGAGGCAGGTTGGCCAGGGGTGGGTGAAAGGAGCAAAGCCTAGGAAAGCAGCAGATTGCTCTTCATCCTTTGCACCCTGCAGTGCTGCCGCCCACGGCCTGGAGCCCTTGAAAGCTGAAACACAGTGCGAAAGGGCAAATCCGTATTTGTAAATAAACTCAGGCTGCTCAGATGCAGTGTCTTAGTGTCACCCTGGGCTCCCTAGCCTCCTTCCTGCACCTTCACACTCTGTGAGGACACTCAGCAGTGCAGGGTGGCTGCTTAAGGAAGGAGGTTGGGCTGGCAGCACTTCTCATAGCCAGGGAGGCCTGGGAACCACTAGGATTTTTCATAGAATCCTAGAATGATTTGAGCTGGAAAGAACCTTAAAGATCACCTCATTCCAACCCTCCTGCCATGGGCAGAGACACCTTCCTAATGGAACACCTTCCTTGCTCAAAGCTCTGTCCAACCTGGCCTTGAAATCTTTAATTTCTTTAAAGAAACTCTGCATTATTGGATATAACCAGTTGTCACAGAGAGATGACCTGAGGCAGTTTCAGGTGCCAGATGCTAGAGAAGCATGAATTTTGGAGAACTTCATTAGGGTTTGTAATCTGTCCCTCGTGGAGTTGTGATGTTACAGTGTAGGTACTATTAGGGATTGCCACAATAGGAAAAAGCCCTAAGGGACTGAAATCTTTCAATTTCTCTGCCAGCTAGGAAGAGATAGCTGCTGATTATGATGGGAGGGGGACACAGCAGGGGTGTCCAGCAAGGCGGCCATGGGGACAGCAGGAACATCCTTTGGCCAGCTCACACCCTTCCCACAGCCAGCTCTGCTCCTGTGAAACGTGGGAGGACCTCAAGCTTTCTAAGGAACGTTCTTCATTGCATCCCACAGCCTGAGGGTTGTGCAAACTGGATTGCAACAGCTTCTTGCTCAACATGTGCGGGGGAGCCAGCAGGGCTGCTCCCTGTGTTTTGGGGCTGCTGTCCATGAGCAGCTGCGAGCGTGGTTCGTGCTGAGGAGTGCGAGCAGCCCCTGCTCTGAGGAACTGGCAGTGTCAGGGCTGTGTCTGATCCCAGAGTGACCACAGCTGAGCTGTGTCCATCAGGCACTGCAGCCTGGTGAGTGAAAACAGCCCGGGGAGGTGGGCAGGAGCTGAGCCTGGAGATCTCCTCTCTTACTGCAGCCCCAGCTGCCAGCAAGTGGGGCTGGGGAGATGCTGAGCCCCCCAGCTGTGCCTCGCTGGTGGCTCAGCTGCTGCCCCTGTCCCTGCAGCTGTCCCCCTGTGCCTTCACCCGGCTTCTCCTCGGCCCAGGCTCAAGTTCTTGGCTGGAAGGTTTTGTTTTCCTAAGCAGGTTGACTAGCATGTAGCATAAGTGTAAACTTAAAAATGGTTAAAACTTCGAGCTCTTCTTGCATTTTTGGCTTTGAAAAAAATCGCTGTTGTGCTACATTATTCTCATAACAACCCACATTTATTCTGTTTTTCTTGGATGCCAGCTCTCATTTTCAACTAGAGCCTTCACAAAAACATGCTGGTGGAGTAGCTCACAAGAAGGGTTGAAAGAAAATAAAAGTAAAATGGTTAGGAAAAAAAGTAATGAAATTGAGTATCAGCTGTGTGCTGTGCTTGAAGAGGACTGTGGAATTGCAGCTCACAGGACAGCTGTGAACTGGGGACCACCAGGCAGTGTAGCTGTTTCACTTCCCAGATAATATTTGATTTAATGCTTTGATTCCTGACCTTTTCTCCTTTGAAACTTCAGGCTATTTATGGGTTCTGCTTTCAAACTTCCTTTGTCTCAGGTTATTAACTTTTAGTTGCAAATTGAGATAATGTGTAACCGGAGGGCAAGGAAGCCTGGAGAGTCCCAGGTAGATGAGCGTCTTCAACTTTTGACACTTCCTGTTCGAACTGTTTATTCAGATCCTACTTAACTGTCAAAAGTAATTTGCCTTTTTTAAAGGGGATGAACTGCTGTAAAACCTCTTTCATGATTTATTGTGTGGAACAGTGTCAGAGAAAATCAGAAACTGTACACAAGGGACCTCGTGATACCAATGCCTGCAACAAAGAGTAGTTTAAACAGGGCAGAGTGGGGGCAGATCCTTATGCATGAACTGTTTGGATGCTTGCAAATGAATCATTTGATTCACAGACAGGAAGATTAAATTTCTCAACTTTTTCATAAAATACCTGAAATGTAAACTGCACTCAGAGATGCATTATGGCCCATAACCGTACGTGGGTGCTATGAACTGGCTTGTGTTGATGTCCACTTGTCTCTGTTTAGTCTCTGCTTAGTGGAGATAAGTTTGTTTTCAAGCTGCTCTCCAGTCTGCAGTAACCATGTTTATGTTAGGGTCAGTCAGACAAGTTTACAGCATTTGCTGTTAATGACTGGAAGAGGTTTAATTGACCATGTGGAAGGCTCAAAGGCTGTTAGAACATCACAGTAATTTTCCTTGCTTCACTGTCAGAGGCCTGAGCTGCTTGGTTATTTTTCTGACCTGGAACTGATGTAGGTATTTGCCAATCCACTTTTTCAGAGCTTTGGAGACATCTTCACTCTCCCCATCCTTGTCTTATCCTTGCATAATTGTTCTGGAATCTGCTGCAGGTGCACAAAACCTCTGCCACCCCTGTCCTTCCTACTTCTTTGGTGACAGTGCTCAGGACACCTGTAGCTTTCAAGGGACAAAGTGCAGAGTGATGTGATTGGCTTGGAAACACCTCCCACCTGTGGTCCTGGAGTACAAATTTCTCATGGTACCTCTCTCTCCAAAGAGAGCAGCGCCAGTCCATGGGAGCTGTGACCCTCAGTGCCCATGACTGTTTCCCTCTTTACCATGAGATGCTCATGAGGATTTAATCCCACATGCAAAGTAATTGCTGCCCCTGTGCTTGCTCTGCCTGCAGAGATGAAAATGCCATCAGGCTGCTCTGGTTACCCTTCTACGCATCGGTACTCAAAAGGAGAATGATCTCTGTCCCCAGTGTCTAAACACGCAGTTTTGAGGAAATTGCCTTATTTATGAAACACTCAAGCAAGAGCCTTTTGTTGCTTTTTGTTTTCTGTGATAGCACATAAATTAAAAACAGTTGGGTGTGAGCACAGAGATAAATCCTGTAGTGCTGGTAGCAGTGCCCTTCGTGGGTGTGAGGCCGTCGTGTTGATGATGCAACCCACGGCACGAGCTTGGACAGCCCTACATGTGCCTTCAGAAAGAGGAAGTTTGAAATGGGGGATCTTGGAGCTTGCTTTGCTTCTGTGCTTGAAAGGAATTTGGTCACATGCATGCATATTACCTACTGTTTGGTACTCCTGATTGCTGCGTTGCTGCTGTCTGAGGATGGCCTGGTGGGTGCCTTCTTAGCCTCTTTGCTGGGATCTGTTGTGCAAAGCCAGGCTGCACATCTATCCTGTGCCTTCTGCTGCCAAAACAAGGCTGTGGCAATGATTGTCCCCCCAGTGAGGATGCAGAGGGAAAGGGGATGGATTCTGAACCTCTAATATCAAAATAATCATCCTCCTAACTCAGATTCCTTAGCTATTAGCCTTGGTTATGACAGTTGCTGCCGTGGTTTTGGAGCAGTGGAATTGGGCTGGAATGGGTACAGAAAAGCCTCTGAATGAAATTAGTCAGTGTAGCACAGATGACTTCACCCTTCCCCACACCTTCCTAGAGCCTGATGCCTTTCCTTCTACTTGGCAAAGGTAGATGTGCCATCAGTTTTAAAGCACTTTGCCAGCTGCAGATGTGTCTTAAACATTTAGTTGTGTCTTAGAAGCATAATTCTTTTAGAACTTAAACCTCTGAGCAGTAATTGCAACAGGTGTCTGGGTACAGGGTGGTGGGTGGCTGCTGGGTGGAAGTGGCCTGTCCTGGAGAGGAGAACTGGGACCTCTCAGCAGGCTGAATTGTCCAAGCAGAGTGAAAAAAAGTTGTTTTTCTCCAAGTTGGCAACTTTACACTACTGCTTGCAGATATAAATGAACTTTGTCTTTGGAAGGCATCTGTGAGGCAAGTGCTTTGAAATGTGTATAAAGGGATGCTTGTATGGTTATCTATTTAGGAGAGTTATGCAGTGGCTTTAGCTTTGAGCTGCCCTGTCACATAACAGAGGGCAGCACAAAGCACCTATTTAGAAAGTATAAAATTTGTGCTGAACAAGGGTGGTACAAAGCCACTTCCCCATCTTTCTCCTTGGAAAATAAGATGTTTTTTACAGTGTTGTCGGATAGCGGGGCTTTGTTTGCCGCTCTTGTGAACAAACAGAGTGTTGTTTTCCTGCCTTATCACAAGGTTGTCGCTTGCTAGGAATGTTTCAGGTATTCCTGATGCACAGGAGGAAAACCTAGAGCTTGGAAGTGTCTGGTCTGAAAACACTGTGGCTCCAAGATATGGTAGCTTTCCAAAAGTGAGAACTTGGTGAAGGTAGGGCTTTTGTTCAGCAAACCTGGTGGCAGTCGTGCAATCTGCTGGTCAGCACTTCCTAAAGCTGCCTCTTTCGGAAACATAGAGCAACAGCTTTGAACAGTTATGAAAACAGGATTGTTTTTTAAGGCTATAAAATGCTCAAAGCTCTTTCTTTTTTGGCACAGTCTTTTTTGCTCATTTGTAGTCAATGCTTTGAGTCCCTGTAAATCTGAAAGTATTCCATGTAAACATCTCCATTCCACAAACAGTGGCTGTGGCTTTGTTCCCTGAGCCACTTCTTACTGGAAAACTGCAAGGGGACCTGGGTTCTTACTCTCCTCACCTATGGGCAAACCATAGAAAAATCTCTTGCACTTCTAGTCCCTATTGCAGACTTAGGTGTAATGGTAAGGTATTTTGCTTGACAGAACTTGTTGAATTTAAAAAAAAAAAAAAAAAAGAAGCTCTTTGACTTAGGGCCCTTTGACTTCGTATGGAATTGGCTATGAATATTTCAACCTCCAAATATTGCAACAGCATTTATTTTTCCTCTCTGCCATTCACAATTGCTCACTGTGTGGAATGGTGGACTGCACAGATGGCTGTAATCACAAAAATATGTAATGCTTGCTAAAATGTCACGTGCAGTTGCTCAAAATTTTGCAATTTTTTTTGTTTATTTATTCTTTATGACTAAAATCTGTAATGGTCAAAACACAATGGGAAGCCTGGAGAAAAGGGTGAATCAGAGTGACTCAAGTCTCCAGACTATTTAAGTACCTCTGATGTCATCTTGTAAATTTTGATTACAAAGCACTGGCAATGGGGTCAGCTTTGTCCTGTCTTCATGCCTCAGCTGGTGGTGTAAAATATTCATGAAACATTCCTCTAAACTTAAAATCCCCAGTCTAATTTTTACCAAAAAACACCCCAATGGCATAGCTAGCAAGAATAGTTCCTCGAATCCAAAGCTATTTGCATGTGCACGGACATCCACATTTTCCTGCATTAACTTTTTTAGTCTGAGTGTGTCCCTTTGTAGCTTTCTGAAGCATCCAGCTTCAGCAAGCTGTCCTGCAAGCTGTCCCCAGAGCATCTTTGCCCAGTTAACACACAGGGCAGAGTGAAGAATGCTGCTGCTGCCACTGCCTGGTTGCTCCTGTGGCCTTCACAGCCCTTCCTGAGCCATCAGGTCATTTATGTAGACAGTGTGATGGGCTTAAATCAGATTTAAGTCAGGAGATGGGAAATCGTGGTTTGAGGAATCGATGAAAATTGTGTTCTGTAGTTCCATACTTATCTTCAGAAAATAATTGAAATGTGTTCAGTTACACTTAGTCAATAATTCCTAAATGTGTTTCAGCCTCTTGGTTTGCTTTGAGTACACTTACTCGTATGCTTTACTTGAGATAGTTCTAAAATTTCCTTAAAAAGTAAATATTTAATTTGTTTTATAGTTGTGTAGAGGGACAAAATTGGAAATTTATTAAAGATGTCCAAACCCCACATGATATTGCATTTCTCCAGCAGGCTAAAGGATATGTAATAAATGCACTTCTGTACTTGTAATCCTGCTGCTGCAACAGTTCTAGGATCTCTTTTGAGAACTGTTTTTGAATGTTGTTGAATGACTGTTCTTTAGAGCTTCATAGGGAACAGCCCTCTGACTCTGGGGCCTTATCTTTGTCAAGACAATGAAAAGATGCTGTTCTCCCCTCCCAGTCTGGGCTGATGTGGTCACTGAACTGAGATGCTGTTGGTCAAATGCAGAAGGTGCACTGCACCTGAGCCATGACCTGTGACTGTGTTTGCCTCGGCAGCCACCTCTCCTGGGGTTTGGCTGTGTCTGTGTTCCCAGTGAAGCTTCCTGCAGCTGAAGGCTGCACTTCACAATGCCAGTCCTCCCCTAGAGCAGGATACAGCAATCTTGTTCCTTCCTTTGACAGCTTTGAAAATAGCACTATTGCACGAACCTTGTTGGTGTCGACTTAAAGGAGTATCTGATTTTTATCTGTCCTGAAGAATGGAGCACATCAATCTGACAGTAAAATGATGCTAATGCGGGTCCAGTTCAGTTTTCTCACTGTAAAAATCTGGGGGATAATGAGGGAGCCTTGCATAAATTGAAAAACAAACCAACAGCCAGTTTCAGAACCAAGTGTTCAAGCAAATTTCAGAAGGTAGTTGTTTGTAGGTTTGCCTGTGCCTTTTTTCACCTGTGGGATGAGAGTTTCCATGGTTCTCTCCACTGGTCCCTGCCCTGTTTTCTTCGGTATTCCCTGCTTTGAAGCTGCCAAACTTCTGTTTGATCTTGCAGCCTTAATACTTCTTTAATCTCATATTGTGCAGGAGTGTGTATATAAATAAACCAGGGAGGCATTTTACAAGAGATTTATAACCTTCTTGCAGAGGTCTTTTAAACTATAACCTGAAAGAGTGGGTCATTGTGGGGGCTGGGTGGAGCAGGATCTTTACTTGTTCCTGTATTTAATCTTTGATGCAAGCTGAGAACAAATCTCTTTTCCTCTCTGCAGATATCAGCTACTGACCATGTCAACAGAGTTCCAGGATGCTCACCTTGCAGAGGTGAAACCTCTGGTGGAGAAGGAGGAGGTAATTATTTTAAAGCTTTTTAGAGCTTATGTGTTTTCTGTCAGGGCTGCTGTTGGAGCTGCACAGGTCTTCTTAGACTATTTCGAACATATTTTATGGAAGAAACAAGAAAAACTGAAGATGGAATAAGAACAGTTTTTTGTTGGGTTTTTGTTCTTTTTTTTTTTAAGAATGCAAAACTGAGCCTTAATTATTTGTTCTTGTTGTTTGGTTTTGTTCGTTTAATATGATGGTGACATTTTTCCTTCTTTGAATAATGACAGCTCTGGGTGTCTGTAGCTGTATTGAATTATGCCAATTGGACAATCTCAAGTACATCCCTCTATAGCTACAAACTTTTCAACATAAATACAAACTTTGCTCTGTCAGCTGCCTCTCCCAGAGATCCTTTTCTTTTCCTGTGGGCACAGCTGAGTCCAGAGCTGGGGCTGAGCCCCCTCTGAGTGCACTGAGCCATGAGTTGCAGGCAGCTCACAGCCTGGTGCAGCCACTGGAGTTGCAGCATAGAAACATCCCAGGTTTTGGGGTTTTTTTTGGGTTGTTTTTTGTTGTTGTTGTTGGTTTGTTTGTTTTTTAAACCTTTTTATGCTACTTTCCACTTCTTATTGCACCATTTTTTTGAAAAATCTATCACCACCATCTGGATTCAGTGGCTCTCTGACTCTTCAGGGGTAGCCGTACTCTATGCTTTGATATGTTTGTGGCAAAAAATTTACCGTAATATGTGAAGAAACATCTCAACTTTTTCTCGAATCCAAAGATTTTTCTCTTGTTCCCAATGACATTATTTCTTGACAGTTATGTATGTAAATGTGTTGGGGTTTTTTGTGGTCTTATACACCAGAATTCCTTGCTCTATCTGCTACTTTCTTTTTTATTCTCTCCCTCTTTTATGTAAATACTTCAGAAAATCATTTCCACTTGTGACTGCAGTGAAATGCCTAGAGAAACTTTAAACACAGCTCCTTTGCCAAGGACATTGCATGAAAGCAGAGCTTGTTTGGATACCACTGAATGCAGCACCCAAACTTTTCAGAAACTAAGACCCCTTTTTAATGCCCATATTGTTCAATGCTACCAGAGCAAAGGAGATTCTAAGCAGAAGTCCTCTTGGTACTGAAATATCTTTGCTTCAAAGTTCACAAATATCTTATAATACTGATTAACTGCCTGGGTTTCTGTAGCACATAGGTCAAAAGTTGGAACCTTGACAGTGAACCCTATATACTTTTGTTCATGATGTTGCCTTAAATTTTGTCTGTATGGGGAAACTAGGACAGAGTTTGATTTCCTCTCTGGACATTTTGACATAGATGGAGGAAGTTACTTCATGTATTTTGAGAAAGTGGAAAAGGTTCCTCAGGAGGGATGCTCAGCACATATTAAGATGAAGAGTAGAGCTGATTTTGAGTGGGTTATTGGGTGATGCACTCTGGAGTTGTGCTTGGGTTTCTGCTACAGCCAAGTCTTTGTTCCCGAGCAATGATCAGCCTTATTTCATATGCTGTGGCTATGGATGCACCATATACTTATTTCCTTTCAACTCTAGGTCCCACTGGAACTACAGTGGATGAAATTCTGTGTTTAAAAGGTCGTGAGACCAACAGTATAGTAAGATTAAAACACAGCACATTGTCTAAAGCTAAGGCTGAGCAAATATTTCACTCAGTCAGATCTTAGGTAGTTGTTTGTATGTCCAAGACTGTGCCTAATGTCTAAAAGTCACAGCTGTGAGAATTACAGGTTGTACTGCAATTCTCTGAGGGTGCCCCATCTGAATTGGTATTGCCCAAGAAAGCAGCTATGGTGCCTCTGACATCTGTCCCTAATTTGCCTGGGTTTCTGAGGCTTGGTTAACCTCCTTGCCAGGATTTTAAGCTTTCCTTTTTATCTCCATATTCTTTTCCCAGTTTTGGCCTCTTTTGCACTTCACAGCATAAAGTGTTTGGCTGCTCTTCCCTCTGTTTTCAGCCCTGCAGTGGGAATAAGAGTTTGACTCCTTTCTTGTCCTTTAACAAAAGGAGGGTACTGTAAGACACCCCTTCCTTTGAAGCTATAAACCTTGCAGAGTATTGGAGGTAGGGAGGTTGTCACCTCACTCCTTTCCTGGAGGAGTTCCTTGACAGGTGCAGGAGCTTCTGGAGAGGTTGGAACAGACCTCTGTGTCCAGCCAGCCTCCCAAACACTGCAAAGACTAATTTTGGTGGGAATAAGACCCTTCCCATCTTCCTCATCATGTAACAAAATCCCAGTAATGACTGCTTAACTGAATTGCAAATATTCACTGCATCCTTGAACACTGAATTCCAATCCTAGGCAGGACTGAGGCTTTTGCTGTCCCATGGCTGTGATAAGCGATGGAGAAAAGTTCAGTCCTACTCCTCCTTGTGAGTGTGTTGCTCAGAGATTTAACAATAACTGAGGATGCACCAGCTTTTGTCCTTCATTTTGCTGGTCTGTAATCTAGTATTTTACTGCTTTCATTTCTCCATGAAGATTAGTGGGTTTAAAAGCTCTTGAGTGAATTTTGATGCTCATCAGAAGAGCTTTCATTGAATGGACAGAGAGAGCTCTCAGCTGCAGAAGTGGTGGGCTGGAACTCATATCACAGCATAGATTTCTGGAGTTGCAAGTTCCTTCTATTAATGCTTTCAAATCTCTTCACAGGCTATCACTCGCCTCCTTCCAGACTTTGATGTCCAGGCAAGTAAATCTGTTATTCTTTCTTTCTTTCTTTTCTTTTTCCTTTTTCTTCTTTTTTTCCTTATTGCAAGAGGGGAGATTGAATTGACATTTGAGAAAACAGCAAGATGTGACCAGAAGCGACTGCCAGCTTGCCAGGAATGCTGTTACTGTGGGAGAGGGGTCTGAATGGGGCTGTGCTGTAGTGATGTGAAGGAGACCACAGGGAGCCTTTTCAGACTGGAGCTGAGAGAGTTTCAGTCAAAAGGGGTGGCTGGTTTGCAAGCAGTTCTATTCTTGCTAAGAGAATGAGAATCTTTGGCGGTGGTAGTGAAAACAATATATTCCCCTCCCACATGGACACACACTTTCCCCAGTTAATTTGCTTTCATTAACAGTGTGCATGCATTTCCTCAGAGGAAATGCTCCTCTGGATGCATCCCGTTCTGCTGTTGAAATTTCACAAAATACTCCTGAAGCCTGTGGGGTGGTGGAAGGTGCTAAGCAATCAGTTTTGTCAGCAATAGGAATGATGGTATTTCTATATGTCTATTTAGAGCCAGAACATACAAGCTCATAAAGCACACCACTAAGTCACATGGCAGCCTTCCCCTTTCCCTGCATGTCATGCTTTTGAGAAATTACTTGATAACTCTCCTGCCTCCTTTTATTTTACTGCAGTTTGGGCTTTTGACTGAGAAGTTTGTCCTTACTTGTTCTTAAGCTGAGACTAAGGAATTGCATGGCTGCAGGAGTCGGGCTGGGTTGAAGCGAGCAAGGGAGTGTGTACTTGCCTGAAACAGTGTGAGTGGTGTTTTCCCATTGCTGAGGACAAGGAGAATGTGTTGGGAAAAGAGGCTCACTGGGTGTCTTATTTTTATCAAGAGGTGTGGAAATAGAGGCAGACTGTGCAGGAATGGGGAAAGCTACTAAATTGTTCTAGTCTCTGGCTCCTTGAAGGAAATAATCCTTCTCTACTTTATTGCATGTTGCAGTTTATTAGCACCTGTCTATATTTTTATTCAATGCTGTGCCAATTGCTTAAAAAATACAGCACAAATTCAACAGTCTTTTCCTTGGAAATCAAGGGAGAGAGCTATCTTAGACATTTTTTTCATCTTTCAATGGTTCTTACTTCTATAGCAAAACTGTAGTTTACACTAATCCTGCATCTTCCCCTTCATCTTTTCTAATGAAATCCACTGCCTAAAGTCTTGATAAATGTAAGTTAAAATTGCCACCATACAGCTTCTTGCAGGACTGTGAACAGCATGGGAAAAGCTTTCTGTTTGGGTCCAGATTGATCACTTGGTCTAAATAAATTGAATCCCAGATTAAGTCTACTAACAGGAATACTGTGGTATTTTGATTAAGAATCCAGAAGTGACCCATATTTCATTTCTATTCTTGGAATAAATTGCTTGGTTTGTAAACCATGTGTATATATAGATTTTTTTAACTTGCAAGATCAAACTCTCTAAGCCTTTTTGCTTTTTTTTCTCCATGTTTTGGATTAACTGTCACTAATCCAGAGCAGTGGTTCTTGTCATTTAGCTCTGTTCTGCCAGCTCTTACTCTTTTTTAATGATCTATCTTTGTTAAGAGTTTAATCTTTGGTTGTTCTAGTTCAGGAAGGAAAAATGTGGAAAATGTCTCAATGCATTTTGTTAAGTACTGCAACTGCAGAGGAGACTTAGCTTTGGTCCTTAAAGCCACAAGTCCCCTCCCTGTGTTTCTTTAAGTTGTTCTGTGGTTGATTTGTGGAAAAAGTGGTTTGGAGCTGCTATGAGAGATTTGATTGCTTTGGTCATTAGAGAAGTTCATGTGTGGCCCTAGAGTGCCCAGGTCACTTAGGACTGAGACTGAAGTGTGCTCTTAGTGAACCTCTGCCATGAACTACTTGGGAAGAGGCTGGACCTTGCCAGGGAAGGAAGTGATCCATCAGCAGATGGAGCTGCTTGTTTTTAGTGTGTGTGGATGTGGGTGTCCACCATATCCACAGCAAGCTGCCCCATCCTTCTGGGCACAAGTTAAGCAGTGCTCAGTTAATGGCTTTGTTTCTGCCACTAGTGAAAAGAATTGTCCGGGAGGTGTTTTCCTTCCAAGGGTAAATTTCATCTAGTTACTCAGATTTGGGGAAAAAATAGATTCTTGCTTCACATGCTGTTCTAGACAGACTGGAGTTAAACATAGCTTTCCATTTTTAAAGTGAGCCACTGTATAGTGGGATATTGCCCTTCTGAAAGCACGTATTGCAAGACAAATGTGTGGTTTTTCTCTGGTGGAAAGTCTTTGTGCCATTACCAGGGGATGGCCAAGACAAGAGATGAAGGAACTGACAGCTCTGAACTACCTCTAGTCAGCAATTCCTCTGTTACTGTGTCTGTCTGGGGCACCTACCTGAAAACTGAGGTAAAGGTCCCTTGTATCTCAAGAAGGGGAGAGTTCCTGGCCAAACCTGTTTTAGCATAATTGATGATAAAAACGGTGCAGGGCACTGTGCCCTGTGTGGCTTTGTCTTCATGCCGGGCACATTTTCATTGTATTTCCAGTTTGATGTATTTGTGTATTCTCCAGCTCAGTAGCTTTGGAGCCAGTGGAGTCTGGATCTCTTCGTCCCTGTGGATATTGTCCCAGCTCTGTGTTTCAGTCCAGCAGGACGCTGCATTCTCCATAACTAAGCATAACTCGGAGCTGTGTGGCAGCTGTAGGTGGCAGAGATGAGTTTGTCCCTTGCAATTCATGGCTCGTGGCCATCTGTATCCATAGGCACGCAAGATCCATTTCTGCTTTCCTTCCTCCTCCCTGCTTGGGGAGAAGGGAAGAGCTGTCCTGGAACAGGAGATGAATCCTCTGGTGCATGTGGCAGGAGGGGATGGGATTTCCACCGGCACTGGGGGACACTGTTTGGGGCGTTGTGTTGCGTGGATTCCTTCATCCTTTTGGGACGCTGAAGGAAAGGGATGGGGGTGGCTGTGGTTTTGTACTCAGCAGAGCAGGGTGACCCAGTGCTAATCGGACTAGGAAGAATCCCTGGGCAGAGCTATCGCAATAACCTGCGTCAGTTCCTGCACCAAAGTTTTTGCTGTTGGCTTCCGCCTTGGCAGGGTCACTTACATTTGCGTCTGAAGTCATCACCCTTGTTAAAGTACCTGACTCCCAACCTGGTTTGGGGGACCTTTTCCTTAATATTGCTAATTTGGAAAAGAAATGTTAACAAACAAATTAAAAAAAGAAAGATAAGTGGAAATGTGGGCATTGGGGTTTTAGGAAGAAACAATCATAAGACAAATTAAAATTCTATTCTAGAGTAGAAAAAGCTAGGGGGGAAATGCTGAATAACTTTAGGGCAAAGGGGATTTGAAACTCAACATTGAAATACCACATTAAAAGCTCAAATATTTTTGATCTCAAAGATATTGAAATAGAGAAGTGAAAAAAATAGCCTATGCAGGTATTACTGTAATAAAGTTCTTAGGCAATATGAATTTAAAATTTACTGTCTCCTAGCAATTCAAAAGCTATTTAAATCTTCTCTAAAAGCTCCGAAGCTTTACCCTCAGTTCTAAGGCTAGAGAAGGGAGGTGTATTTAACAGCCATAATATTATGAATTAAAATAAAAGCATGAGATTGTAATTGAAGATTAAGTACATTTGAAAGCTTTAAAATAATCTTGATGAAATGCAACATTTTACTTAAAATATGGAATATGACGTATTTAGCAAAATGTACAGAGTGTGTCTGCACTTTTCCTTTTTAGATATTTGAGTTATTATGGTTGCATATTCCCTACTTGAGAAAACAACTTGTTCATAAACATGTTTCTCAATTTATGTCTGCCTTAGCCAGGGTAGAGAGGGAAAGAAATAAATGAGCCTTCCTGTGTGATAACAAATTGTCTTCCCCTTCTAACCTTATGAAAAAATAAAAAGGTCACTTGAAACAAAGATAAAATCTATTTTAGAATGTACCAGCTCCTTCGAAGTGAAACAGCTTCCCTTAAATTGCACGTATTGGAAGTGTTTTTGTGTGTGCTTAGTGTGCTCAGATAAGACTGCACCTCTGTTAAAGTGAGAGATGTGAACAGATGGTGTGTTTGTCTTTATCCTTCTATCGGATTAGTGTACCTTGGATTTTTTTTTCCAAGATAGTGTTTTAATACAAATCAGTTGGTGAAGAGCCTCTTACTATGATGTTGATGTTGATTGGGATGTGCTGCCATCTGTTTTCAGTCCTCTGCATTTTGAAAACATCCATCCCTACATCACGTAGACAAATCTCTTGATCTTTAATAGGATCAATAGGGATGTGAACTTGTTGGTTTGATGTCACCAAACAAACTGGTTTGAATTGATTGCTTTTTAGAACCTTGTGTGTGTTTCCCGTTAAGAATTTGTGCTACAGGAAAACAGCACAACCCTTTTGAATTAGGGGGGTCTTGCTGTGATGATAATGAGGAATTGAGCTAATTGTTAAACTGACTGTGTTATGGCACTTACTGCGAGCATGGTCACCTGTTGTCTCTGAACTATTTTTAGTTGACACTGATTTTGAACTAGACTCAGGTTTCTAGTTCCAGAAGAATTAGCTGTGGGTCAGTGGGATGTGCAGGTTCAAGGGTTTGGTTTTATCTGCCATGAACAGACCTTTTCTTTAATGCATAGAGGGAAGATCCTGAATCTTGAAGGTGCTCCCTGCAAACAAAATAGGTTCTGGATTTTCATTGTTGTTACTGGAAGGCTCTAGCAATAAAAATCTGATGATATGAAATGTCTCTTAGTCTCTGAGAAGAAAATAATTTCAATATTCCACACTCAGCAGGAGGTGTGTTACGCAATAATGCTTAGTCTCATTACTATGTTGAGGTTGTGAAATTATAGTTTTCTTTTTAATTAGCTATGTATAGGAGAGTAGATTGTGGAAAATATTAAATGACATCATTTTTAATTTCAGCTATTATTAATTGCTATGTACTGGCACTGAAAAATCTCTTCAGGAGTATTGGATAATGACAATACCCAAATATATATTAATGATATAGAATGTTATGGGGGCCCTGAGCAATCTGATTTAGTGGGTGGCATCCCTACCCACAGTGGAGGGTTGGAATTAGATTATCTTTAACATCCCTTCCAACCCAAGCCTTTCTATAATTATATTTTAATAGTATATGTTAATGATACACCCAATTTACAATGTACAATACCATATTTTCTGCCAAAAGCTCAACTTAGTGACATTAGTGTGCTGGTGTAGGAATCCTTTAAACTAAGTGTTGTTTTTCTGCTATGGAAAAGACTATGTATCAAGCATTTAAAAGGCCTTGGTTTTGTAGTTCAGAATCATTATGACTTATACTAATTTTTCAGTCTTTTATATTTACTTGGAACTTTAATCCTGGCTTTTAGGAAATAACTCAGTTCTGGTTTAATTTTGCATAAGTTTGGGGTGTTTCAGCATTTCAGATAACAAAATGTGAAATGGAGCTAAACTTCTCAAAACCTGATGGAAACAGCAACAGAAAGACCGTTCTAATTCCCAGGTTTGAAATTTGGCACTTTGTACATTATGTGGCAGGGACTTATTTCATCTTTGATGCCTGACCTCTATTGAGTACATTCTTCCCCTGGTCAAACCTGACTCAAATCCTATTTAAGAATGACATCCTCGTGAATTAGTCTGTTTTGGTTTCCCCAGCTGGGCATTATGGGAGTCATAAGCCTATGTAGGAGAGCAGCTTGTCTATATAACCCAGTTTCCTACTGGGACAAAGTAAAAAACCTGCCACCCGTCCTCTGTTTGGCTTGCTGGATTTGTCACCCTGTTTTGCCTAAGGATGGTCCTAGATGTGGAGGATACAGCCTACCTGATAAGTAATGCAGTGAGTATGCAGAGGAATGAGTCTCTAAGGAGATAGAAAAGCTGAAAATTAGAGTTTTGTTCAGAGAACAGCAATGCTTAACTTGTCCTGTGTACAAGGGGGTTAGATTTTGGTTGTCTGCTTCAGTTGTAACTTAAAACTGATGTAATTGTGTAAATAGAAGGAAAGTAGATGAAATGTAGAATGATGTTGCCTAGAAACCTTATCTTGAACAAAATATACAGTGTATTCCTTATATCAAATTAAGGAGTTGAGATTTAGATTGAATTATTGCATCAGATATTTGCAGCATTTTTTTAAAGGTTTTGCAGAGGCTGTACACTCTGGATTTCTACAGCATAATTTTTAATAGATTTGAATTTAACCTGGACTTTGCCTCTGGGAGTTACTGCACGGAACAAGTCAAGCAAGCCCTGGCAGCAGTAGGCAGTGCTGAATGACATGGATCATATCTGTGTCCTGTGCAGTAAATAAAGGTTTCTGGTGAGATGCAAAGACTGGCTACTACCTATATATTTTCTTGAGGGTGATGTGAGTGTAACCATGCTGTAAATGTCAGAAATAAGAGTGAGTTGGTGATTCCCTTTATACATGTTGGCAAAATACCAAATTGTTTATACCCATCTGAAGTTCAAGCGCAAAAGAAACAAAAGGTCTTCCATCTTTTGTGGAAGTCACATCTAACTTCGGTAGAAATCCAGAAGATGGTGCTCAGGGGGGCTTTGGTTTGTTAATGGAGGTATCTTTGGCTTAAAGATCAATAAATAGTATAAACTCCTATTATGCCAAATAATAGCAGTTTACTTCTTAACGTTGTTTTCCTGATAAGCACCACAATAATGTTGTGGTTATTTTGTCCTATTAGCAAACTGTAGACAGTTGGGTTTATGCTCAGGTCTGTGCATCACAACACAGACAAACACATAAACACATGTGGCTGCCGATTTTGTTGGGGAAGGCTACTGCAATCACAAGGCTTCACCGTATAATAAGTCTTTATGGCAGATAAGCAAATGGAGGCTGCTTTTAATACTGCTTTCTTTGTGGAATAGTGGTTATTTGCTCGGATAGAGTTCTTTTCCTAGAAATAAGAAATATTTTATCTTTGCGACTTGTACTTTTGCAAATGTTGAGAGTCACAGTTATAAGCTCCTGTTATTTTAGGTGTCATTACAACAAACTGCTTTCTTTCTGTTTTCTCATCCTGCCTTTTACTGTGGTTAAAAACTGTTTAACTATTCCTTCAGCATCTAGTTAGAGTTAGCAGCTCGAGTGCTTCTGTAGTGGTCTGTGGGCTGGAGTTGGTGACAGTCAAGTGTAAAATGTTAGCATGGAGCCCCCGGCATGGGGGAGAACAGGGGCACAGGGTGGCAGAGCAGACCCTGGGATGGGGCAGGACCTGTGCTCGTGGTGGATCAAGGTCTGCTGCAGCAGCTGTGGAGCACTTGGACAATCCCTGACAGGTTCTTGCTGTTCTCTGCCAGGAGCAAGATGTGGAGACCGTGCACGGCTCCGTCCGTGTCACCATGTGCGGCACTCCCAGGGGGAACCGCCCGGCCATCCTCACCTACCACGACATCGGCCTGAACCGTGAGTAAACTCCGCATTTACCAGCACAGGGATGGCCTGGTTCTGTGGCAGCACTGCCATGGCCAGAGGTGTGAAAGCAGCAGTGGTTAGGAGACTCTTCCCAGGTCCTTGCTTGTCTGTGTGCATTGGAAGCTGTTAGATGTCACCTAACTCTTCTCTTGCAGCAAGGGTAATTCTCACTTTTTAAAAATTTTTTTTAATCCTTGCACGATAAATAATTGGAATATTTCAGTTAAAGGAGCAAAAGATCTCTGGTAGTTCATAGCAACTGTGTATGAATGCTGTAAAAAAATCTCAAGGGGAGGCTCATGGTGTGTTGCCAGCAGGGCTGAAAAAACAGCTCTGCTGGGGCTTTGGGTCCTGCCTGATAACCAGTCCTGTGCTGCTTGGGCTTATGTGAATGATGAAATGAGTGCTGGCTTTGTGTCTTTAGCCAGCATTAGGAAAAAAACTTTAAGTGCCTTTTATCTTATCTGTCGTATAATGAGCTAATATCCAGACCTGCTCTAGTTTCTTTTTGTCCATACTTCTTGTTGCACACAATTCACTGCTTCATAATCAGTTATCAATATTTAAAAACACCTGCAGATCTTTAAAGTCTGGCTATTACTAATAAGACAAAAAATCTGTTTTCTTTCTTGTGTTTTGTGGAAGTGTCTTTATTTTTGATTTTCAGTAAATCAGGTCAGAGATAACCTGAAACCTATCCTTAAATAAGATCTTTTTCTTTGTAGAGTTACAAAGTTTTCCCAAACTTGCATATTCTCCTAAAGCTGGTTTGAGCTAAAAGTATTTTATATTCTGCCAAGATTTTGCGAGTATGTTGCCTGAGTACATTCAGAGACACACACAGAGTATTGAACTATTTCCTAGGCATCTCAAAGATGGTGCTTTCCACAACAGAAGGAAAATATGGTAATCCTCTCCCCACATTAATAGTGCTTAAAATTAGGTATCAGATCACCTCAAAACTTGGAGCCTACAGCACTGAGTATCCCAGAACGATGCTTTTTTCTTGAGCTATCTGCAACAGCTGATCACATAATGTTTAACTTGTAATATTTGGGCAAAAGCACAAGCAACAATCTTAACCTTGAAAATTTTTTTCCCTCCATTTTTTTCGACATAAGAAAAAAAAGACAAGGAAATGGATAATTTAATCTAAGACAAAACATAGGATGAATACCCTTGTCTGCATTTTGTTAGTATTTTAACTTTGCATAAAGAATAGCTTTTTGAGGAATTACTTTGTACCGCTTAGAAGCAAATACTTCTAAGCGGTACAAAAATAACATGGACAAACCTTAGCTGACCTGATCGATTCAACCTTTCATTAACCTGCAGGATAGGTAAAAATATTGTTTTTATAGCTGCAAACTTAGTATTTCCTTCAGCATAATTATTTAATATTTTCTTTTCCTTCCCAAGATAAAACTTGCTTCAACCCTCTCTTCAACTTTGAGGATATGCAGGAAATCACCCAGCACTTTGCAGTCTGCCATGTGGATGCCCCTGGTCAGCAGGATGGAGCACCATCTTTCCAGGCTGGGTGAGTCATCAGGAAAACAGCTCATGCTCTCATAGTTATCCTCCTTTCGGAAAAAAAAGTCTTGATCTGCAATTTCATAAAGAAGTGCTTGCAGCAAGCACAGTAGTTGGCTTTTGAACTTAAATCCTGACACTCTGCTCCTAAAGTACTGGAGTTCTGGGAGCTCTGTTTGGTTGAGCCATTGCACAGTAGACTGTGGGGCTGCAATTTTGTGTTTCAGCTCTGATAACAAGACTGCTTGTAAAGCAGTTCCTTGACAGATACCTACATCTTGTCAATTTAAATACTGAGTTAGCTTATTTTCTGATGACATCCTGCATACAAGTGCAAAACTAAATTATTACTATTAAAAAGATAGGGATTAACCTCCACATAATGTCCTTCCTAAATCTGTGTTTTTTATGAAATGGCACATGGTAGATGCTGATAATTTGATAACCTACCTGGAAAATCCAAGTTGTTGGACAATAAAAACGTGTTAAACCCCCAGAGAAGGCTGTGGATAGCTGCATATTCCTGGCTGTGCCAGGTTTGGTGCTGTAACTCTTGGAAATGTCGTGTGCCACGAGCACTGCCACTGCCAAAATGACTGTGTTTAATGTCAAACGAGACAGGTTTACCTTGAGATGCCCCTTGGGCAGGAGTCAGCTTGGCTGAGGGAGGGAGCAGCCAACATGCCAAGGGGAGGACACAAGGCAAGGACCAGTTGTTCTGTAAGAACTACGCATTAAGGAGCTTATAAGTACCCTTATTGCATGAGCCAGTCTATTTCGCTGCTTAATTTTTAAGCTGGTCTGATGCTGTGGTTAGCTGCAATGGCCCAGTTGTCTATCAGAGCAGCCTACAAAGCTATTTCAGTCACCCCTTCTTTGCATTTGTTTAAATCATGAGCTTTTAAGTGCCTTAGCCCTCATGTCCTGAACAAGCATTAACACTTCTGGGCTGTCAGCTGCAGAGGGCAACCTCTGTGATCTGTGGCTAGTAAAGATCTCTGCTTGATAAAATCATGTTGGCAATGTAAGAAGATGTGTTATCTCTACCTGCCTTCCAACTGGGAGACCAGCATGCTCAAGTTGAGTAATAGAATCATGGTTTGGTTTAGAAGGGAAATTTAGAGGACATCTAGTCCAGCCCCCTGCAATGAGCAGGGACAGCTTGATCAGATTGCTCAGAGCCCTGTCCATCCTGACCTTGAATGTTTGCAGGGATGGGGCATCTGCCACCTCTCTGGGCAATCTGTTTCTGGGTTTACCACCCTCATTGTAAAAAAACGACTTCCTCAGACCTAATTTAAATCTACCCTCTTTTAGTTTCAAACCATTATCTCTTCTCCTGTCACAACTGGCCCTGCTGAAAAGTTTGTCTTCCTCTTTCTTATAGGTCTCCTTTAAGTACCAAAAGGCTGCAATAAGCTCTCCCAGACCAAAGCTGTTGCAGTGACACCAGTTTTTGCCATGACAAGGCTTAATTTATCAACAAAAAAATTTAAGAAAATAAAAGGTTTTGCAGTCCTTGGTGGTTTTTGTTTGGTTAGATTTTGGAGGCTGAACTAGAGAATCATTAGGTGTAGTTCTGATGGGAAGCAGATATTTAAATACATCCTAGGCAGATGTTTTCCAGCTACTCTGGGTAGGTATTTTTCCATGTGCTACTCAGATGAGATTTCACTCAGAATTTCCTTCCCTCAAAGTTTTGTTTCTGCTTTGAAGAAGACCAAGAGCATTAACAAACAGCTGTTTTTATTGAGTCTTCCTCAGCAGCTTCATAGCCTTTCTTAGGCCTTCATTTTCTCCATCAATACTAATGGAAAGCTGTTCTCATTTATGCTGTGGTAATGTTTGTGTCCTAAAAACACACATGTAAGGTTTTTGCCAAATATCTTAGGTCTCATTTCTGTAGTCTCTGATTCTGCAATACAAGGAAACTTTCTTGTGGTGGACCAGAAATACAAACATAGTGAATGTGGTTGGAAACTCTGGTTTAAACATTTTCATAAGTCCTAAGTGTTAACTTTCCCAGGGAAAGATTCATTATGGGTGTTTTGTTCTTAGACATCTACTGTCCTGTAACATATATATATAAAGATACATATATATATATAAAATTATGCTCATGTTTCTGCTAAGTTACTTGTGCTTGCTCCTGATTTAAATTCACATTTGGCACTAAATTTACAGTGATCACTGTGACTCTAAATATGCCAGTGTACACTGCTGTTGGTGGTGTGGTAACTCCTCAATCACATGCTTGTTGTAGGTATGTGTATCCCTCCATGGATCAGCTGGCTGAAATGATTCCTGGAATCCTGAAACAGTTTGGGTGAGTGCAGAATTGTTTACTTATTTTTCTCGTTCTTCTCTACGTGGCTCACTGAAAGAGCAGGCATTTGCTTTGGCCTGGCTGCCTGGCATTTTGTTTGCTAGAACTACGGTTGTGGTTGTTTTGGATTCCTCTGTTGTAGATGGATTGCTTTCGCCTTGGTTTCTGAAAGAGCTTATTTTTTGGCCCTTTTTGAAACGTCTGTTTATTTTTAAACAGGAAGCAACTTAGGAGAAATCCCATGTGCCTAATTTAGGGGCTTCCTCCTGTATTTTCTGTGCATCGCCCTCGCAGGGGCAGGGCACAGACAATCTGTTCTTCCCTCTGTAACAACCCACGTTTTCCTGTGTGGTTAAGCATGGAAAAAAAAAAAAGCAGAGTCCCATCTGAAGACATTTGCTGTTTTATTTCTGTGGCTTGAGTGTCCTAGGGGCTCAGTCTGACCTCCCTAAGCCTCTTCTACTACCAAGTGCAGATGCCAGGTTGCCAATGCCAAATGACCTGGTGGCAGCGTTCCTTGGTTGTCTACCTGCACCAGGTTTGGTGGGGTGTCCTCCCTTAAAGCTTAGCTTTAGCAGGACCTGTAGCTGAGAAAGATTCCTTTCCTGTGGAGTTCATGCTCCTGGTACCCTGTGGAGAGGGCAGGTAGACACCTCCGTGGTGTTTTCAGACCAATTAGAGAAAACTTGGCATTCAGGGTTAGGCAGCCTTGGAAAACACAGGCTGGACCAGCTCCCCAGTTTAGACATTGCTCGGTTGTAATCAGCTCTTACAGTGCTTTGGGCCAGTTTACCTCACTACCTCCTTAAGGGATGTGTTTTCTGAAATGCCTAATTTCAAAAAACAGGGTTGTCAATTCTGTTGCACTGTGCAAAAAAAAAAAAATTGCTACCAATATTGTCACTACCTTGAAAATCAATTAAGCTGGAGTGTATTTACAAAGTCTTGATTTAATATTGCTAATAAGAATGCAAACTATCCTCTGCTATTTTCCTAAAAGCATCGAATGACCTGTTTTTCTGAGTGGTTTTGTCTAGTCTTTCCTTCCATGTATTTTCTAAGAGCTTGAAGGTGATGCTTTAAATCTGATTTCAGTTAATGCAAATATTTGGTTTGTCTCTGCCCTGTTTGGTTATGAAGTTTAAACTCCATCGCCCCAGTGACTGGATAGCACGAGATGTTTCCCTGCCAGCCCCTGCGAGAGAGGAACCAGTGCCCCAGCTGGATAGCTGTGATGGGGAGGGCAGGGGGAGCCTGGGGAGGGGAGAGATTTGTATTTCAGCTGCACATTTCAGGTCTGTATCTTATAAGTTTTTCTGGCAGAGACTAATCATTTCCTCCCAGGATCAGAACAATGCTGTGGCTGCTCAGTATATTTATTTACTTAAAGATAAGTGAGGATAGCTGCTGCCCTGACATGCAGGAGGACCAGGGTCCTGCAAATATTGCTGGGGCCACTGACATTGCTGAGGGGCCACAGCTTGCCCAGGCTGAGCTGGCATGTGAAAGAGGAAGGCTACTGATGTGATTTATTTTCAGAGCTCTTCCTCATTTGTCTCTTCTGTTTCTTGCTGTCCAGGCTGAAGACCATCATAGGAATGGGAACTGGAGCTGGTGCCTACATTTTAACCAGATTTGCTGTAAGTTTTGAGGAGCTTCCCTAAAGCCTCAAACCAGATTTCCCTTAGGTGGTGTTATCCCCATAGAGTGCATGGAGAATTCCAGTTCTGCCATGCCCAGTTAAGTATGCAAGCCAGGCTTTTAAGTGAAATACCACAATCTGCAGGACAGCTAATCCAGAAGACCTAGATTTTCCATTTTAAGGCCTGGGCTCTACCCAGTTAATTTGCAGAAGGTTTTTATAATGGGAGTTCTCTATTTAAACTGAGGGTGGAGAAAAAGTTAAATCCTAATGCTCTCCAGCTGCTCAGTTGAATTGCTCTAATGAAATTTTTTTTTTCCATCCATATGCTTGTTTTCTGCAAGATAAAACTAAACTTAGCACTTACCTCCCCAGGAGATAATTCACTAATTTAAAATTTTTGCTGACTGTCAAGTTGCAAAGGATATCTGATGAATCTTAAATCTTCTCTTTTGCAGTTAAACCATGCAGAGATGGTGGAAGGATTAGTTCTCATTAATGTAAACCCTTGTGCTGAAGGTTGGATGGACTGGGCAGCAACTAAGGTAAACATCTTTAAGTTAGAAAAATAAATCTTACTGTAAGCTTGTGGAACACGAGGAGCTTGGCAATCTTGTATGTCAAAGCATGGCTGCAGATAGAAAATATCCTGGGCAAATTCCTTGGGGGTTTATTCTTCCATTTGCAAAAATACTTCATACAGGGCTCGTGATAAAAATAAGTACTTTGAGAAAACAGATACATGTGGCACAATGGAGCTGCTGGGACAATTCTTAAGAGCTCATAACTCTGGGAAAAAGTTTACCTGGACATGGTAGTTTTGGAAAAATCTTTCCAGTAAATGCCAAGTGTAGTGTAGCATTCAATTCAATCCTTTCCATGGCATTGTTTACCAGGACAGTCCAAAATATGAAGTAGAGCACAGAAAAACGTCCACAACAGCATCCTCTGTGTTTCAGTCATCTCTGTGAGTCTTAGATGCTGAAAGAATTCAGAAAAGAGCATTAGCTACAGTAACTGTGGACAGATTGTTCACACAACCGGAAAACGTTCAAGGAAAAGAAACTCCTAGGAGAAACAGGCAGAGCTAGGATATAACATTCTTCAAAGGCTTAGTTACTAAATATATCCTCAAATCAAACTTACCAAAGTAAACTGATAGACAAACTTATTCAAAGAAATGTAGTAACTTTTCTATGCTGAAATTAAATGCCTGATCCATTTTGATTCTCACCCAATGCCTCACTGCTTTAAATTACTCTATACCTTCCACCTCTCAGGTACTGCACACCTCAAGAGTACAGCAGGTGTCCTACATTCTTGTGTCCTTCCAAAGCAGGAGCATTTACTGTGGGCCATGGGTTTATGGCAGCAGCTCCATTGCAGTGTGTCAGAGTGGGTTGTCAGGGAGGAGAGTGGGCAGTGGGGGTTAAATTACACCCTCTGGTTGCTCTGCTTGGTGTTCCTGTAGGGTGTGATTCCCTCTATAATATTCTGTATATTCCCTATACACCCATGCCCCTAGCAGAGTGTTCCCTATATAACTGTACTAGTGAAGACATCTACTCAGAATGACTCAAATATAAACCCCTAATGGTGTTCTAGTTGGACTGAGGGGGGAAAAATATCAGTTTAGGGTATTGTACATATAGGAAGAGCAGAGAAACACCCATTGGTCTATTTATGGATGACTGGAAGGTGTCATTTGTTCAGGGGTTGTGTTAATAGCAGGTACTTAGATAATCTTGCTGTTCAGATTTCAGGTTGGACAAATGCTTTGCCAGACATGGTCATTTCACATCTATTTGGAAAGGTAATGTCCAAACGATTCCTCTGATATATTCAGTCTTCTGTATTTACCTCCTGGGGCTGGGAGGAGGGGAGAAGCCTTCCCTTAAACAGCAAAGGATGAAGTTAAACTGTGAGATAGGATTCATACTTGTGTCCCCAGAATTTTGGGGGTGGTGTTCTGCCATGGGGTTTGCTGTGTCCTGAGGGCTCAAGTGCATCTCAGTTGTGACAGCTCCAGCAAGGGCAGCTCCCTGTTGAGGCAGCCAACACTTAAACAGGAGTATAAGAGTTGTATGTGCTCATGTTCTGAGCTGAATAACCCCATAGATTTTTTTTTATATAATATACTTGTAACTCTGTGACAGCTGGTTATTAGTACTAATGGTGCTCTTCAGCGCAAGCCTAATGCAAAGTGCTGGACTGTGTTCTGAGGCTGCTTTGCTGGGCTTGAAATTGTTGGTGAATGCAATGGAAAACTCCATTCCAGCAGAACAAGGAACTAATCTATAAAGACTTTAGAACCCAACTGTTTGAAAATGTTACTGATTGAAGTCCTCGAAGCTTAGTTATTTACTATTGTGAAATTGAGTTCCACATTACATGTTTGTAAGCTTTCAACATCTGCTTTACGCTGGAAACATTTATTAGGTTTCTTATTCTGAATCTTCTTTTTTTTTTTGTTTGCTTTAAAACCTCACACTTGTCTGACTGTAACCAGCTGCACTACAATTTTGCAATTGTGAGATTTTAACCTTGAAACATAACTGAAGTTTTAAAGTGAAAATTTTAGTACTGCAATCAGAAGCTAATATTAATTCTGGGTGACTTCACTGGGGGCTGGGAGTTGTGCCTTCCCTCACGGTGCACTCCTGTTCTGCAGATATGAGTCTGATACACAGCTACTGTGCCATGTCTTCAGATCCTTTTAGAAAATAGCCCCTGTTCTGAACGATTCTGTCTCCACTTTAGGAAGAGATTCACAGCAACCATGACCTGATCCATACTTACCGTCAGCACATTATTAATGATATGAATCAAACCAACCTTCATCTCTTTGTCAACTCTTACAACAGGTAAATAAATTTACCTGATATCTAAGTGGAAACTGTTTTAAGAGGCTGTCCAGCTCTTTAGAGACAATATTACTTGTGTGGTGGGATTACATGTGTTCCTCCAGTATGAAGTTCTGCTTAACAGTGCCTTTAGGGATCTTAGGTGGTTTGCTTGTTGGAGAAGGACCTTGTGCATTTTTGAGGTGAAAGATTGTACACTGGGACTGAACTAAGACATTGATCCTTCAGTCTAAGTGTGGTTCTACATCAGTTATGAAGGCTACAATATATATCAGATTAATGTATGAGTGTCTGTGCGTTCTCTGAACTAAAAGAGTATAGAAGTATCTATAAAATTCCAGTGTATCAAAGGCCTTTGTCCTTTATTTTTTCAGTCGGCGAGACCTAGAGATTGAGCGCCCTGTTCCTGGAGCAAATGTTGTCACCCTTCAGTAAGTATTTTATTTGAGAGGTTGCTGCAAGTCAGGGACTGCCATTAGGGACAATTCCTCTCTTCAGCCATTGCAAACATATTGAAATTGAAAGTTAAGTAGTTCCTGTCACTGAAAATTTGGGCTTACAAAGTACTTGAAAAGTTGGTGTGCCTAGCTTAATGCAGAAATGTTATAGTTAATAGAAACTGTAGCTCTGAAGGCACTTGAGCTGTGCCTATACAACCAAAAAACCCAAACTTTAGAAAACCAGCCAAACAAAAAGCCATTTAGGAAGGTCAAGCAGGTATGAGAATGACCAACTGACAGAACTTATGATAACAGCTTTGTACTTATGCTGCAGCTTATGCAACACAACAGTTGTCAAGTTCTTCCTAGCTCAGCTGCTGATGGTTATACACATGAGGCTGTTCCTCTGACAATCTCCTTGGAATTGGATGGACAGGTCCAAAATCTGGAGCTCAGGGGCCGGGGGGTGGTAGGAGTTAGACTTTGGTTCTGATGCCCACATTCAATTTCATGTAAAGCAAGGAATAAGAGCATTGGCAAGGGCTGATCTGCTGCCAGCTGGGGAAAAGAACAGGTTCTCAGGCAAGGAATCAGAGCATGGCACTAGATCTGCAGCTAATGCAGGATTTGATGCATGTTTAAGGTGTCAGGAGTGCTAAACAAATCATTTCCATACACCTCGCTGTCTCACCTTTCCAGAGACACAAAATGCAGCTTAGGGCAAGTCTGGGCTGGGTGGCAGAGATAACACACCTTGTGTGTGCTTCTTTGCAGGTGTCCTGTCCTCCTGGTGGTTGGTGACAGCTCCCCGGCGGTGGATGCCGTGGTGGGTACCTCGAGCCGTCTTTGCCCCTGCTGAGGGTGGGTGGGCGAGGCAAGAGCCTGCACAGGGCCAGCAGAGCTCCTGCCACACAGCATCCCTGCTGGCCATCAGTCCAGCCCAGGGGGCTCTCCTCTCCCAGATCCCAGGAGAGCTGCCATTAATCCCATGCTGTTTGTCCCCTCTGCCCGTGCACCGTCATTTAATCGCTACCGCGTTAGGAACAATCACCACAGCAGTTCCAGTGAACCGCAAATATTTTCCTTTGGAGAGGAATCTGCTGCTGGTGTTTTAACTTGCTGTGTGGTGCTGGAGCTGTGCCCTTGGTCACTATGGAAGTGAAGAGCTTCTTTTTGACTATTTTAACTCGCCCCAGATGACTGGATGACTTCAAATGTTGTGCCTTAATGGGCATGCCCAGCCTGCTGGCCCATGGCCACATGGCTGATCACCACTTGGGACGCTACCAGATGACCCCAAATCACAAGATAAACAACACTTGTTGCCACTGAAGTCCCAGAAACAGATGAAAAAAAGTCTCCAGTTCCCAGCTGTGGGTTTTTATGTGGAAAAAATGCAGTCAAAAATGTGAGCTGACCTACTTGGGTTAAAAGATGTGTATATGTATACATAGAGTCTTCACACAGAAGCATAAATCATTCAGTTTAATCTGTATTAAACCGGAAAACAAGGTGTTTAATCTGTTTTCATACAACTGTTCATACTTAAAATCTTGTGTACAGTACCTCACGCTGCTATTCTTTTATATAGGTTGAATGCAACGCAAAGCTGGACCCAACAAGGACCACACTTCTGAAGGTAATGACAAAAACTATGCTTTTTAAAAATAAACATTCCTCTCATATAACACCAATTGGATTAGCTAAAAAAGCAGAACCAATGTGATGTGCTGCAGTGCAGATAACAAAGTGAGAATCCAATTCTGATGTGAAAAGACAGTTCTTTCAGGTTGAGAGTATTTTAATGGGATAAACAAGACTAGGGTCTTCTAGTCTGAGTTAACAGCAGGGAATTTCTCAGCTCCTCCATTTTAAAACAGTAGGGATTTGGAGTTGAAATGTTCAGTATTTCACATACCCATAATGAATTTGACTAGAGCTGGCAAAGCTGATCTTGAGATATTTTGAAAGGTTTGAAAAAGCCATGAGCAGTGTAGGAGTACAAACCAGTTCATTCTGTCCCTGTGCTTGCCTCTCAGAAGTGTCAGGTGAATTGGCACCTAATCTATCAGCCAATTTGGTCATCCTGCCTTTTATGAGGGTACAGTCCAGGATATTTTACCGTTATTTTCCAAAAAGTTGATAAAATACACTTCCAGACAGCAGAACATCAAGCAAAGGCTTTGGCTGATATTTGGCATTTAGAGTAGGTTTGCAATCTTTATCCTGTTCCTGACGAAGTAATAGCGTGCAAACAGTGAAACAAGTTTGGCCATGCTTTGCTGGGAACTTCTACTGCATCTGTCTTTATTGAACTGTCTAGTGAAAATGATAATAAATAAATATTTTAAATTTTTTTTCCTCATAACATTGAGGAGTTGCACTGCTGCCCTGTGATGTGGGTGTGGCAGACACCCTAAGAAAGTTTCTGACGCTGTCTCAGACCTTGTATCAGCATCCAGCCTTTGCTGATTCCAGGGGTATGGCTGATGCCAGATCCTGCTGCAGGCCTGTTTTGCTGCTAACTCATCCTAGATAGGATTTGGGGTTTCCTGTAATTTACAACTCTCCTGTTTTCAGCTTATAGTGTTCCTTGGAACAGGACTGTTTTTGTTGGGTTGACTTTTAGGGGTGGAGTGGCAGGAAAAATTAAATGCTCCAAAAATATTTCATGCGCTCAAGATAGCTTTTCTCATTTGGCTTTCCCTGCTTCCCTTGGCAGGTCAGGCTGATGCTTGCCATCCGCAATCTCAGCAAATCGTTTTTCCCTCTCACCTCTGAGCTTTGGGTGTTTGTTTTCTCTACCCTGTTTGTCATCCAGGTCAATACAGAGTCATGTTATTGTAATTCAGAGCTGAACCTGCAACCAGGGCTAACAGGCTGGTTTCTAAGAAACTGGCAATCGCTGCCCACAAAAAGCATTTGCAGCCCCGGCTGATGCTTTGCCTGAGCGTCAAGACAGTCTTTGGTTTTCTGGGGTGCAGTCGTAGCTTTCACAAACATTTAACAGTTTGCTCCGATACATTCACCCACATGTGTTTTACTCACACAACAAAAGGAAATGTTTTTTCTGCCAGATAGCTAGAAAGGTCATTTCGATATATCCTGAGTATAAGTGAGTTCCTCTGGCATTTCACTAACTGGCTGTTCTCGTCCTGTTTCAGATGGCTGACTGCGGTGGGCTCCCCCAGGTTTCCCAGGTAGGATTTGGCTGGCGGAAATCCTTCTAATCCTGTTCTCCAGAGTGTCAGACTGCAACAAATGGGTGTTTTCCTGTAGGGTACTTGCTGTTCCCAAATATCAGCCAAAAGGATGGCTGTGATTTCATGAATAATGATGTCAGTTGGTCGTCTGAGCTTTCTTTTTTTCTTTAAAGGGCAATGAGGCGCAAAATTAAGATTGGGAGGGGGTATTATTTTCACTAATAAAGTCTTAACCAAGTAAAGACCTGAGGTGAGAATGTAGAGGCATTACTTTATGCCTATTTACTAAGCTAATATGGATTAAGTCTTGAGCCACTAGCATTTTAACAACATTCTTACTTGGACTATTTATAGTATACATCAGGAAAGTGGGAGACAGGAAATAACAATGCTGTGTTCTTGCATACACTGACTTGGCTTGACTGTGAATGAACTGATTTTTAAAAACAGAGTTTTAAAAATATATTTAGGTATAAGTTCCAAGATACTAATTAGACTAGGCTGGCAAAGTTAAAATTTACCTATGCTCTTGTACTGCTTCACTAAAAGAGCGGATTTGTAAATCAGCTTAGGAATGTGATCTAACAGCTAAACATATTTCTAAGTGGTATAATGTGGTGTTTGTGAACTTAAGGAAAAGCTTAATTTGTAATTGCCAGCAGTTGAAGTCCCTGTACAGGCAGTTTATGCTCCTACAGTGGGATTTGGGAAAAGGCTTTTTTAAAGCTGCATGGTAGTATGTGCATTGCTGCTGTTATAGAGTCCATTCTTTACAGTGATTTGGAGAGAATTATGCAAAAAATATTTTCATGTGAAATAATTGAGTCTATGAAGCTAATGTGGCCGCTGTCAGCAGCAGAGAAAAACAGGGAGTGCCTCATTCCAAACATGTCAGTCATAGGCTGTTGTGTTTGGGTATTCCTGGGGAGCTTTCTTGCCCTATAAGCATAACTATCAGCTCTGACTAGATGAATTTGTTCTCTGCTGATTAGGAATTGCTCAATTACCAGTCTTGTATGAACTGCCTTGCACATTTTGTGAGGCCAGTTGTTTTACTTCGGTTCACCTGCACAAGTCAAGCTTGAGCCAGGTTTACACCACTTGTCTTCTCAGGAAATGTCATTCTCAAACGCGTGTATCCATTTTGTAAAATAATGGGGTGAAGATTAGGGAGGAGAATGGTGGAATTTTCTCATAAATGGAGTTTTCATACAGTTGGTAGAACCCAGAGAATATTTAGGATGTCCCTGTTAAGATAGGACTGTGAAATCTATAGCATTGTAATGTAACCTACTGAGCGCTGCCAACGATAACTCTCTCTCTCTTTTGCAGCCTGCCAAGCTTGCTGAAGCTTTCAAATACTTTGTTCAGGGAATGGGATACAGTAAGTATTGGTTTTATGGAATGGTTAATCTTGCTACTGAAGTTAATTGGGCATCGAAGCACTCAGAGAGTCTCTGATCCCAGATGTGTGACCTTTTCCCTGTTGGATATGCATTTTCAAGGGGGAAAGACACTGTTGTATCTGGGCACAGGGTTTTCAGACCAAATAGAGAGCTTTGTAAACATCTTATACCCACAAATACCTGTTTTACTTTATCTTGGCATTTTTAAAGTGGCTACTTGTAATATTGTCCCCTCGTGGCATCACAGGCTATGGTTCATATACTGCACACAACATCCAAAACCTCATTGGCTGAGAGACTTCTTTGAGTTGTAGCTGTTGGTTTTTCAGATATTTGCTTCTGACAGCTGCTGTTGTGTGGATGCACTGTGAGCTTAGGCTGCCAGCAGAGATGGAATATGAAAAAGGAATGGGAGGGCTGATGAGTCTCTTTAATTTCCCTCTGGATTCTTGCAACCGCAGCAATGTGCTATAAAGCCCTGGAATCCATCAGCCCTGGACACTAATTTTTCCTCAGTAATTTGGACTCCTTGACACTGTGCCTGGAGCAGGGGAGGTACTTCTGCATGTGAAGGTAGCCTGGAAAGTATCTATCCAAGCTTGAAGGGCTTCCCCAAGGGTGGTTAAGGCTGAGAGGAAGGCAAAGTCTTCCTTCCAACCCGTGAAGCAAAGTGTTAATGCGAGACTCTTCCTTCAGTGCCCTCTGCCAGCATGACCAGGCTGATGAGGTCCCGCACGGCTTCTGGCTCCAGTGTCACCTCTTTGGAAGGACAGAGGAGCCGCTCTCACACCGGGGAAGGCACGAGGAGCCGCTCTCACACCGGGGAGGGAACAAGGAGCCGATCCCACACCGGGGACGGCTCCAGGAACCGCTCCCACACAGACACACGGATCGAGTTGACACCGAACTCGGCGAGCAATGCTGAACAATCAAGCCCCAAGTCCATGGAAGTGTCCTGTTAGATGGCTGTGGGAGGTTTAAACTGGTCACAGTGTGAAAAAGTAATGGATGCCCCCTGTGTATCACAAAAACATAACTGGTATTAATCTCTAGCTATTCTGTAGGATGAACTCTGTTCACCAGGATCTGAGAGGGACCAAAGAAAAGAAGCATCTCATTTGCTCTATCATTATTCTTGTATCTCAGACAGCTGCTGCTATTGTGCCCTCCTTCAGTGGATGCCAAATTCTAAAGGATACTTGCCAAAAGCTGATGTGGTTGTAAACACTTCAGAGTCAAACTAGAATTGCTCAATACCCTCCTTTAAAATCAAAGCTGTTACAGGCCCCTTTATCTCTTATTCTCTTGAAGTAAACCGGCACAATTTGAGATGAGTTTCAAAGAGGGGGAGAAAAAAAAACACTTTTACAGATGACTTTAAAAAAAGGAAATGAAACAAACGTGTTATGGCCTCATGTTGAAGCTGGAGTTGAATTCATTGTATATAGCTTGACTTCAAATGATAGAAAAGTTAACGTATTGTGCATTTATAGGCCTTCTAATTCATTAGTATTCAAGCCTGTTTTCCTATGTACAATAATATACTACTAAAATAGGCAATTTTAATGTGACTTTGAGATGAACTAAATCTTTAAGGTTTTTCATTTCACTTTTTTGAGATTTAGTTCCAGTCTTCCTTCCCCCCTCCTAGACCCTAAAACCTGCTTAGCCAAATGAGGACAGGATTTAAATTTGGTAAGCAAGGTAGGATTTCCTGTTTGGGAACTTGGGCCAAAGGGTTTACCAAGCTGCAGGAGTTGGTGTAGTTGTAACAAGTAGGGTAGCTGTACATGCCAGCTAAGCAGAAACAGCTTGATTTTTCCTTCAGAAAGCTTCTTATCTTTGCAGCTCAAGTTTTTTGTGTCCAGCACAATTGTGATAAATTTGGAATTCTGTAAGCGAAGACAGATCCAGCTGTTCTTTGTCAGGAGAGATGAATAACTGTGGGATGGGCATGTAATTAGATACTGTACATTCAACTGCCACTAATTACTAGATTTGAAACTGATGAGATCTCACTGGTGCTGAAAAGTGTATTCCACGAAGTGGTGGAGCAGCAACACTGTGTCTCTGGAATACAGTGTCTAATGACTGTGTAAATGTCATGATCTGCTGGTTCTACATCTTTGCATAGCCTCCTGATACCTTGGGTTGCTTTCTTCAGAGCTCGTGGCTTGATACCTTTCTGCCACTCAGAATGTCACAGTTGGGTGTTCTCAAGCTTGTCCTTCCATAGCTAGCGGGACAGGATTTCCAGAGCTCCAGTGCATACCTGCTGAATTGCAGTCCTCACACAAACAAGAAGCTCAGATGCCGAGCAGTTAAATAGCAAATGTTAATACTTTGGGATTGCTTGTTCAGAGGAACACCATCTAGGTTACTTTATATTGACTAACTTCAGCTCTTGTGTAGAATATCCATAACGTTTTGTGGGAGGAACAGACAATTTCCAGAAAGAATAAAGCTATTGTGTAAAGTCTATCAAGAAAAGTTTCTTAATGAAGTATTTGTATTTATTTCAAAACAAATAAATTTGTAACTTTGCAATGTCTGGTGTCTTTGTCTTTTACCAGGAGTAGAATAATCTTTTTCAGTCCAAATGTATTCTTGTCATCCCTTTGTATCAATGGAATCTTTTTGATTTTGCTTGTATCTCTGTCATTCCTTACTTTTGTGCTCAGATCTTTCTCTCTTCCCCCCCACTTCTCACTCCGGTCTATTCTAAGAAAATACCACACAGTTCAGCATTGTTGCTGGCTGTTTTGGTACTAAAGGATAATTTTATCCTAAGAAATATAGAAAAATATTGGGCCACAATACCGAGTACTATTTGCTGTTTGGACTTTTTTGTCTCCCTGGATAAAGTACTGTCAAGTGCACAGATCTGTAGTGTGACTTCCTCACTGGAGCTCATTACATCCTTTCTGATCCCAATCTGATCTCTAAGTCCACTGATGTGATGAATTCCTCATGAATACCTGAAGTTATTCAGGCCTCCTGACTGACAGTGCAGATGCCACTTGGAGTTTCTAAAGGTGGTTCTTTTTGGACCTCTTAAAAGAATGTAACTTCAGGAAAGTAAAGATTAATCTAGTGACTTACTTAACATTACTGCCATTTTCAGGGACAGGTGATGAGTTTGCTGGGGCTATTTTGGGCTGCTCCTTCATCCTCTATCTCAAAAAATCCTGTGATAGGAAGATGCAAAAGCAAATATTTGTCATGTCTGAGCCAAGGCTCTGCTCACTGTGATGATTCAGCAGTCATGACTGGACTGATACCAGCAAAGAGCTTGACAGCCCATGCCAGTGAAAACAGGAGGAACCTGTGCCAGCTCATCTTACAAAAGAAGGGCAAAGTTATGTTCTTTGCTGAGCTTTTCTGGGAATGGCTAATCATTCCTTCCACAAGGACACCACAGTCTGCTGTCAGGCCTGGGCAGTTTATTTTGGTTTAATGGGAAGGAATTCATCCAAGCCTTATTGCAGCACAAAGGGATCTGCGAGCACTTCTGAGCAGCAAGAAGTTGCTAGGATCACTATAAATGTCAGCTTTGCAACCAAAAGTGTTCATTTGGCGAGGAACGCTGTGTTCCTGCAGATAAAAGCTGGAGGGCAGCACAGAGGAGTGGTATTTCACCTTTCACAAGGAGTTATGATTCCTCTTTCCCTGCATTACTGGTCTCCTGGCATCTTTAATCCGTGCTGTAACGGAAGAGATGCAAGTGGCTTGCAGATTTATTAGAAATTTTTATAAAATCCCTTTCCAGACCTTGCACAAGCTGACTTGTGCATTACTGTTGGAGACAGAATTAGCCTGTATATTGTAGTGTCATTAACCCAGAAAACATGAGCTGGGGTTTCACTTTTTTCCAAGTGGCCACCAAGGAGCTACTGTGGCATAGAGGAAATTCTGATTGGGTAACATGAGGTTTCCAGAAAATAGCCAGTTTGCCCCTCACAGTGCTTTTGGTTTATAAAGAAATAAAACAGAATGGGCTCCCAGGGACCATGAGGCTTCCTGATTGCATTAGTGTCTCTCAATGCCAAATCTTTGCTGCAGTAGTGCTCTTCAAAACCACTCATAGATGTCATTGCTGAAATCCAAGTTATTTCCACCTCTGCCTGGGTCTCAATATCTTGTGTATAAAAATCTGGCTAAACATCAAGGTATCTTCCCCCCTTTGTGTCCTTGCAGAGGGGGAGTGGGAGAGGATGTGCCAACACCATGTCAT
Source organism: Origma solitaria (assembly GCA_013397895.1). Taxonomy (NCBI): domain Eukaryota; kingdom Metazoa; phylum Chordata; class Aves; order Passeriformes; family Acanthizidae; genus Origma; species Origma solitaria. The sequence goes on along the minus strand of VZRL01003080.1, from coordinate 721,306 downwards.
GGCAGCAGGACTTTTGTGCTGAAGGATGCTGCTGCTTTCCTCTTTAAAAGTCTCTATTGACTGAACAGCTGGAAACTTTAACCTAGATGTGTTCCCGAGGTTTATGATTAATGTCATGTGCTGTGAGTGATGGACTGAGCTGGAGTGAAAACTGTTTATAGCAAAGCTGCTTATTTTTTCACTCCAGTGCTGGAATCCTCTCCCTGTCTGCTTTTGCATCTTGGGCAGAGTATCTGCTGCAATCCTCAATGTGCCTGTAATGGGGTCTGTTGCATCCATCAGTACAACATTGAGCAGTGCTGCCTGCAGCTTGGCCCTCCCCCTTCCCACATGCTGTTTGCTTTTTTTTTCCCTTTACACTATTTTGCACCATTTCACATTCACAGGAACAGAAAGCCTCTGCCAGTCTATCCATATGAAAAGCTGTTTTGATGCGTGGATTTGACTTTTCCACGGAGCCAAATACAGACTTTACGTTGGTAGCTGATCACTACTATGCCTAATGTTTAAATAAGTGGCAGAAAGGATGTCAGGGTATTTTAAGAGCTCAACCCTTCCCCCTCAGCCCTTTGTAACAGACAGACACAGCCTCTCACTGTTTCTATCTATTGCTTCATTAAGGGCTCCATTCATTTTATAAACAACACAGCTGCTGACCAGTGTTAGAGGGAAAAAAAAAGGAAAAAAAGGCTTCTGATTGCAACTGCCAAACAGTTCAATGTCTGTTCTTTGCAACTCAGCGTGGGGATCATTCGCTTACCCAGCACTCCTAGGGGCTGGAGGAGAATTGTTGTTTTGCTGTCATTAAAGAGGCAGCCCCACATCCCATTCACCCTGCATATTTCTGGCACTGGTGGCTGTGACATGTACATCAAACACTGGATGCAGACATCACTGGGCACATCCAGAAGAGCCCAAGGGCTGGGAAAGGGGAACAGGCAGCTTTTCCTTCGCAAGCAGCAGCAGCACTGTGAGCTGTGACCTGCAGCAGAGCTGCAAAAAGTATCCTGGGGTGACCTGCCACTCTCGGCAATTGCTTGTGGCTGGAGTGGATTATGGTATTCAGGCCAAGGTCAGTGCGTGGAGGGGGCTGGGGAGGGCAGGGCTGTTTGCTGGGCAGCAGCACTGGAGAAGGGCTGGGGCAGCTCCCAGCAAAGCCTACACGAGCCAGGGCACTCAGAAAAGAGCAAGAGATGCCACCAGCCTGGGCTTACCGTTCCTTGGCTCTGTGTGTGTGTGTGCACAGCTCCCCACAAGGCTCAGCACCCCACAGGCAGTGTGATGGGCCGGGGAGATGGAGCTGCTGAGCTGTGGGTTTGCCCCACCTGTTGGACCTGGAATTGGCACAGGAACAGCCAACCTGCCTCTAGGGTTTGGTGAGCCCACCCCATGCTAAGGTGGCACCCAGCCCCTCATACAGCCGTGAGATGTACGCTGTCAGACCCACAGAGATCTCTCCAGCTAGGAAATTGTCATTTACTCAATGGCTGCAATGTTTCCATTTTTTTTAAAATAATAATATGACCAAATTAAAAAAAAAAAAAACAAAAACACCACCTTATTTCTTTATCTCCAGCTGCCAGTGTTAAACATTGATCTGATCCTGTGGTGATTCCCTCCCTGCTCCTCATATGTGTTTGGGGCAGGGGAGATCCTACAGAAGCAGAGCCTCACACAGGGTCAGCACTTCATCTGGAAAGTGCAGAGTACTGAGGAGGTGATGTGTTTCCCAGACCAGTGGAAGCAGCCAGGAAGCCCTTGGTACAAGATCGTGCGCTGGGCAGCTGCCACACGGGTGAGCAGAGGCTGCGGGGCCAGATGGGACTGCTGGTGCCTGTGGAGGCAGCAGGGAAATACAGCACGTTTGATGAAAGCTATTGCCAGAGGCACAGTTGGCTGAAAAATGCTTAGAAATGTAGAGGACTGCCCTTCCTGGAAAGAAAGAAAAAAAAAATGCACACTGAAGAAGAGGGCTGGGAAGAATGAGGAGAAGATGCTTTCTCCCCCTAAGCAAGCCCAGCATTGACCCATCTCAGTTTAGGACAGGAGGTCACTCAAAGTGTTGTTTGCTCCTACCAAGGCAAGTGACCTACTTCAGGCTAGAAGGCAAGCTCGATTTGTGGGAAAACACTACAGGAGTTTTTTCCTAGAATTAAAAGGTTGAATCATTACAGAGGTTAGGTGTGAGGATACGTATATGAAGGGATGTGAAACAATGATTCTTTAATTTAAATGCTTTTCCTCATGTCTTTAATAACCTTGTTTGAACAATTTTGGTATGTATGGCTGTTGAAAACAGGTTACTCCTTCAACTTCTCAAGAGAGCTGATAACAAAGAGACTCTTAGGCAGGTTGAGTAACACACTCCACTTTGCTCGAAGACTCCAGACCTCTGTCCCAAGTCCAGTAAGAGTGTTGCAGAAAAAACCCAAATGTTGAGCCAGAAACAGATCAGCAAAGAAATGTAAATTTGGAAACAACTGGCTTTCCCAAGCTGCCAAAATAGTCACAGTGAAGGAAATGCTCTCAGACTATCGCTTTTTATGACATTAGTGGCTCTTTACTTCTATGTGTCCTCCAGTTCACGGCTTTGTCACAGATTGCAAATGTACACTTGGACATTGGCCAGGCAAGGAGATTGGAAAAGAAATGTCAGTCACAGATATATTTCACCTTCATTTGCTTGCCTAAACTTCTAAATGAAGTGCCAGCCACAGATTCATTAACCATTTGCTACTTATTTAATATCTTTAAACCACATCAGCAAAATGCCATCTTAAAAAACCTCAACATGTTGCTTTATGAACAAGTCATGTGTTATATAGCTGGAGTAACTCAGACTGACACTGCTAAACCAATCTGGTTTTCCCATTAATTTTTCATATATTTCAGTATATGAAGCTTAGAGAAATAACTTTATAGAAATGTTAAAACTGGAAAGTCATAATTTGAGAAAGTTAATGTATGGATATGTGCTTCTAGATAGTGAGAACACTTTCTATCAGTTTAATAAACTGCTTGTTTTAAAATTCCTTCAAGAAAGTTGTGACAAAAAATCCCAGGGTTTAATTTATAAGATGACACAGTCTTTCTGAATATTGTAATTTTTCTGGAATATTTCATATATACAGCACAACCCTAGTGAATACATCAAAAATACGGCAACTGAACTGCACCCTGTTTCCAGTTGCATGCCCACAAAAATGGTGTTTTAAATTCCAGCCAACAGTCCATGGAAAGGCGTTTTAATAAGTTCCATGCCTGCCTCTTTGGTGAGTAGATAACCTGCCTTCTGTGTCTCCCAAACAAGGTGGCTTAAGCTACTGCAGTGACCCTGGTGAAGCCTCCACAGAAGGCTAATGGTCACTGGAGAAAGCTGGGGCCTTGCTGTTCATACCAGCATGAACAGACCTCCAAAATACCACCCTTCATCCTTGACCCAACCTACAGGACCAACAGGATGAGTGCCATGAGCTGGATGTGTGTCAAACTGTCTTGGCTTAGGCTGGATTGCAAAACTGTCACTCCCATCCTTCCTTTAGCCTTTCACTTGACTATTGCTGCAGAGGGCCCTGATCCTAGTGTCTCCTCAATGCTGTAATTATTGCTCCCTTGGATTATGGCTTTGTTTTCAGGTCCCAGCAGAGACCTGGACCCACTGCACAAACGCACAGTAAGCATCAGCTCCTGCTGGAGGAATTTTCACTCTCTACAGAGGCAATGAACAGTAAGGCACTGTTGTTCTGGCTCTGAAGTCCTGGGGAAAAGTGAAGATAAAGGCTGGATGCATGAGACCCTTTGGGGATCTAGATCCTCAATGGATTAAAACAGCAATCACAAAAGTACTTTTGTAAAGATACATGATTTGCCCAGGCACGGAGGGAGCCAGGGAGCTGAATCTAAAGCTGGTCTGATGCCTTAGTCCTAGGGCTAATCTGCTTGTAAACATCCACTAAAACAAAGGATCTCAAATGCACCACAGACTGCAGATCAAGTTAATTGGCTACAAGTGATGTTCTTCCCCTTTCAGACTCACTAGACAGACAAACAGTTGCACAAACAGAGCAGTAGAGATAAGAACTCTTGGTTTCCTATAGAGTGATGTCCAAAGTCCCCACAAAACTCCTTTACAGCAGTATAATAACCACTATTCCCCATCTGTGATTCCTTCAACTCTGCGTCCTCCATGACCACTCATTTCCAGCTGGAAAGTCTGTTCAAAACCCCTTTATGTTGCTGCTGGGTTGGTTGGGCCACACTGCAGAAGTGTTGGGTGCATTGAGTGCCTGGCAGGTGTGCATGGGCTTGACAGGGACCATGTGGTCGGCTTCCTCCCCACCCTGCTCTTTGATTTCATTTTTTATTGCAGGAATTGCAACACTTCTGAGCTCTTTACACTTCTGCCTGCTTTGTTTGACACTTCCCACAAAGGGACTGCGGGACAAACAAAGCGATGAACAGTATGGCTGCAGATGCCTGGTCTCCTTAGGAAACCAGGATAGAAACAGAAACATCTTGGGTGCGTTGGGCAAGATCTGTGGTTTCCAGGCATTCTCTCCACTAAAAACTGACACGCACTGGAGCTGCTGGTCATGCATTAGCTTTCAATAGCTTCTTTTATCTCGCAGTGAAAGCCGTGTGTTACAGCCACTGCAGCGTTTGATTGCTGTGGTTACAGCATTAACTAATTGCAAAGCCAAGCCAATTGAGGGACACAGTTTTTTGTACATGATCTGGTCCTGTTTTCTTGCTTCCTTATGTGTACATGTAAGAAAGACTATCTGTACATATAAACTCACATTATACATGCTTTCCTTTTTATGCACCATAAAAATATATATATGTAAATATACACACATACACCTATATATATATATTCATGGGCATGTTTCTACATGGTTTTATATCTAATATTGCATACAACATTAGACAGATGCCTGTACACAATATTTTAGATATAGGTGTGCATACCTATACATATAAATGTGTATATATGTATTTATTTTTATATATGCACATACATATATGTATATACACCCACACACATATATAGCATTTTAAGACAGGCAAGAACTAGAACACAGGGTTCCAAGCCATATTTGAGGGATCTGATTGAGAAAGAGGTCCTAGTACGACTTTGCTATAACATCTCAACACAAACCATTTTCCCTTTTGGAAAATATTGCCAGCTTCTTGGCCAAGGCCAAGGCCAAGGCCTCTTTTTTGTATGTTCACATGGAACTTTTTCACCAAAGAATGGAGTTTGAAATGTAGAATTCTCAGTCTTGCAGGTGCTGAGGTCTCATTTGTGTGGAGGCAAACAGGTCAGGTATGACCTCTGCTGTCACATCATCCAGGCCAAGGCAGTCATGAGGCTGAATCTTAAAACATGCTGGTGGCTTCATTATCAATAGAGAAACAAAGAGAAGAGAGGTTTTGCACCTGCACTGGAACATGAGGGCAGGGATCACTCTTATTTTCTGCCACCTGAAATTTTGGAAGCTTCCAAAAAGAAAACGTTTTGAATTGAGGTATGATCTACCTCTATGAAAAATATATGGGCCAAATCCTTGTATACAAATGAAGATGCTAGTGGTGTTGACAGTTTTTGAAGGTATTGAGCATTTTTCCTAATTGTTTCTACATAGGCATAGCATTATTTTCAGCCCACTCACAAGAACTTTAGATTCATCATAGCCAGAAAGATTTATGTCTCCCAGAAACTAATCAAGCTTCTGCTGGGTTATCAGGATGAAGACAGACAATCTGCCAACTGAAAGTAAAGCAAAATTAGCAACTGAATCATCCCAAGTTCAGCCCCGTACTGTTTGGATCTCCAGATCATGTGTCACTCAGCTGTTCTGTTGTGCCAACAGGGATTTTGGAAGTGGATACAATGGTTCTGTTCGTGCAGGAACACATTTCTGCTCTCCCAAGTGAAGCAATAGAAAAATGTGCTACGGGGCATGGCTGCTGTACTAACAATTTATTGGAGAAAAAACTGGCTCCAGCATCCTTCAGTGATGATAAATTTATTACCTGGAAAGGCACTGACAGTGTTTTTGCTTCTCTTAACTAACATTTGTATGTGAAACCACTTCTGTAGAAAATGTTTACCTTGATGTTTTCTTTAAGAAGCAGCCCAGCTGGAATTAATGCACCAGAAGCTATGCCAAGGATTGCCTCTCCTGCATCCACACACTCTCAGAGCTGATGGGAAGCCTAACACCTGTTTTCTCATTTAGCACAGTCTCCTTTCCTCTGTCCCAGTCATGTAAAACAATTGTGTTACTGGCAAGGTGGCAGTGGGAAGAGGGACCTGTGTGCTGGTGACACCATGGGGAGCAGGAGCTGGGGGTGGTCCCCAAACACAGACTACATAATTTCTATCTGAATAAATGAGGTCTTGCCCTTCATCTCTTACTTGGCTCTCTGCATTTCATCTGCAGAGACAGCCTAGTAGCAATATACAACCCATGGATTAGATGACCTGTTCTGAAAATAGGAGCTCTGGGATGGCTGTTTGGATTCATTCAGACTGTTGAAGATCAGAGTAGGTAGAGAACTTTGACGTTTCTGGCACAAGATACTTGAAGAGACTGAGGTGAGTCCAAATAGAGCAGGACACAGTTGTTCTTGGACCCAGCCTATTGTCGTGGGAGACATGTTCATCACACAGAGATTTCAGGAGAACCATTCTCCCTTGACTTTTCCCATTAAATTCCCCATGGAGTAGGATCTGACTGAGAATAACAGAGTGGCAGTTCTAGGACTGATCTCAGTGTGACAGATACTAGACTTTAGTTGCAAGGGTCAGACCATCAACTTCTGGTGTCTAATGCTGAAAATAAAACATACATATCAGTTTTCCAGCCTAGACAATAACATTCAAGAAATGACAATAAGAATGTCTGAATCTCATGTCTATGCTAATGACAGCCATACTTTTGTTGTCATACTGGTGTACTGTTCTTTCCTTTGGGCAATTAAACTGCTGGCCTAGTAAATGACAGTGCCAACAGAACTGTCATTTAAGTCTCAGCATCTCTGCATAAAGAAATTTCTGTCTGCTGTAAATGGATGAAGATATATTAGAGTTAAAAATCCTGTTTGTTCAAGGCCTTTCCAAAAACAGTGTGACAAAACAAAGACATTTAACATCCTGACTCAGGAAACGAACAAATTGTACATTGGCAGTGGATGAAGATTCTCCTTTTATTTTAAAACCTCTGTAAAATCAGAGCAATGGGTCAATTCCAGCATTCAGCCAATTTAATTTGCGATTTCAGAGTAATCGTGGTAATGAGCCAAGTCGGCAAAGATGTCATTGGGGTTCCTGCAGTTCAGGTTGCAAAAACAAGCGTTGATCCACATGATTTTCCAGGAAAACTCAGTTCCATCTGGGCACTGAAACCTCACTTCAATAGTCTTGGACTTGTAGGGTGTGCAGCACCTGTTGTCTGTGCAGACACCACAGTATTTGGGTCTGTAGGGACTTTTGCTCACACATCCCGAGATGGTGTAGTTCATGGGTTCATTGGCTCTGTAGACAGCCAAGCATTTCTTCCCAGGCTAAATCAGAGAAGAAAATGAAAAGAAAGAGGTTAATACTTAGTGCTGACACAGGTAGGACACAAAAATCACGTTTCTCTCTAAAACTACCTGAAAGGAGGTTGTGGCAAGGTGGGGGAGATCAGGGGGAGGGGGCTCAGCCTTTTCTAGCAGGAAAATAGTGATAGGACAAAGGGAAATGGCCGCAAATTGTGCCGTGAGAGGTTCAAGCTGGGCATCAGGAAAAATTTCTTCACTGAAAGAATGGTGAAGCACTTGAACAAGCTGCCCAGGAAAGCGGTGGAGTCACCAGCTCTGAAGTGTTCAAAAAACAAATGTGACACTTTGCAATGTGGTTTATTGGGCATGGTGGTATTTGGTCAAAGGTTGGACTTACTGATCTTGGACATCCTTTCTAACTTTAATGATTCTCTTTTTCTATCCTATGATTCCTATATTTAAAAGGATTTGTAGCTGTTAGGAAGACTTTTACAGCCCTGACCTAGGGGGTGTGAAAGATTTACGTGTTTAGACATATGAGCCCAGAAGTTGCAAGTAGGATACTTGCATAATAGAGTTCATAGCCATGACCAGAAGTGGCTGCTTTTCCACCAGCTGAGTACAGGGCTGTCCAAGCCAACACTGAGCACAGCAGGCTTGGCTTCGCTTTCATTGCAAGGACCTTTTGGCTGGAAACAAAACTCTCAGGGGAAGGTTTTCATACCAGCGCAGGCAGGACACATTTTGGAACTGTGTGCAGCACAGTAAGTCCATGTACAGGTGCAGCCTTCTGAGGCCAGAATGCTGCCAAACAAAGGCTGACTCAGTGTCCAGCTCAAGGGCTGCACAGAGAAACAGTGCCCACCTTGATGTGCTGGGTTATGTCCACCTCGCAGGGCCTCATGTTGCACAGGCGGCTCTCCTTCAGCAGCCGGCACTGCTCGTTGTCATTGGAAATCCTGGTGGAGATGCCCAACCCACAGGTCTTTGAGCAGGGACTCCAGGGTGAGGTGTGGACGATGCAGTTCTTCTGCCAGGCTTCATCCTCTCCCTCATACGCTGTGGAGAGAGATTAACCCCACATTATTCAGCCCGGGCAGCTTTACATATTAAACACCCTCTCCCCAGCTCATTGCACATTCAGACCATTAACCCAAATCATTAAAGCACAGCAAAGTGGCTCAGCATTTCTGTGAAGCCCCTCATCCCACCCCCTTTGTGCTGACCTACTTGTGTCAGACTCCCCAGCGCCGTGAGCGCTTGGGGCCAGGGCTCGTTCCTTTATTCCCCTTCACAGCCTCGCACAAGGGGGTCCTTGTCTGGGACCCCCAGGTGCTGCCACAATATAAACAATTACAGAAGCCTGAGCCAGCGGGTGGAGAAAAGGGATGGGATCTGATCTCACCATGAAGGTTTATTTCTGAGCCCATTCAATTGCTTCCCTGCAGCAGAAAGTGGTCAACAGTCTCTGCTGGATGGCAGAGGGCTTGGGAAGCAGCCACAGCCTTTCACTGGGAGGAAGAACAGCTTCAATAGCTCTCAGAGGGCTCAGCAGCCATTTGAAGAAAGGGTGGGCTCTGTTTTGAAAGCAGCCAACAGCCCCAGTTCAGGTTCTGTCCCAGCCTCAGGCAAAGTCCCCACTGCTTTACAGCTCACAGGACAGTCCACAGGCAAAACTCTGATAGAAACTGCTGCACTGAGTTTGCTCACCATTATATTTATTATTATATTATTATATTAAATGTAATAAATGCTAGTCTGACTTCTATAAGTGAATTGATGAAAAACTATACTACCACAAAGACAATTTAGCCCAACCCACAGTGAAACTTCCACACAATAACTGCTTTCAGGGTGTTATGTAAGTCTGAGACTCCTAAGACACAGGGGCTTTAAAATTGCAGTACAATAGCCTCAGTCCCAAATTAAACTTAATCCATTCTGTTTCCTAAGGGTTCCAGACTGACCAAAAAAAAAAAAAAGAATTAAAAAGAACTTGCAACATCTTCAACATTCCAGCAGAGGTGTCCTTCGAAGGGGACTTTGGCACAGAGAATTACAGAATGGTTTCACGAGCGTGTTTGATGAATGCCATATTCATATACTCATGGAATCATTTGGGTTGGAAAGGACCTTAATGATCATCTCAGGCCAGCTCCTCATGGGCAGGGATATCACCCACTAGATCAGGTTGCTCGGGCCGCATCCAGCCTGGCCTTGAACCATATCCGTATTGCTGCTAAGGAATTCTAGTGCACCACTGGTGTTTTTCTGTCCTGTCCTCCAGCACGTGCTGTGTGGGAGGCTCTGTCTCTCACAAAGATGAGACACCTGCCAGGTCTGGCAGAACAAGCTTTGCTTGTAGACCCTGCCTGATGGCAAAGGAGAGATCTACCTCACTCCCACCATACCTGCAGAGGAGATGTGACGTGGAGACGTCTTCCTGATTTTCCTGGAGTCATCACAAATCCACTGCTCGCAGCACTTCCCTGCCATCTTAATCAGCTTGGGGTTTGGGCACCAGACAAGCGGAGGGCGAGAGTTTGTGCACATGGGAACACAGCCCACAGCCCCGTTAATGCACGTGCAGTTGTATTTGCAGTTGGGCTGAAACGTCTCCCCGTTCTTATACCTGACCCCATTGAGGACACATCCTACACCAACAATCTCTGAAAAGAAAGAAAAAGAGAGAAAGACACACAGAGCGCCATTAAAATAACGCTGGCAACAAACAGCTCCGATGTGTTCCTTTACCAAGCTGGTTCCTGGGCTGAAAGTGATGCAGGGCGATGTGCTCAGCCTGATGCTGAGCCAAGTGTACTCACACCATCTAGGAAACGGTTTCCATTCTAAATCACAGCAGAAAAAGAGAATCTTTTAATGCTACATGGAAAAAAAAAAAGTTAGAAAATAAAACAAGTTTTATCCACAAATGTACACTTAAAAGAAAAAAGAATCATGGCATGGTGATGGGAGTTATTGACAGGGGATGCAGTCAAAGTAATTAAAAAAGATATTGAGCAAAATTAGAGATTTTCAGAGACACGTGAGTCACATACATGACACAGCTAGTCACAACACCTGTATATGTCTGAAGCAGAAGGGGAGGACAAACAAGGTGGCAAAGGAGCACCTAAATAGAACTGGATTCCTATACTTAGGAAACTGGATCCCACCCAGTTTATCACAGAAAAATTTTCTTGGAAAATGAAGTACACATTACAAAGCCATGAAAATAAGCACTCGATTTATTTTTCAATATAAAATCATTAAAAACTCAATCCTTTTGACTGCCCATGAACAGGAATCACATTGATTCAAAAAGCAGCTTTTTTTTTTTTTTTTTGTTTCCAATTGTAGACAGTTATTTGGAAGCAGTGGCAGAAATCTTCCAATGGAAAACTCAAAGTTTAGTTTCTTGTTTGGTCACATGGAGGCAGTATACACGCACTTGCTGGGCTGCTTATGTTTTGAGTCTGGTCAGAAATGGAGCTGCTTCAGGAAAACACAAATTGAAATGCTGGATTAAAATTCTGCAAAGGCTTCCTATTTTTAGAATGAGCTGAATGAAAACATCAAGCACAAATCCCTTCTTCTGCAGAAAAATGAGAGCTGTTGGAATTTGAAGCACAGCTCTAGATCTGCAGTTCAAGTCCAGCGCCAATTTTTGTAATGCTTGAACCTTTGTACTAAAAAGATATCACTCAGTGCTGCAGCTGGACCTAGGAATTCAGATAGACTTCTAGGTATTCACACAGATAACGACAGTTCGAGAAAATGCCGTATTTCCTGGCGTTTTCCTACAAGCATATTCCTCCTGGATTACGTTAACTTAGCCTCCTGCAATTCTCATAAACCAAGAAGGTCACCATGAGAACATCCCCAAACACAGACAAAGGGGCTGTTGAATGCCTTCATGCAGAAACTCACTGAATCTGCATCAAAATACAGCAATCTGCAGGCACATCCCTATTCCTCACCCCCTAGACCTCTGCTCAGCACCCTGCTGCCTCCTTCGGTGCAGAGAAAAGTCAACAACAGCAGGAGAGCTGCAGTGACTCCCAGCAGGTTCCTGTTTGATGTTTGGCAGGTTAGATCCTGGGACACAACTCAGCGTGCCAGTCCAGACACAGCCTGAATTTCCCCCAGCTTGACCCCATTCCCTCTGCCAACACCAGTTCCTAACTCGTTCAGGATCTCTATTTTCCATAAATTATATTGTTTCTGTGGCCTTTCATGCCCTGGATTCTCTAGATCGAGCCAAAAGCACCCGTATGCAAAGCCAATTCCTGACAGCAGTGAGTCCCCAACATCGAGCACAGGATTCCTGCTCCCAGGAGCTCTCACTCCCCAGGAGCTGGTGGTCTCAGAGTGGGGTGGTTCAGCCTTTATGGGGCCCAGGACACGTCAGCAGACCCTGTCCTGTGCATCTACCTGGTGCTGAAAACAAGGGAAAGGCCACAGGTCTCTCTGGCAGTCAGAGACAGCCTCCTTCACATCCCAACCACGGAGAGACCTTCTCTTGTTCCCCTCCGCTGGGCACCCCATAATGCCCCTCAACAAATAGCCATAAATGTCACATAACAGGGCGAGCATTGCCATGGCAGTAAGGGAGTGAAAGCACAGACTGGGAATCCCTCCAGTCCTGACTGGGAGAGCTGGGGGTCGATCTTCCTTTGGCAGTGCTGTGAAGTGTCGGAGGACTGCAAAAACCAAAAGATATCCAACTAAGAAAACAACCATTTAAATAAATAAGCAAATGAGAAGCAAGATGAAGGCCTTTAAAGAGGCCTAGGAAGGCTGATAGCTTTGAGACAACATCCTGCCTGTTTTCCTCTCCCAGCACAGGGCCAGCTGTAACGATGTCATTCGTGACAATGTTTGTCTAACCTGCTCCTACAGACCTCCCATGAATGTTCTACGCACACTCCAGACAATACATTTGAATGATCTCATATCCTCTTTTCTTAACCTTAATCTTTTCTAATCTTGAAAATCACTGTTTAGGTTTACAGCTCCTAGCACGTAACTTCTCTTGTTGTTATTTTGCCTGTATCCTACAAAAATCTGGTTAGACTGCACTTTTTGCATGCTTGCCTTTTCTTTCTTTTTGTTTTTTTTTTGTTTTTTTTGGTTGCTGAGCCAGGGCAAAGCCAAGGTCATTTCTTACTAGACTTCCCACCCTTCTGCTGAGGAAGAGCAACGCCTAGTATCACTTCTGTGAGAATCTGCCAGCTACCCTGAACCTCTTAACTCCTCAGAACTCCTCAGACCTGCCCCTTGTGTAACCTCTGCTCATATTCTAAGTTTATTGAAGCCCACAGTTTGCAATCTTTTTCCTCTTCTGTGGATCAGTTATTCCATCTATTCCTCTCACAGCCAGCTCTCCTCCAGGTTTCCTTTCACCTTTATATTTTCTCTTAGATCATTCATGGTTATGTTCCAGTCCAGAAGACCCTCCAGCTAAATGGCTTTTTCCTGTTTATGAAACTAAAGCCATGACCATATGTTCTAATAACCCACTAAAAAGCAGCCTTTTCTATCAGCAATGTGTGTGGTTGGGCTCATGATCCTGCCGCTTTTAATCATTCCCGGAGTAATGACTTTCAATAATTTCTGACTTTTTGAGAGGATCAGATTCCCCCTCATGCTCTGGAAGTCAGAACAAGTGAATATACTCTTGACATACAAATTTCTTTGTGCACTTCTTTTTGGAAAGCATTCCAGTCACATGAAACCAAGAGTTTGTTATGACAGGCAGGAAGAAATCCTTATGCCTCATGGCAGCTAACGTGACTGTACCCATTGTAAAATTAAGGCTCAGATCTCAGTTTGTCTCTGACCAGCTCTGATACGAGATGATTCATTCCTGATCCTCTTGACAGGCTATTCTACAGACCACATGCTGTCCTTCCAAGGTATCCACTGTAGGGAACAAACCAAAAGTGTCCCCTTAATGTCATGGTTTTCATGCAGGTGCCCATATTGCTTGTCTTTAAATCTGGCTCTACGCCTGTCCACCTTCATTCCCAATCCACTGCAGCACCTCCTCCTGTTACAGGGAGTACAGAATAATCATTTGAGAAGGTGCAATAATCTGCCACTTGAGAAGAGAGATTATTACAGAATAATCTGTAATAATTCAAATCGTGCTTGGTCTTTGCTTTTGGCTGCAGCCAAATCAAAGAGCAAGAATTCAGAAGTCATTTCTCATCCAGCCAACTGCCCCGAGAACAAAGACAGCTACAAGGCAATGGAAGATGATGCACAGAGGAGCTGCTGAGCGTGCAGCCAGGTATCTAAAATGAGATAAATCTCAACCCCTGCTCAGACCCATGTGAGCTGCCAGAGTTTATCTAAGTCAAAAATATATGTACATGACTTACGTGCACATACTCCTATTTCGTACCTAGGTCTGTCTCGGCTGTAGTCGCAGTACAAGCCCCTGTGGAAGTCGCAGGTGTCAGCCTCGGTGCAGCTCTCTCCACGCTGCTTGGCACACGTCCTGCAGCAGTCACAGCCATCTGTGACCAGGCTGACTCCAGCCGGGCACCGCGGAGGGGACTTGGGACACTCGCAGGGCCACTTGCAGTACTGAGTGCGTGTGTAGGTCTCTGTCGTGGCTGGGACGGTGCTGCTCATGGTGGGGGAGGTCTGGGCAGTGGTCTGCAAACAAAGAAACACAGCTTGGAGAGCGTTACAGAGAAATGGGGGCTGCAAACCCTGTGCTGCACAGTCCTCCGTTAAAATCCCCTCAGGTCTACAGAGTTAAAAAAAAAATCCAACAAACCAGCCTGCAGGTTAATTCAAAATCTGAAAATCAAATAAAAACCTGCTTAAGGTAAATCAAGGCAGAAAAGGGATTTTGTGTAACACAGTGATGCGGTTCCAGGTCACCATTACTGAAGTCATGGAGTACTGGGATGCTGTAGTTCGTATCAAAATCCACAGAAGGTAGAGGCTGATCGCATTCTGCGCTCTCAAGTCCCTGCAGAGCAAATTATGGTTGACATTTAACAGCACCAGCCACAGCTGTGGTGCAGGAAGGGTGCAAATCAGCCCAGTGACAAAAGATTTCACTTTCCTAAGAGGATCCCTGCACAGAAAACCTGTGCTGTACATGGGGGTCAGGCAGGACACAATATCTCAGGCACAGAAAGTAATGGAGTTATTCACATACTGTCAACAGCAGACAGAACATGGCACTGCTTGGGTACATGTGGTCTAAAAGCCCTTTCTAGTGTTGCAAAAAATAAGTGCAAAACCCTAAAAACTTCAGACAAGGAAAGTCAGGTTCAAGAAATTGCTAAGGCAATTCCATCTATTGCTGTCTTCCTTGTACTGTACTTTATATCCCCCATGCTTTGTCCTCTTTGGAATTAGAGATGTCTCAAACAAAAGGCTTTCCAACAACTCTCCATGAAGAAAATGCCTCACCCAAGATTTTGTGGGAAAAAACATTCCCAAGAATTACGACCCCACAGCTGGTGAGTGATCCATCAGGATACCTCTGCAAAGACCCTTAACTGTTTTTTACAGTTTCTTTCTTAGCAGGCTTAGATTTTATTAAAGTGCATTTCTAAACCCACTACTGCTGTATCTGAAGGTGTATTTAAATATCTTGGTAATTGGTTATTCTATATTTAGAACACTAAATTGTGAACACATTGCTAGTCACTGCCAAATAGACGATGTGTTTGCTCTGGGCATAATTCCCAATTCCATTAAGGCCCCCTTTACGAACAGTTGGCCTTAAAGTTGGCTTAAAAATACCTTTAAACTCATGTTTAAACTAAAACATACCAATATAATTTACTCCCACTTAAAGGCTCCTTGATGCTGTCAGAGTTGTTAAAAGAGGAACATTCAGATCAATGAAAAGCCCTGGCCTTTTAATCGTAGGATTTTTCATTCCACTCATGATCATTTGAGTAGGTGCAATAATCTGCCACTTGAGAAGAGAGGCCTCCTCAAGTGCAATAAATCTATTTACTTTGTTGCTGATCGTTTAAAAAAAGTGCTTAATAATCAAATTCAGATACACAGACAGAAGCCACACAGCTTTTTAAAGAGCTCAATGCCACAGCCCAGCCCTGTAAGTAAATGCCTTCACCGTCCCCTGTTTCTATTGTCAACGTGAGCAAGCAAACAGCTTCTCCCTGTGCAGATATGAAAGCATCTGTGAGCCAACACACAGAGCAAAGAGGAGCCCTGATACTCCTGTGGGTTCAGTTAATATCTGAAGGGCTGTGGCTGAATTCTTCTAAAGCACAGAATAGCTGGGAGACATTTAATAGCTTGTGATAGGCAGGAGTTTAGAGTAAATTATTTAACAGCCCTTCCTCTAGGTCTGACAGCTGAGCTGGCCAGGGAAGCCTTTCCAGTGTCCATCCTTCCAGATGACCTGTTGTGTTTACTGGATGTGTGCTGGCTGAAATGGCCAGGGGTGTGCCTGAGCCCATTGGAAGGACACAGTGTGGGCCACGTAAGCATCTTCAGATAATCAGTGTGGACAGGCAGTCCACATCCTGTGTTTTACATCACTGCTGTGTTTTACAAAGAGGGAAGGCATGAAGTGATGGAATTGGCAGCATGTCCTAGGCTCCATCACCACCCAAGCAGAACCCAGCCTTTGGAAACTGTTGTCCGCTGGATTCTTTAAAAAGTGCACAGCCTGTACAGCTCCCACGCTCTCCTCCTCTCCAGTCCTAAATCCCTCAGAACTTCACTATGGGAGAAACAATTCTGTAGATTTATAAAATTATTGGATTTCCCATTTCCATGGTCAGCTGTCATCACTGGAATACCTAAGCCCCTTTGGAAAAGTCATTCAGCCATACCACTTCAGTGTCTCAGAATATTTTAGAAAATAGAAACTTCTTTATTAATGAGTATGTTTGTTAATTCATCATGACTAATGCTTTCCACAAGTGCTATCAACAGGAAATTACACTGTAATGGCCTTCCCCCTATCCTTACCTAGAAAAAATCACCAAACAAACAAACAAAACCGTTCATGCAATTTAAGGTTTCAGGAGTCATGTTTTTAGGGTTAATATAACACATGAGAGGATCATGATTTTGTAAGAAATCTGAAATAAGACCAAAGAGAAAATAAACACCAAAAGCCACAGTACTGGGGATTCGACAAGTTTATTTTAAAATGTCAGAAAGATAAAAGAATGTGCCTGCTAGGAAATTTGTTTTCCCAAATACTGGTAATTAACTTGTTTCATTTAATTAATCTTCAGTCTTGGAGTCTGCACATTTGTTATCTTGGATGCCAAGGAGAAAATATTCCACCAAAATTATTCTGGAATTCTAATTTTTCTACTTTTGGAGGTACAAACCCATTCTCATTAAAACAAGATGAAGCTTTTCCCACCCTGCCAAGCCTGATAGGTCTCTATTAAAGTCACTGCAGATTTACGCTTGGCAACCTCGAAAATTAATTTTTTTTGCATCTGAAAAACAGATTGCTAGCAACAATTTCCAACTAATTTTTGTCTTCACATTCAAGAGGAGAGGAGAAAATAAAAAAATTCCCACTGTCTGCCATAGTCACAAATTCAGTATTTTTAATAACCAGGAGTTTTAATATGCAATTTTGAAGATACAAAATGAATAACAGCATTTTAACAGCACATTCTTCCTACTGGCAAAGTATATTTTCAATCTATTGAAAAATACTGCAACTGTAAGTATGTTTTAGTTTTGAAAACTGGAAAAAATAAGCTTTGAAATCAGTTTATACAGCCCAAACTACAAGCCAGGCAGATTTATTCCAGAATTTTTACATAATACATGAGGAGCCTCCACCTTTGCCTTAAAGCAGCAAAGCATCACCATATACTCCTTTGCTTCCAGTTTTTACAGATGTTTAAAAAATATATTCATGGGTATTGATTTTATTGTTTCAATGCTGCAAGATCTGACTCTTAAAACCTTTACCTTTCAAACATTTTTCTCATCATCTGAGTGAAGGTAAGGAGAAGTTCTCCAGGTTCTTCTCTTCCAATTTATTGATGGGAAATATTCAGAAAGAATGGTGACTTCTAAATTGGATTACTCTGGCTATCAACAGAGCTGGAGAAATGGTTCCACAGTAGCAGAAAATTTAGTACTTTATCACCTTCTACTGTGTTCTCCTTGGGGGTAATTTGATCTCAAAGGAGAACTTTTTAGTTCACTCAGATCTGCCCAAGCTGTGTTTTGCAGGATATATGCTGTTGGGTGGACTACATTTAATTTCTCACAGTAGAACGCATCAATGAAATATTTTTAACCTACATTCTGATACTGCCTTTCTGAGTAAATGCCAGATGTCGTTGGTGGAGGGATATGATGTGATCTGGATTATCCCTCTGTTCTCTACCTCTGACATATTCACAAGCGAAAATGATTAGTGAGTAAATTTTATTAAAAGATTCTCCTTACTACAAGGTCTGACAACGTCATCCTGTCACTGTTTAGAAAGAGCTCCAAATTTGGAGTTTGTCTGTTCTAAAAAGGGACACTGAAGTTAAAGCCACAATTTTAAGCAGACACCTTAGATGCATCTCCTTGGAAAGGGTTGAGCATTTGTATAAAACACACATCTGCTTTCCCCTGGTTCCACCTACTGGCTGAACTACTGAGACAGCACAAGCAGAAATGCCTGTAGAGCCAATTCCAGCTCCAGAAACCACTCTAGATATTCCCATTATCCAAAATTACTTTAAAGGCAGCCCAGGAGACTCACATGTACATTCCCAGAGTTGTTAACACTAACCTGATGCAGCACATTCCCATCTGGAGCTCAATAAATAAGAAATGAAAAGACAAAATTAAATATAAATAATCCATTAAATAAAGCTACATACCCTTTCATCCCTCAGCTGTATTTCTGGGCAAGCATAGAGATTTCTTAGTTTCATCCCAGAGCTGACAGAAGTTAAAAACTCATGATGCTTGTCACAGAGATGGCAATGTGAAACAGGACCTGGCTTACATCAGTGGGCTTCAATCAGGCCCTCAGGGTAGAAGTTTGCTCTTGATTTTGCTCAGTTGGAACTTCTGTGCTGAATATTTCTGAATATTTGCATTATTACTATACCCAAAACAGATGGGTTAACAGAGAGCCAGTTCTTACAGGGAGATCAGCAGTAATCACAGTACTTCAGGAATTCCTCACTGTTAAACTCTTGCAACAAATCCCTAAGTCCCCATGAATGCTCATAAACTGTAACAAGCTAATGCTAGGGACAAATAGCATCAGGACAGAGATATAAATCAGATTCTGTAGGACATTTAATTTAATGGTCAGAGGAAAACATGGTTATTCAGGGCTCAGCTTCCCCAGAGTATGCATGAGGTTCTAGATACCTCATTAAAAGTGATCCCAGACATGAAATCTCCAGGACGCATTGTGAAATAACAAACTCTGAACCCAGAAAATATAAGACAGTTTTAAAGATGTCAGGTGCCAGCTGGATTTATTCTTGCTGTGCATGGTAGGTTGAGCAGAAAGGAACGTTCTGCATGAAACAAAACATTCAATAGCCTAAGAAAATAAAATATCCCCAGTGAGCCAAACATTGTATGTCTGTGGATCCATGAATGATGAACAATCAGCTTCCCATAATTTTATTTTAGGAAATGTATCTGTGGGAAGAATGCAGACAGATGTTTGGAATAGTCTTTTCTAACTCAGTTTAGACAATTACAGAGTAAAGATTACATACATTCATCTCTTTGCCAAAAAATTGCTTATACTGGCAAACTCAGTGTGACCTCCCATTTTCTTCATATTTTTCCGTGGAGTATTCAGAGGGGAAAAACTTCCCTGTTAAAAAGCAACCTGATGTGTCATAACTGTTACCCCAGTAGAAGTAGCACTTACTTAGAATAGGGTGACCTCAAAACGTTTGGGCATCATTAACAAATTGACACTGTCACCACAGACTCCACAAATAGAGATATTAAACAGCACAATTCCTGTGCTCTAGGAGCATTTTAATGCCTTGTGCTGCAATGAGCTCATCCTGTGGAACGAGCTTGAACTGGAGTTTGAAAAGTAACAGGGAACATCTGGAGGAGCAATGAGAAAAGTCTCCAGAAGGAAAAAGCAGACAGACTCCAGTTATAGGAAAGTGTGTGTGGACCATCCAAGATCACAGAGTTAGAAACCATCCTAAAACTGTACAGTGCAAGATATTGATGCGTCAGCCAAAAATTGGGGGAGCAAAAAAAGCATCAGTTCCAGCTGCCGGAGAAGAGCAGACTGCTTTGGCAGAGGTTTTACTTTGCAAGTGGCCTTGTTCTGCATTTGCTTATCTCCTTTTCAGTTATGGTTTTGAAATTAAAAGGAAGATGCTTTTTGTCTTCTTACCTGCTTTGGGACACTCTCTTCCATGCTGCGCATAAAAAGTAAAGAAAAATTTAAAAGCTCCACTTGTTTGTTGATTGGTTGGATGTGGGTTTTTTTCCCCATAGCAAGAACAGTGAAGGTTTTATTAAGTTCTACAAAATTATCTTGATTTTCATGATTTCTTTTTAATAAAAATACAAATCTTCATTTTTCAAGTGTCCTGAATTTTCTGTTTCTGTTCCAATGCAGAGAATTTTGACTTAAAACAATTTTTAATTTTTAAATTTCAATGCTATTTAAATTCCCTAATCTGAAACAGTTTGCTTGACCTAATATCTGTTCTTCACTAGAGCTGCTAATGAACTGATGAAGTCATGCATCCCTATTTCCCTTAAATAGAATTTTTCCCTCCATATCAAGTTTCCACAACTATTTTTCTCTAGTTTCTAAGTTGATCACTTTATTTTCCAGCTATCAAAGTTTCTTCTGCCTTGAAATCAATACTAAGGGCTAGATATTTGCTCTCACTTCGCAGTTGTTAAATAGTTTCTTTAGAAGCAATATGGGAAAGAATCTGGTCTTGGTGAGATATCAATGGATCAATTAATTTCCTGGACTACAGTCCTGAGCCCTCACTTTAAATGGTGTGTCTGGGAATTGTCAGAGCGTGACAACGAAGATGGTCAGAGACCGAAAGGAGAAGACACTGAGTGAGCTGGGCTGCTCTCAGGCCACCCTTCCCAGTGGCAGCAGAGGGTAAAACAATGGGCAGCAGGCACAAAATACAGCTGGTCAGGTTCTGAACACCACTTCTCTCCTAGCAGAGCAATGCAGCACCACAGTGGGTCATCCAGGGAGGCTCTGAGCTCTCCATCCTCTCGTGCAGCACTCAGAGCTCCAGAGAGCACAGATAACCAACGTTCCTGGCAGTCCGGGTGTCACACCTTGCCAAAACCATGTGTGAAAAATGCCCATAAACCCAAACCACCAAAAAGTCATCTTCACAAATTTGGTTCTGCACTGTGCCATCTAAAGTCTGCTTCTGGCTCAGGGAATAAAAACTAATCTATTTGTTAAATGGTGCATATAATGCAGACAGAAGAATTCTATTTTTCAGGACCATCCCATCTCCTATCATAAGCCCAGCCAAAGAAAAGCTATTTGACAGCTAACTATTATTTCATTTGATAACAGGAAACCTACCATAAATCTGGTTTTGTGGCTGGAAGATTTCAAGATAACAGAAGGAAAAAGAAGCTGATGCTGCTGCTACTTTAATGGCCCCTTTGGAAGACATGGCATGCATGGCTTCAACCAAAAACCATAGCTGCCATTTAATACAGTGTTGTATCATTATATGAAAGCCACCTCAAGGTTCTCAATGAAAGATGAGCAGTCTTTGCACTGCAACACCCCTGTGGTTAAGTAAAAAACAGATGGAGCCTACAACTTGTCTGAATAAACAGCAGCATTTCCAGATATAGAGTCCCATCATGAAAGGATATTTTGTGCCAAGCATGCCATATATTGGTAACTGTGGCTTATAGTATGTTATGAGATCTGCTAGACAGAGATTCCAGATGGAAGACATCGGTCTGCAACATCCTTAGGGCCAACAGAAGATTCCAGACTTGTGCATACTCGAGAAGGACCTGAACATAATCCAGAGTCTGATTGCAGAACGTTATGATCCAGCTTGAAGTGGCAGAAGTCTCTTGTAGCACCTGAAGTGAGTTAGTGCTGTGCGCTCAAAGGGATCAGTAAAGCAGCATTTGTACATCTGAGGCAGAGGCATCCACAGCACAATGGGTGGTCGCCTGATCTGGGCATGGCCTGGCCATACTTCTGTGAGGAAAGCAGCTTTTCGTCACAGAATCATGGAATCCAAATGCTCCACCAGACTTTGACTAGTGCCCAAGGCTGTTTCTAGAAAACCAAATCAGCAAAGCAGTGAAACACAGAGTGGGAGAGGAGTACCATCAGATTTTCTCTTACACCAAGCAGGGGAAAAGAATAACGACAGTAGTACAATTTTAAGTACCGGAGTAAACACGATCCACATGATTGCTGTGTTGTGTTTGCAAGGACAAGTCTCGCACCTTGGCCTCCACAATGTCTAAGCTTGTGATACTTTCACATCTGTATTGCAAAAAATTCAGCTGATATGCCCCACCATGAGTTCTTCTGAGAAAAGAAAAAAAAAACCAGGTTAAATGTCAAAGATCAAATGGAGTAGTATTAAAATTAAAGGATGGAAACAGGACTTGAAGAAGCATCCAGACAGCAAGAGGTTGGACTGATGTCCTGAACAAGCACCAGGCATCTGGAAATCCCTGAAAACAGGACTGTGGCAGTGCAAACATATATGGGAAGTGAATTAATGTTGCCATCACTGAGGGTGCAGAGGAAAAAGAGACTCCCACAGAAGACAAACCACAAAACCTCCCTGTGAGTTAAAGGCATATGACATGGTTAAGGCAGGGTGAGGGACAAACCGTGAGCATGAGATCACTGGAGTGCCCAGGCTGTCACAAAAAGGAAAAGGGAACTGAGCACCTCCTGCCTTTTCCCCCATCACACTCTCTGGGCATCTGATCACATTGACAGCAGGACAGAAACGGTGTCAAGGCCTATGCTACTGCCAAGAGTTAAGTTTTCTGCCCTCACTATTGTAAAAATTGCAGAATCACAGAAGACTGGGGACTAATGTGGGTGTCTCAAACACTAATACCCAAATAGCTGAGGAGCCAAGGGTTGTTGGAAATAACAGATGTGAGAGAGAACAGGGTGTGGCTGGAGAAGGGATCACAGGCAGGTAGGGGCAGCACCTTTCTGTGTTAAATGTCCTTGTTCTGGCTCCTGGAGATTAACACAATGCAGTGCAGCACAAGTGCAGGGACGAGGCTGAGAAACAGGCATGGACTCTGGGGGGGATCGAGACCACCAAAGACCCCCAAAGCCCTCCAACCCATTTCCAGAAAAGGTGAGAACAGGCTGACTGTGCATGCTAAATAATTTCCATAGAAAGTGAGAAACTTATCTCCAGGGCAGGGAAAACTTATCAATAAAATAGTACCCCCATGAAGCCCAGGTGTGTGTGCCCCCAGGACCCTGGACACCCCATCACATGGATCAACAGGACTGGTGACGTCTCTCTCCCTCCTTTCTTCCTTTCTCTCTCCCCCTCTTTAATCCATCTCTTTCTCTGTTTTCTCTTTCACCCTATCCCTTTACCCAAAAGCCACTGCTGTGTGCTCACTCTAGGAGAACACAGACTAACTTATAACAATGTCCATGCAGAGTAGGTAACTTACCAATGAAACTTTGTGAACTTTGTGGACCCTCTGACTCTTGTCATTGCTTTCCAACATGAGCACTGAACGAATCTCGGGTGCTCCCTTTTCCTTAAAAGGTGGGACACCATGTAAATCCCTTCTGCATCTTTCAAAAATCCTAGACAGTATTCCCTTGACATTTCTCTATAATATCCCATGAAATTATTCACACAGGCACACATCCAAACAATCCTCAGTTCAGAGATCTGAAGGAAAGTATAAAATGATACACAGCACAGAGCAGATGCTGCTTTAAATCACATCCTCAAGGAACTGAAGAACAGAATTCCCTGGAGAGACATTATCTTCCTAATCTGTTTTCTTCCTAAAGCTGGTATCAAGCTTTTAGCCATATCACAGGGTACCAATGTCAAACAAGTGCCTCTTAAAATCCCCCCAGGAGATTTAATTATGTATTTTGTCACTGTGCTTTAGAATATGCAGAAAAGGTTCTCAAAAGGAAATCTGAAGTCCTTTGCAGCAGTGATACCTGATGCCTAAAAAGAGGAGCAAGCAGTAGAATGTGGAGTACACTCTTCTGAGCTTTTTTTCTTAAGTAGCAAAAATCCACAAAACAACAACACACACACATGCAAAAATAGACTAAAGACTATTAAATGAAAGCAGTAAATTAATTAGAAATGTAGCTACCAGCTCTGCACAAGTTCAAATGTACAGAAGAACATGGCTGGAAGGGAGTCTGCGCCATGCACAGCAGGCAGGCAGCAAGCCAGACACAGGGTGGTCCATAAGCTAGAGAAATGATGAATTGCTGTAAGCTCATATTAGAAGTTAAACTGAGATCAGCACAAACAACCTTGCCAATTTTATGGTGAGATCATTTAGCAGGAGCGTGGTGATTAGCTGGAGGCTTGCTTTTTCCAAGCTTTGCTGAGCTTATCTGCCTAAATCCCTGGAACAAGCCCAGCCTCTCTGAAGAAATGTACTAGCTCAACATGTGGAGCAGAGACATTATGTGCCGAAACATGTACACAATGACCCTTCCCAATGATGGTATCAAAGAGAATTAGGCCTAAAGCTACAAGGATGGAAAGGAACAGTAAACAAATCTGTAATTTGTTAACTTATCTAGATGGTAGTTGGGACACTGAAGTAGATTGGAGTACAGGTTTTGTAAGCAGAAAGGAGGAGACTGTAAATTATAGATACTCAGTGTACTCATCACCAGATGTTCCAGATCCAGGACACTCCTGTGCTGAGTTTTATTGATCTCTTACAAGTGACAAGCCTGCACAAGTAGTTTGTAGTCTACCAAAACAGACAATGTTGTAAAGAAGCATCCTCTTTCTTTGATATCTAGGAAAACAGACCCAGTGATATTCTTACCCAGCTCCTCATCTCAGTCTCAATGGTGGTCAGGTGGGAAATGCTGTCCTGAATCTAAGGGCATGCAAAAGGACATCAGAAGCCCACAGACTGAATGACATCTAAAATGGAATTAATCCCTAAAAGCTTGCATCAGTCTGAGAAAGATGAGCTCTTCATGAGAGACTTTAACCTGTCTGGGTATCATGCTGGAAACCAACATCAGCACTGCATTTCCAAGAGCGCATCTACAAGACATGTAAAAACATTAATTGCTTTTACATATTGATTTTCTTACCCACTGTGATAAACTTCATGCAAGCTACAGGCCCAACCACCAAAAAAACCAACCTCCACATTTTTTTTTAAGAAAGGAAAAGAAAATCTCCTTTCAGGATGAGCCCATGAGGAGGCAAAGCTTTGGGGCACACAGTCATTTGAGGGGCAATTCATCCCACTAAAGGTAGAAAATGAACTTTTTTCTTCTCCCTGAATGTAGAAGCTTCTCATTTCTTACACAACCAAGAGGATATCCGACCAGCTTTCCCCAGAAAAGGCAAGAATCCACTAGACCAGGTTGCTCAGAGCCTCATCCCACCTTGCCTTGAACACTTCCAGGGATGGGGCAACCACAACTTCTCTGGGAAACTGTGTTGGTACACACCTCATAGTAAGGGATTTCTTCCTAATATCTAACCTAAAACTATCCTTTTCTGAGGACTGTTCCCCTTTTTCCTATCAATCTCTGCCCATGTAAAAAGTCTCTGTCCCTCTCTTTTATAAACTGCTTTTACAAGTAATGGAAGGCCACAATGACTCCACCCTGAAGCTTTCTCTTCTGCAGGCTGAGAAACCTAAACTCTTTCAGCTGAAGGGACACAGCTGGAGAGAGGAGGAGAAAGGGAGAAAGTCAGTTTTGATTGGGACTTAGAGGTGCCCATGCAGTAAGGCATAGTTACAAACAAGACTACAAAAGAGAAGTTCCTTTTCTGATGTAGACCACAGAGCCATGTGGTTATTGCACATGGATGCATCCTGTTCCCTTCTCATAGTCACTGCAAAGGATAAATGACAGGCAGAACAGCGTGGCTAAATTATTAATGCCTTAAAAGAAGAGTAACGCTAACAAAAGTCAGATAATTTGCACCACCAAATTAATTTGAGCTAGTCCACAAATAACTCCCCTGGCAGTCAAATATATGAGCATTTTGGCTCCAAAAATATGCTGGAGCAAGTTACCAGCTCACTGTGCAGTGCTGTAGGAGATTTCAGGTCTGGTAATAAGCAGTAACCACACTTGTGAGACACTCAGCAGATCACTGGGATCTCTGGCTCTGGTGAAATTATGTTAAATCTCACCCACTCTCCTCAGCTCCTCTGGCAAGGAGCTGCATCCACAGCTGCTGGGTGCAAACCTCTCTGCTGACAGCAGGGGATCGTTGCAGTGACCACACAAAACACCTGATAACTTGATATAAAATGCCTGATTCTAATGCAGCCAAAGGTAGAGAATATAAACTCCAGATTGGAAGACTAGGGCATGATTTTGGTATTTGAACTCAGCTTTTAGCCTCTCTGTGTCTGCAAAACAGGGGTGGTGACAATTCCTTTGCTACAAGGAACAAACTCTGAAGCTTGTGGGCTGCTCAGACCAGCAAGGAACATTCAGCTGCAGTGAATGAGGGAAGGGAGATCCCAAGAGTTCCCCTATGAAGATATCAGTATGGATAGGGAGAGGTAGGAAGCCCAGAGCTGCTACAAGGGCTATAAGCCCAGGGTTTTGCAGGTGCTCTGCCTGGAAAGAGCAAATTTCTATCCATTCACCCATAGAAAAATCAGTATTCAGCTTTTAGCATACAAATTTTTCTGGATATGACTTT
Source organism: Origma solitaria (assembly GCA_013397895.1). Lineage (NCBI taxonomy): Eukaryota > Metazoa > Chordata > Aves > Passeriformes > Acanthizidae > Origma > Origma solitaria. Next base: position 694,865 of record VZRL01003080.1, on the reverse strand, counting down.
CAGGTGTGTCTGGAAGAGTTCAAATATGGTGGAACACCACAGCTGAGCACCTTCACCCAATCTACTTTAGAAAAAAAGGGTTTCTCCATTTTGTCCACACAAGGGGAGCAATGATCTGTCAGATGGCATATTCCTCAGGGTGGATATACTTGTAGCTCCAGCAGCAGAGAGGTTTCACTCAGGATGGCACAGCCAGATGCCACCAGGTCCTCACCAATGGATGTGATACCTCCAATGCTATCAATTATATCGGGTGTGATACCACCAATGTCACATAATAAATAGTGCAGAGACCCAGAATGAAAACAGACACAGGTGAAGATTTTGTTCTGGTATGAAGGGCTGAAATACCCCTGGCATGTGGTTTATCCCAAGCTGAAGTCTGCTAGACACCTTCTCATCCCATGCACTAAAAATCCTGTTTACAGAATTCTTGTACATTGGTTTTCTGCTAATGCTCTTGCCAGGGAATTTAATTATTTCAATTACTGTGAATTAAACTAAAAATGTGCAATTACTTTCTCCTCCACAAACACAACATGACAAAGTGGGGATTGTGAAGGACAGAAGTGTTTTCACCAATAAGAGGAAATCCTGTTATTTTTGAACGAAGTGTTGAACTACAGCAGGATGTGCAATGTGTGGGGATGTGCAAAAAGAAGAAGGAGGAAAAAAAGGATGCTCTGGACAGAAAAGGGAGGAAATTTTCTTTAAGGAGAGAAAGTGGTGATGCTGAAGCAAGACAACTGCAAGATTTGAAGGGTTAAACAGTCTGTTTTTACAGAGCCATCCAGTAGGAAACACAGCTGTATCAACAGGAAGCTGGAATCTGGAGTCAGAAATGCATTTTTAAACTTGTCCTTTTCTTTCTCAAACCTACCAAGGAGATTAACAATGGAGATTTAACACAAAAAAGAAAGACCTCAAGTGTGCAAACTCTGCAGCAGCAAAGGACAGAGAGGGAGAGGGCAGGCTCCTGTGTGCTGGCACAGCACTTAGCAGCAGTAGCATCCACTTTCCATCCCACCATGAGCACATAAAGCCTATTCAAGGCTCAGGGAAGTCTCACAGGATGGGAATTTTCTGACATGAGGATGACTGACAGGCCCTTAGGTTGAGCTGAGCCACAGGCAGCCAAAGTGCTGTGGACCAGGCCCCTGTGACTGTCTGTCTCTCAACACACATCCCCAAATTTCCCCTTGTCTCCAGGCCACTTTTCTTCTCTCTCCCCCACTCTCCATGGTTGAATAGACTTAAGAAGTTATAATTTCAATTTTCTATTCCTCAATTTCTTCAGCCAAGCTCCCAGCCCCAGAGGAGTGTCCAAGTCTCAATGGTTTCAATATGAATTCAGAAAAAAAGTAGAGAAAAATAAAGAGATATTAGAACATTGGTGTGGATCTGTCTCAGGTTCCTGACCCTACACAGAGCTCCCATTAGCTTTCCAAGAAAACAATTGAATTCAGCATTTTAATTGTAATACAAAAGGACTTCTCTTCCTCTTCCACCTCTCCCCCCACCCCCTGTTTCTGACACAGTTCATCAGAACTCTACAAAAATGGCAGGAAATGCATTTGCATTTTTATCAGAAGGTGAGTAAAAAAACTGTGAATTTTGTTACACAGCACTCAGAGTCTCCTTCCTACTCCGCCTCTTTGATTAGAAACAACAAACCCCAGGCACACAAGCCAACCTGCTACAAAGATGCAAAATGAGAAGGAACATAATTTAGTTTTTTTCCAAATATACCCATTTTGTAAGCCAAGAATTAATAATTTCAAGTCTGCTACAAACTGCATGGATGCTGAGGGGGGTTTAAGGCTGACCCTTAGGGAACAGGGACTCACACCCATGTTCACAGATCCCACAGCCCTTAACCCCACAAATCAGAAGAGAAAACAGACACTGCCTGCTTGGTAGTGGCCTTGGAGAGAGAATGCCTGGGTTTTACATTCAGTCTGCTACATTTTTTACGTTATTTTCAATCTTTCAGAGGCATTTAGATCCATATCTTTGTTTGTTTGTTTGTTTGTTTTTTTCAGGTAATTACCCACCTCAGAGTAAATGTTGATCTATCATTTCATGCCATAGATTTTAATAGCATCAAATAATCCACATAGATTGACCAAAAAAAAAAAAAAAAAGCAAAAACTGTAGGGAATGTGCATCACTTACATTATAAAAGCATTAAAAGGAAATGAGATGTTCACAAAATATCACGAGATTAAAAAATTACCAAAAAGCAGTGGGAATTTCCACAGGCAGAGGCTGAAAATCCAGGGCAACTGCCAGGAGGCAGCAGTTATGTTCATAACTTAAAGATCATTAGGAATGACTGTTATTCAAATACCTCAGAAAGATTTATTCAATGTTCGTGAGAAGGGAATAAAAGAATGGTTTTGTTCCAAAACAGTGTTTCCTCAGCACTGAACTGGAGTTCATGAGGAAGTTCCCATCCACAGATGTTCTGAGATGGTCCACTGCAGCTCAAGTTTAAGGGAAATCTCTTTTTAATAGTTTGGCTACTTGATAACATTCTTTAAAGAAAACTTTGAATTCAGATTCAAAATTTTCACCTTGATGTTGTCTCAGATTTGTAAACTTTCCTTACTTTGTCATGGGCAATTTCTCCCCATCTGGTCCGTGTTGGTCTGGATTTCCATGGAGCTCACTTTTAAAATTCAACAGACCTGGCACGGGAAAGTTCCTTCTCTTGGCTGCTGGCTCATGGCTAGGAAAAGAATTCTTTCCCTTTCTGAAAATCAGCAGCACTTGGCTGAGAATGTTTGGCTCTGAAGGCTCGGATGAAGCTGGTTGAGCCCTCGTGTCAGCTCCCAGGGCCATTGCACTGTGGCACAGTTCTGAACCAGGCGTTTGCTCCTACCCTGGAGCACCACATCAAGGTGAGGCCACTTGGGGCTGAGGGTGCCCAGGCCCTGAAGTCACAATCTGAATTCAGTGATTTTTAGGTTTTTATTAGGTTTTTAATTTATCTGTGGCCCTGGGAAGCAGCGAGCCCTTGGTGCTGACAGGACAACACCATGGGGTTCTCTCAGCCGTGTTTCGGCTGCCCCGAGCAGCAGCTGAGCACAGCATCAAGGATGGAGCCAGCAGGGAGGGAGAGCCAAAGGGAACTTGGAGAGAAGATCACCCAGATAAGTCTCCCATGGGAGACTTGGGAGATGGGCTGATCCAAACAACTTTTTGAAGGGATTTTATTTTTCTTTTTAGTGAGAGCTGCTACAGAGGAGCAGTCAGCAGAGTGGTGACCACAGGCAGTGTCTGGTCCCACGTGCTGTGAAAGAGAAGGAAGGGGTGATGGTGAGTCCCTGAGCAGGGAGAACAGGCTGTTCCTGCAGAGCTGGCCCCGAGACAGCAAGAAGAGCAAATGTGTGCAGTGGGAATGAGGGGCTTAGAAGAACTCAGAGCCAGTTCTTGAGCCAGCCTGGGCTTTGCGCTACAAACTTTATTCCAGACATAGAGCTTGAAGCTCAGATCCCCATTTAATACACAACAGAAAGCCCTGAAAAGCAGCTGCACCTTCCCTACCACCCCTAACAAAAGCTGACACATTGCAAATGGGGAAGAAAGAAAATAGGGAGTGCCCTTGATTTTTGCAAGACTTTGCAGACAAAACCATTGCTTTTGAATTAAATACAGTGGAAACTACAAGCAGGGAAAAGAGAACACTTCCTGGCACAAACTCATTAAGAAAAAAGGAGTGAAATTATAAGTATAGAAAAATGATGACTTGAGTGAGAGAATTAATCCCCCAGCTCCCAAGGTCAGTGGAAACAGAACTGAAATTCAGGGCTTTGGTAAAAAGAGACACCAGAGAATGAACCTAAAAAAACCCTGGTGCAAGCAGTAAATATGAAGACTCGTATACTCAGATATCAGCTCTCCAACTGGGAATGCACACACACACACGTCACTTGCATGAGCTAGAAGAGGATGTCACATTCTGTTTCTGGGAGGAATTATGCATGGTAGAAAGAAGCAACTTTCATGAGGCTGACACTATTAAATGATCCTGTTTGAATCTGGGGCCCCAGAGGTGAAGTGCCTGTCCCAAAGGCCGACAGGATGTCTGTGGCAGAGCCAGAAATAGCAGCTAGATTTCTTCTTCCTACACTGTAACCATACCATGGTCCCTCCTCCTCCACACTGTGAATAAACTAAGTCACTGAGTTCTTAGTGAATGCAAAAAATAAATTGTTCTGCTGAGCTGCCCCTCTGGTGTTCCTTAGTGTCTGACTTTCGACCCTCACGTGCACCTGATGCCTGCAAAAGGGCAGGTCTCATTCACCTCTCCCACACCTTCAAATGCCACCCTCCAGCGGTGATCAGCAGTTTAAAGCTTGATGGATCCGTGCAAGGTGATGAAATGGCTCTTACACACGATTCCCTCTTGCTCGCAGGCAGCTGTGGCACTGCTGGGGCCCAGGGCTGGACCAAGCAGGTGACAAAATTCCTGTTGGTGATCCAGAGACCTGCTGGCACTATGAACAGCATAACACAAAACAAAATGAAGCAAAACAAAGCACAGCTCTGCTCAGGTCAGGCTATTGCTGCCACTTTCCCATCCCAAACAACGCCAGCCTGGGAAGTGACAACATCTCAGCCCTTAAACAGTTAATGCTGCTGCTCCCACCCATGGAGGAGGACACCAGCTGTGTGTTTGTCTCCAGGAGGATAAAACGAATAGCTCATTCTGTGGTTACTGACGTTTTGGTCTCCCACAGCCCCGACACGCGAGGGCAGTGTTGGTGCACGGATGAGGAGGCTGTGGTGCTCCCCAGCAGCTCTGCACAGAGCCCTGCGCCTCCCGAGCATCCCCCTGGGCCAAGGCTGCTCCACATGCATCTTTTGTACCAGAAAAACCACGTTTGAGGAGTGTATGGGGGGCAGGGAGGTGTTAAGCCAGGATATTTATATCCTCTCAGCTCCTGCCTCCCTGCAGAGGCAGTTTTTCTGAGAAAGCTTCCCCTATATATTAGAGGGTGAACAATGGAACCAAAATCAAACCCTTTATAGTCATATAGTCACATGGGAAGGAAACAAATTCAATCATTTAATAATTGACCCCTCTATAGCCATATAGTCACATGGGAAGGAGACAAATTCAATTATTTAATAACTGCTCTAAAAAATGTCACAATTACCAAGGATGCAGAAGTTTTAAAGGAATCTCAGGTTTGCTGCCATAACATCCATTTATTCCTCTAACCACATACTTCAACCTCCCAGATGATACTCTGGAAAGAATTTTAATATAGCTGGGACAGAGAGAGTAAAAAATATGGCAAAAATACCTCCTCAAGTGCAAGGAGACTCTCTGTATGATATGTATGGAAAAACTGACACAAACAAAAAAAAATACAAAGGGGGTGGGGAGTGGGCATATACATACATGTATCATATATATATTTATGTGCGCACACCTATGTAAAACACACGGAATTAAACATATCCTCTAAAAAAAGCAGAAACATCTCGTTTGAGCCTGAAACCAGGCATGTAATGCATTGTTCCACCACAAAGCAGGGAGCTCACCCACACCCAGGCAGCTTTGGTGGGCAAGGAATTCACCCTTCACACGCAGGACTGCACCACCTCTGTGGGAAACCCCAGGGCACTGAGGAAAATTAGCACAGGTTTTGATGCAAAATCTGAAAATAGAAGTCAATCAACCTCCATAATTCCACTACCTATGACCCCTTTGTCAGGCCCACAGACTGCTGTGCCTCATAGAAATGTTCGAATAAATGTAATTTTAAAAATGCACTGTTGGGACTCTACTAAAACAGAGAAAATTAATAGTGAATGGTCTCCATAAATGAACTGCAGTGCTAAATAGCAGGGATGTCATTTTATAGTTAAGTACTAGGGTCAAATGTGGAAATAAAACTCACAGAAAGGAGCCAACTGAGTTTGCCCTCATTCTCTTACATCAATGTTTATCAGCCCACACATGCTGTGGGTATGATCCAGTCTTGTAAATCCAAGATCCAGAAGCAAATACTGCCAGCAGTACTTACAAATAAATCACCTGCTGAATGACCTAACTAGTTAATGGAACCTGGATATTTTTCTAATTATTGTTTTCCAGCCTTTTTTTCCCCCCTCATTAAAATGTAACCAAAGAGTTTTATAGTGTAATCCACTTGCAGATTCTTAGCACTGGCTGCAGTTTTTGTGGTTTGGTCCTTCCTTGCTAAACAGCTAAAATGACCCAGCTGTTACTCTAAAGGCAGGGAACTGCTAGCCTGGGGGCAGCCAGGAACATGTGCCAGCCATTCAGAGAACTTAATTCTCCCCGTATGGATTTCGGTGTCTTTGCCTCCTTATCAGCCCAGACACAGAGAGTTCCCTTTGCCACCCTGATAAAAGTTGGTGATTATAAATGGGAACTATAGCCTGCTTGGTCACCACATACATGCAGGAATATATTGGTGGACTTGAAAAACCAGAAAGGAGGATTTGCAAGTTTGAAAACCTCAGGTAGACAGTGACCTCATGTAGCCACAGCTCTGAGAATGCCAAGGACACATCAGGCATGGCAGTGATAACGGCACAGGGGTGTAGAGCACAGCCAGGAGATGCCATAGGATATTCTGGGGAAGTTCCCAGTCTCTCTACAGAGCCCTGGTGTATTATTGTCCACTCAGTGCAAGAGGGTTGGTCCCTACATGGATAAAACAAATTCACCAGAGTCATTGCTTTCAGTGATTAGTGTTGTCCCCAAAGGACTACAAACCGTGTTTCAGCAAAGGCATGCTCCATTTTTTTCTCTATATTCTTCTTTTCACGGGCCAAGGATATGTGTGTGAAGAAGAGGAAAGTTCAGCAAGAGAAAAAAACAACCCATCCTGCCATCACTTATTGCACAAAAAACTTGAGTAAGAAAACAACAAAAAGAAAAACAGTAGTCTGGTAGTCTGGAAAACTGGTGGAGTGTGGAAGGAACCAAAACTTTTAAGGCACTCAGAAATTAAAGTGTGGGTTGCATTTATAAATTCTAGAAAAGGGAAAGTGCAAGAGTTCACGTGCAGCCATAAAATACCTTTTAATGAAAATTAAAAAAACAATGTTTAATAATGATAGTCTGTGAGTCATTCAGAGCAATTTTGGTCAAAGCTGTGAAGCCTGTGTGGTCTGCACTGTTCCTGGTGGCATATAGCAAATTTTCCATCAGGTATTGTACAGAATTACAAAGTTGCTTTCTACTATTGACTTCACTGTCTTCTTCTCTTTATCTACAGATAATACAAGGGTGCAAGGGGTAAAGGTTTTAAACTGAAGGAGTGTCAATTTGGATTAGACATCAGGAAGATTTTTGCAAGGGCAGTGGAACACTGGCACTGGTTGCCCAGAAAGGTGGTGGATGCTCCATCCCTGAAAACATTGAAGGTCAGGTTGGATGGCTCTAAGCAGCTTGGTTGAGTTGAAGAGGCCCCTGCTCATTGCAGGGGATTTGGGCTGTATGACCTTTAAAAGCCCCTTCCAACCCAAACCATTCTGTAGTTCTATGACTACACATGATAGTTACATGTTTCTGAATCTACTGTAAATACTAACTGTGTCAAGCTACACAGTTGCATGCTGGAGATGTAATAATAAAATCAATCCATCATATCCACCTGGAAACCTTTCACTGGAGATGATTTCAATATGTTTGGAAGGGAAAGGGCAAGTTTGCCTTAAGATGAGAAGGAGGAGTTTTTTTCAGCTCTAAGCAAGAAGTATAAAAGTAGCCAAAGAACCACACAGGTATTGAGGCTTCTGTACATCCGGGTGCCAATGAAATGTTGGACCAAGAGATCTTGTAAAGCCCTCCCATCACCAGCATTAGACATTTTTTCTAGGAAATCCTATGAATTTGCAAGGCAAGCTCTTAGGATAATGTCCTTTTGCAGAGCTGGAATTGCTCCATGACAGCAAAGACTTAACTGTGCAGATGTCCAGCAGCATCAGGATCCAGGTGACGCATAACCCTCCGTGGATGAGCCCACAATTATTTCTGCAAATACCTCTCAGGTTTCCTTTTGGGCTCATTGCACGCCATCCTGGGTTTCATGAAACTTGGCCTTCCAACCTGCTCATCTCTCATTTGCTTTATAGGTTAAGTGGAATGACAAACCCAGACTAATAAAACAGAAGAACAACGTGGGAGCTATTGAGAAAGAGAAGAGGAGCAGAGATGACCACACAGTCCTGGAATGCATTACCAACCCAAGTATTAGAAATTCATTATTCAAGTTGTGCCGCAAAGCTCAGCTTAAGTGTTATCTTCTCCCGCAGCTGTTTCAGACTAAAGGCTCTGCTTTCCTTCCCCGACCACAAGAATATTTCCTTGTGGGCCAGAGCCAGTGGTTGGCACTCACAAAGGTAAAAATGCCTTTTTTCCCTTTTACTTTCCCACACCTAGCTCAGATGCAATGGTTACAAAGCCCAGCAGCAGTCTATGAGGAGATAGAAGGGATTAAAAGGATATCAGAAGCTTCACCCAGGAAGCCAAAACACACATAAGGTTGCAGTATGGGTGAAATAAATAACAGAATGCCATCAGAGGTACATCCCAAAGCTGGGAGACCACCAGGCTGCAGGAGAACCTGTGATCCTCACCCACAGCTACGGAAACTCAGAGCAGCACTGGAGAATACCTGCACAGAGCTGCTAAAGCAGCAGTCAGAGTCCCCTGACCCTGCAACACATCTGTAAAAATCAAGCTCTGTCATCTCCTGCCAACCTGCAACAATGGGAAACCAAAGACAACTCAGGATGCAGCAAACCCTGGGTGGCACAACATGTGGAGAGGGAAAGATGGGGAAATTGGGTGCTGTAAGAACCAGTCCAAGAAACTGGGTCCAAATTCTTGGTGGATGTCAGAACACATAAAGAAAACAAATGGGTAGATTTTCTTTGGGTCTATCACTGCCAAATGAGCAGCTGCCAGTTGATGTTTCTACTCAACAGGAAGGGGAAATTGTGCTTTTAAGATAAGGACCATAAGAATGAGGATGCTTGAGCTATATTATAAGAAAGAAAAAGGGGAAGCAGGAGGAACAACTTAATCCCAGGTGCCTACCCAAACCTCTTACTGACAACTCTGAAAGACTGAGGAAACTTTCTGGCTCACAACATGAGACATTGTCAGGTTCAATACCCAAATGTATCTTCAGCTGAAGCTGTGGGCGTCCAGCTTCTGCCAAGCCACAGCTGCCAAGGTTCACACACTTCATATTATTTCTTGGGTTTATAAACAGCTTCAGTTCCTCTCATGCACAAGAGCCAGGGCTGTCCAGACAGGAATGCCCAAGACCCCTGTGGGATGCTGAGACATCCAAAAAGAGCAGTTCTCAGTAAGCTGAGCCCTGGCAAGATGCTAAAGCAGCTCTTAACATCCCAACATGGGAGCCCAGAGCTTCTGCAGAAAGAAGGCAAATGTCCCATGTGAGTATGGAGGATTTCTGAAACTTTTGACCATGGCACCTGGGGAAGGCAGGAGAAACTAAACATGCACGAGTCCTTGAAAGGACAGTCATACAGAATCACCACATATGTCTCACACTTTTGCTAAAATCCATAGCTATCTCTTGTAACTAATGTCTTTTCCTGAAGGCAGGAGTGCTGTGGTCTGGAATGGGGACAGGACCTGCCCTAGAGGACATAAATAGGCAGTGGCAGAATGGTGAGGAGGGTGAGACAGCCAATCCCTGTCCACAGCTCTGATGCTGGAAAAGAGATTGTTTCACAGTACCAAAGCAAATTCAGACACTCATAGGAGAAATTATGAAGAAAATGCATCAAGTCCTGCTTTTCTCAGCAAAAACTCTGTGTGTGTGTGTGTGTGTGTTCTTAGGAAGCATCTTCATCAGAAACAGATTTGGGTGTGGGCCCCTGATCCGTGTGAAGAACACTCAGTGCTACCTTCAGGACATTGCCTTAGCAATGATTTCATTCTGCAAGTGGATATGTGAGGAGGAACTGCCAAATAAAAGAGCAGCTTTGGGAAGGCCCTGTGCACGATGCAGCCATACCCATGGGAGCTGTGTCTGCCAGCTTCGAGCCTCAAGATGCTAATTTCATAGCTGAATCCTCAGATGCTGTAACCAGAGCAATTTTAATTGACATCCACAATTTATGGAAGTGTAGGATGAGATCCCTTCTACAGAGAAGTGTATCCAGTCTATCTCTGGGAACCAGATGTTGTCGAGCAACAGGGCATGGTGGGAAGGTTAGAGGGACGAGACACAGCTACTTTGAATCTGAGATTATCTGTGCATCGTTAGCCATGGTGCAATCCTGGATACTTCTGTTAAGAAGCACTTAACAGGTAAACCTCAGATCACCTTCCCTGGAGAGCTATGTGATATTTGCAGGTGAGAATAAAAGTGTCACTTTTTCTTGATATTTTTGGCTTTCTTTGTTTAGGTTTTTTGTTTATGTTTGGTCAGAATGTGGTCTTCCCTGGAAGAGCCCAAAGAAATTTAATAATTTTTTCCTGCTACCAAATCTAAATATTTTAATGATGAAATTCTTGGCTTTATATCTGCACAGATAAATCTCATAAAAGAAAGAAAAACAACACACTGTGGTTCTTAACACATAGCCTGAGGCAGCCCTGAGCCTGGGTCATTATCAGTTACGATGTAGTGAAATAGATGCCCACAAGGGAGGTGGTGCCAAATAAAACCATCTTTGAACATCTCTCTATCCCTCCCACCCACCAAAGCCAAAAGCTTGGTGTTTGTGTACCATGACTGCCATCACATCAGATAAATCAATACCTACCTACTAATTGATGTGATGAAGAACAACTTGATTCTTTGCTATTTAAGAAGTCTGCAGGTTGTCATTCACCCTATGTTTTTTTTAGATTATCAGATCCACACACCACCCATTCCTCCACTTCAAATGTGTTAGAAACCTCCAGTGCTGTTCTTCCAACATAAGCTCCTTCACTAATTTTCTACAAAGTGCAGAACAGTTTTTCTAATAATCATCCTGGTTTAGGACATTTTGTCCTATCTGAACAAGTGGTCTCACACTTCTGAGTCATCAGGACTAGAGACTGGAGATCCTGGCTCTGACTCCTCAATGTGCAACACTGACAGAAGCCAGCACATCCAGTTTTAAAGTCCTTGCTGCAAAAATGACTCAGGCTCTGAGGAATCTCAGCCTGGTTGAAGGGACTTAGGCTCCCATGGTCTCTGCCCTAATATCTATGTTAAAAAAAAATATTTTAAGAAAAGTTTGAAAACTTATGCTTGAAATTCCAGCTAAGCTCAGTTATTTTTTCTTCACAAGCCCATCACCTGTGCAGTTTTGTCCTGGTAAGGAAAGTCCTTGTTGACAAAACTCTTTAAGAACTTTAATTAACTGCTTGTAGTTTCAAACTAAGGGATGCAGAGACTGAGAGCTGCCTTCTGAAATATCCTTTGAGACCTGCCTGACATTCCCATGTTATCTCTTCTGCCTTTCTCCCTGGAACAATATTATATCTAACCCAGAGAGCCAACCCTCTTCTTTCCCAGTGGAACACCTTTTCCTGTCCATGGTTCTTCCTATACATGAAGAGTGGCAAGTCTCCAGGGAAACCACATGGCTTTGCACAATGTGCACAGTGACCTGCCTGGTGCTACCAACTCCATGGATGTCTCTGCAGTGTTGGAAAGATCTTTATGACTGTGTGATTATGCCAGCAAAGACAAAAACTGTAGATGATGAGGTGAGGCAGTGTCAAAGCTTTACCAGGACTCATCTGTTATGACTCCCATGACTGAACTAAAACATCTCATGAGCAGGGTGGCCAGGCCAGCTAAATATTCACAATATCCCACAATAATTGCAATACTCCTTGTTTCTTCAGACATCACCCTTAATCAGACCAAACTAAGCCTTCTCTTCTCCCAAAAGTCCTTTAAGTACTACATAGGCTAATACTGCCTCCCACATACTCTCCCCAGTCCCTCTCACTGATCCATGCTCCCTTTTCATCCCTATTTCCCCGCTCCCTTGGATATGACAAACAGAAACCTGCTTTTCATCAGCTTGACAATCCCCCATCACATCCCGGTTCAAGTATGGAGAGGGTTCAGAGAAAGCCAGTTCATTACTGGGGAGAAATTATCCCTACTCAATGGTTTCCAAGCACAACCTTCCAAGGTCCAACCCCATGGGTGTGTTCTGGAGGTGACAGTCCCTGAATGCTCCAGGGAGGTGCAGCTTCACTTTCTCTGTTCAATGGGGAACCTGGGCTGGAGCTGTCAACACCCAGGACTCTTTTTAGGCTGTTTTTTATACTGTTTTGAACACTTTTTAGATACTCTTTAGACCAAACATGTTGCTAGCAATATCTGGATCGCACTCACTTGCCTAGCCACTCAGCAAGCACATGTGCCTGCATGCACTCACACATATTTTCATGCCACAACAGGTTTTTTACAGAAACCTTTAATACCAAGGGAACCCAGGAAAACCACTGTACAATGTACAAGGCTCACACAGATCTCCTCTAGTGACAGTGTTTGGGGAGCGGGGAGCAGCTCTCTCTGTTTGATTTTTCTTTTTTTTTGCTGAACAAAAGTCAGCTGTGGCAAGACCCAACTTCCCTCAGGAGTCCAAGAAGTGCAGTTTGTTGGTTGTTGGTTTTATGTTGTGTTGTATTTTCCAGAAGCAGCCCCGTTATCAATCTACCTCAGCATCCACGCAGGACTTATCGCTGTGCCATCTGCTGTCGCACAGGTGTGCCGGTGTGCCACACCGCCCGCGCTGCTTTCCTGCTTTAAAGTGTCGCTGTGTGTCACCAAACACGAGCCAGCCCCCGATGCCGGCAGCCCTGCCACGCCAATTCCCTGTGCGGAGCAGCTGATGTCAGCCCGCTCCGAGCAGAGATGCTCAGACACAGCTTACACGTGTCTGCTCAGGGAACACCCCGACCTCAGGCTGGGTAGCCCAAACATCCCAGGTCCCTAACATCCTCTCTCTCCCGGGGTCCCCACGGCTCCCTGAGCCCCGAGTCGAGCGCTGGCTCCGGGGACGGGGACAGGGGACGGCTCTCCCTGCGGGGACAGGCGCAGCTTCTCCCGTCGGACCCACACCGCTTCCCTGGGCTGCTCTCAGTCCAGCCCTCCCTCCCGGGAATTCCACCCGAGCCGCGGGCACGCACCGGGAAAAGCAAAGCAAGGCTCCGGCACCGCTGGCAAACAAGCGGCTTCCCCGGACAGGTTTTTCCAGAGAGGAGGGGGAGGACAGCGGCGGCTGCTGCTGCGTGGAGCGGCAGCTCCGAGAGATCGGGACGGGATCAGACCCTCCTCCCCGCCGGCCCCGAGGCAGGGGCGGGAGCGGCTCCACCTNTCCTCGGATCGAGCCCTCATCCCCGCTCCCGCCCCGGTCCCGGTCCCGGTCCCGGTCCCGGTCCCGGTCCTGGTCCCGCCCTGATTCCGGTCCCGGCGCTCCAGGCACTGCCGCCCGTCGGAAACCTGCGCTTTCGCCTCCAGCCCGGTCCCCTCACAGCCTCAGCCGTGCTGCTTCAGGCAGCAGCGGGAGATCTCTTCATCCTTCTTTTGCTCCACGGCACAAACAGTAGCAATATAAAGAAGAAAACCCTACAGTTTTCCGTGCAGATCCACCTGGATGCTGAACAAAGCTCAACTCTGAAACACTTCTGCTTCCTTTCCTTTCCTTTCCTTTCCTTTCCTTTCCTTTCCTTTCCTTTCCTTTCCTTTCCTTTCCTTTCCTTTCCTTTCCTTTCCTTTCCCCCACAGCTCGCCTTTCCCTTCCTGCTCTCACACCTTCCCAAATCTTGCCGGTGCCCACCTTGCCACATGCACCGCACTCTTCTCTCCCAGCCCACCCTGCATCAAACCCAGGTGTGTTTGCAGAGGACAGGTCCCCCCTGCAGTTTGCAAACTCACCTGCAAAATGCTGCTTGCTGCTAGAATCCAGGGCAAAAGCCACCTCATCCCTGGAAGCCGGGATTAAATACATTTGATTGAACCCAGATTTAGAGCCGTTTTGAACAGAAACACCACTTTGGGGAATGCAGAGCAATCCTGAACTGGCAACCTAGCCTAGGCACTCTGCCTTTTTCTCTTGGCTCTTTGGGGATTTTATTAAAGACAGATCTGACGTCACGGTGAAGGACAAGCCCTGCATTTTTCCTCTGGAGAAACTTTTCCTGCCTTCACTTCTTCATTTTTGTGTGTGGTGTTGTCCCACCTCCTGCATTTCAGTGCATCGCCGTGAGCCAAAGGGCTCTTAAAGGGAAAGCTGCAGCGCCGGTGTCCAACGCACTGCGATTTCAGCGGAGCTCCGACAGGCTCAGAGCTCATCCCTCTTGCTGCTCATGGCATTCAGATTCTTGCAGTGTACAGTACAGCGAGAAACCTTTGATCTGTCTGTACTGGTTACGGTCAATGACATGACACGTATGCAGTTGTGCACAGATGTTTGATTTATTTGGTTTTTTAAAAGAGTGACTTCATTTGAAGAGCAGAAGGACATTTGTCCTGCAAGCACACCCCGTGGGAGGCAGTCTGCCGACTCCTTTGGGACTCCCCTCTTTACAGAGCAGCCCTAGATCACACAATCCCCTGCCATGCCACACATCCCTGCCATGATTTCAGTGTTTAGGAGTGTGCATCACTGCAGCAGCGGGCATAACAAATATTGTCCCGGTACATGGGCATGCAAATCTCACTCTGAACTTAAACTTCACCCCCAATTCTCTGATCACCTGTATCCCTGCTAATGTATGCCCTGATTTTAGCTGAGGCACCTCTGATGTATTTTCTCTTTTTTACTTAGGCACAGGTATAGTATTTTCCCCAGCCATTCTAAATTTGAATTTGAAAGAATTTAAAGTGTCATTTGTCCTTAAACTAAGGAAGTAGAATATTTTAAGGAAAATGAGTACTTACAAAGGGAATGAAAATCCTGTTAGACAGCTTCACAGGTCTTAATCACAAGAAAGAGTTGATGCATAGGCTAAAATAAGTGTCAAGGTAAACTTTAAATAGGCAAACATTTCTGCTTGATGTGACAGGCTAGGCAGTGATGGGTAGACACTCTGATGGCCAAACTAGGACTCAGATGTTTCCTTCTGCTCAGCTTTGGTTACCTCCTGGAACTTAGGTGTGCCAGGCTGGGTTGGGATGAGCCACTCCCAGCCCCTCACCTTAATCAGCCATCCTACATAAGAAGGACACAGACCTGTTGGAGTGAGTCCAGAGGAGGCCACTAAGATGATCAGAGGGATGGAGCACCTCTGCTGTGAGGAAGGGCTGAGAGAGTGGGAGTTGCTCAACCTGGAGGAGAGAAGGCTCCAAGAAGACCTCATAGCACCTTCCAGTACTGAACAGGCTCCAAGAGAGCAAGGGAGGGTCCTTTGGCCTTCATGTAGTGAAGATTGGACAAGGTGGAATGGCTTTATGCTGAAAGAGGCTGGATCTAGATCAGATCTTTGAAAGAAATCCTTCCCTGTGAGAGTGCTGAGAGACTGTTGTCCTGAGAAGCTGTGAATTACACATCCCTGGAAGTGTTCAAGGCCAGGGCCTCTGGTCTTGGATGGGGTTCTGAGTTCCTGGTCTAGTGGAAGGTGTCCCTGCCCACAGAAGGCGGGTTGGAAGTAGCTCATCTTTAAAATCCTTTCCTACCCAAGCTATTCTGTGATTCTATCCCAGCCCTTCTGGGGATCTGGGGCCCTGTGGGGTTTGCTCCCCAGGCTTGGCACAGGTGAATGCTCGAGGCTGGGGCTGATGGTAGGTGGGGGGAGGAGGGTGAAGAATCTGTGCTCCACAAACCCCTGCTCACACAACAACTTCTGTCCCTTCATGCTCTGTGGCACAATGTGGCAAAATTTAATGGCTTTACACCAGCTGGATCAGGGAGCTCTGAAAGGTCAGATTATCTGTGTGACAGCCTGGACAGACAGATGCTCTGTGAGATGTTTCAACTAGAATTCGATGCAAACTGAAGAAAGTTCCATGTGCTGTCTCCCCTTCCAGCACATTCACCCTTACCACAGCCCCGTTCCAGGAGACACAGCCCTGCAGACCAGGCTCAGGATTGTGTTTCCTGTCAGGCTCCTCCATGACTGTGTCCATTCTCCCTCCTCTGTATCTTCCCTCGTTTTTCCTCACTTTCTCCTCTGCTCATTCATTCCAGCTTTTTCTATTTCAGTATTTCTCTCTCACCCTGCTGTCACCTGCACATCCTTCCTTGTACATTGTTGATATTCAGCAACAGGGATTCTCTTTCTCTGCTGAGGAATGCAGAACAAACCTTGCTGTCTTTGTGTCACCCACGTGGTGTTCATCTACATGTGGATACCACTGAGTGCCAGACTTTGGCATCCAAACCCCTAATACTTCATGAAATTAAAGTAGCATTTCGAGAGTAAAGTTCCCCTGACTTAAGTGAAATGGCCTGTTTTAAAAAAAACATATAGTGAAACTAGACTGGTTAGCCTAGGGTGAAAGGCTCAGATGTAAATCTGATAGCTAATATTCCATACAAATTGTGATTGCTGGCTTGGAGATGAAGGAGCCATGATAGCAGGTCTAGCAAAAACAACTTTTCAAATAAAGGAGGAACAAGAGTTCAAAGTTCCTGTGGTATCAGACTACAACATCAAAGGAAAGAACTCTTCTAAAATGACATAAAAATGACATTGTGTTGGTTTGGGTTTTTTCTGAAAAAACATTTGGTTATCTCACTCTCTTTGATTATTTCCTCTGCATATTTCACTGCCCTCAGGGAATTCCTTAGCAAATGCTGTGGTCAAGTGTGTCAGCAAAGATGAAATCATTGAGATGTGGACATCTGGCTGTTGGAATCTCCACAGCCCACCTCACTTGGGTCATGAGAGTTTGTCCTGTGGTGATCATAAACCAGACACTGTCTTAGCTTGGAGGAGACAGGGCTCAAGGACTGGCCTGCAGCCCCAGGGCAGGGGTGCTGAGCCATCAGCTGCCTGAGCAGCCTTTCTGATGGTGATTCCTGCGTGGTATGGCACACTGGTGCGCTCACAGGTGTGCCTGGCCGTAAGGTTATTGCACTAAATCCCAAATGACAGGGACATTTTGGCTCTTGTTGAACTCAGTGATGGCAGCAGCCCAGACCTGGGCTTCTGTGAGCTCTCAGGTCCCTCTGAGGATGACGAAGCTAAAAGAGATCACTGCATCCTGTATCACCCTGGCTGGATCCTGGGGAGTCTTGTACTGACCCCACTAAATGGAGGCTCTAAAGACACTTCTCTGTCTAATTCAAAGACTTCAATTTAAGATCTTCAAATGATGGAAAATCCACTTCATGTTTTGATGAGTTCAGTTACATTCACTGTTAAACATTAGTGTCATATTTTCAGTCTGAGTTTGCTGGTTTCATCTTTCTGCCAATGTCTGCTTGGCTGATGAGAATTCAGCACCTTCTTCCAACATATAAATATGCAAAGGTTCCATAAATCACTGCTGAGTCTTCTCTTTAATAAAACAAGGAAGCCACATTACTTTTAATTCTCAGTGTCAAATTGTTTTTTTGGACCTTGAATTTCGTAGTTTTATGACTTGTATCTCTTTACCTTTCCCTTTCCATGGACATTTTGTCTGTGATTGCCACTATCCATCACTCTGCTGTCATGCCATCCACAGTGAACAGGAAAAAGGCAGCAGGCCCCGTTCAAGCTAGCTCTGATTCTGTCAGGCTAACACTTTAATATCACTTTGTCCTCAATGCATCCCTTATGCCTCTCAGCCACATAAACAGGTGTCTCAATTTGACTTCAGTTTACAGCCTTAGAACAAATAAACTGAGAAATAAATTGATTTATTTAATGCTGTTTGATGTGTCTGACTGTTTTACTGAAGGCTGTAGCCAGCCAAAGAACACAAGAGCTACTAAGAACAGAAAGAGAGCTCAGAAAGGATGGGCGCTGTTTTCTCTTTCAAATGTGCAGCAGGAATAGCTCCTTGCCTGTAGCTGATTTCCTTTGTAAATAAGTGAGATCAGAGTCTGCCTACAAGTCCAAGGGAAAAAAAAAAAATAAAAAAGAACACCTTGGACTTTCCTGACTCATAAAAGGTAAAGGCTGAATCATGAATCTGACTTTTAAATGAGCCAAACAAGTAGCTGTGTTAGTTTCCCATCAGGGTGTTTTTCCTTCTGCTTTTCTCCGTGCCAGGTGATGAAGGTGCCAGCCCTTTCAATCAGCAGGAAGGCTGGGATTCAGGAAGCACACACTGGAATGGAAAGGCAGGTGGGGAAGTCAAACTGCACCATCGGTTATTGCTGCTGTTATTGTCACTACTTAGGTGATGGGAAGGAGAGTTCAGCCTGGGCCTTCGGAATATCAGAGAAGCTTTAGAAACAAGAGCATGAAATCTTCTGTTTTAGGTGACTCTTGATCACATCAAGCGTCTGAGCACTCAGCCAGCCCCACTCCAGCCCAGGTGAATATCTCATTTTCGGAGCTGCTGGCCTTTGCAGATGAGACCTGACACCTGAGTGAAAGAAGCTGCAATACTGCAGGAGGACTCACACTTTTGCTTTCCAAACAGTCCTTCCAAAGGAGATGGGCAGGAATCACACTGTGGACAGAGAGCCAAACGCTCCTTTGCTCCTGCTCAGCCTTGTACCTCCCCATTACAGTGATGCAGAAGGTTCTGGGAGCTAATGTGGTGAATCCAGCACTGAATTCCCTCAGTCCTTTAGAAAATGCCAGATGAAGGGATTTAGCTTGGAATGTTACTCAGCCCTTGTTTCCATTACTGAGTACGAAGCACCATCCTCTGTGGCTCGAACTCCTCATGCCAGAATAGTTGTGAGGCTGATCACACACCCAGAAAAATAAACACTAAACAGAAAATCAGCTGGTCCATGTAAACCAGCCTGACTGTCAGGTCTCCAGGATCAGCTGGTCATTTCTCCAAAGAGCTGCTGTAAATCACCTCCACTGATTTAGAGGAAGCAGAAGCCAAGTCTGAAAAATGGAACATTCAATATTTAATTCATTCATGCAGCCAAAACAATTTACTCCCACCATTTGAGTGAGAATATTGCCTTTGAGGAGACATGACTGGTTTCATCCCCTATAAGTAAAGTCATATTTATTAGGTCAGGTCTTCAGCTGGTGTCAATCTGTGTGACTCCTTTGATTTCAGCAGTACTAATCTGGCTGATGGCAGCTGAGCTGTTCCACTGTGTTCAAAAACATACAGGCATCAATGACAGTAGCTAATAAACAAGTCATTAAAATACTATCTGCTGTAGTTTCCCATTTAAAAGATTGTGGAACTTTATATCAATTTACAAATCTGTGTTATATTAGATTTTCAGTTACTGATGACAACAGCATTATATTTTCTTCATTGCCCTCAAAAGCAATGGCCTCACTACTGTGTTCATCTATTCTTAAATTTTCATAATTTCCTGATGGACATTTATGTAGGCAAAACACATACTCTGGTGGTTTTGAACCAGTACCAGGCATTTGTAACAATAGCTACAGTACCCTGGGATACCCAGTGTTTTTCCTGAGAAATTGTCTGTCTTAATGTCTACACTCAAAGCACCATCAATTCCTTAATTAAAGCTTTCAAATAGAACTTTGAATAAAAATTAATAACAATAATAATAAAAAAAATCAAATGCCAAACCATCACACAAGTAAGATACCAAGCTCTAAAAATAATTAATGGCAAAAAAGAACAGGCCATAAAGAATGAGGATCCAACCAGTAATATGAACAAACTCTTAATAATTCCTTGCTGTACAAAAGTAGTCTTCTGGAAATAAATATTTACATAATATTTACTAGCCAATAAAAGAAGTTGGCTTAATAATATATATTGAGTCTGAGCCTCAGCTGGTTTAAGTATGAAGTCCTTGGAGTTGCATTGATTTGTGGCATTCATGGGTGCAATACATTATTCATAAATATTAGTTCAACTATTTGAACAAATGCAGGAAGTGCAGGGGAGGAATTAATCTTTGGGCTTGCCTCCTGCAGATGTTTTTCTCGATGCCCATGAAAAGAGAGGAAAATATATTGGCTAACAAACTATGAAAGGATGAAGAATCCCAACAAATATTGCACACATTTCTGAAGTGGCACAGCTTGCTCCCTTTGTTGGTTTGTCAGCTTCATGTCATGGTCAACTGGACAAGAAATTTTATGACATGCTCCACAAAATGATGTCACCCACTGCAGATAATGTCTACATGCCGGCAATTCTATTCTCTATGTCAGTGACCACAGAATTGCAAAATTATACATTAATCTGGCCCTTTTTATTTCTACTAGTGCTGCAATATTCTGCAGTCTCTGGGATGGAGTTGGCTACGTGAAGAGAGGAAATATCTGTTCTCCTGGAAATTTTAGTCTAGAGAAGATTAGACTGGGATTTAAACTTTTCAGTCACATGCTGAGGCTTCCCAACACTGAAGATATGTCTGTGAATTTCCAAGGCTGAGTTAGATTATACATGTATTTGATTGGGAAAAAGAACCGACCAAACAAGCCCATACAATTGCCTTAAATATACAAGAGGTAAATGAGGTCTATAAAACAGAACCATCTCCTGTCTGAGATGGCCTTGTTTTTTTGTTGGAAAGTAGGTCTGCTCTTCTAGCCCAAGTGTTGTTTTTAAAATATTTTGTTAATAAATGCAGACAAATCTTTTCTTTTTCTTGTTAAAGAAAATAATAACAAAACCTTGTGAGATATTTAGAAAAGCTATGAATAGATTCCCAAGAGATCAAACCTGTTTGAAACATGAAATATTTGAGGACCAAATATTTTCCCTCTATGGCCCAAGTATCCAAATTCTGCATTCTAACTCTGGTAGCATTTTATTCAAAGTTTCCTGTGGTATTTGGTTAGTAAACGTTTCCCTTTCAACAAAGCTCCTTTCAGTCTGTGTTTCCTGGGGAAATGGAGCTTATGCAATCACTTTGTATGTGTTCATGTCTGTCTGTCTGTGTGCCTTTGCAGCAATTTTTGAGCCTTTTGGGCAAAACCAAGCCAAATTTTGTCAGCGAGATGGGTATCTCACTGATGATGGCATTCCTGCACTTTGTGAAAGGAGGAAACGAGGAAGATAAGAGAGACCCTGGAGTGTCACACCTTTGGGAAAAAGGGGGTGTTTACTCACACACTATTAGACCCAGAGAAGCCACACAGCTGAGACCTCTCAGACTGCAGGAAAACAGCTTCAGCTGGAGTTTGCAGTCAGCCACCAGACACAAATCTATGGGGAAAGCGTCTTTATTGATGTAGTGCTCACAAAAACACTGCTACTTTAGGCACACATAGTCCACATGCTCTCAAGTTCTCATATTTTTATTTTTTATTTCTTGCAAGCAGAACTTTACACTTCAGCTTCTCCCACCCCATGCCAATATTTGTCCTTAATTTGGTCTTGGTTATAAAAGCAAAAGGGTTGAAAACAAAGGTATCCATTTTCACATTACTACCTTAGGAAGTAAAACATTAAGTCCATTCCAAATTCCTGCCTGGATGCTTTCAAAGTGCAAAGATACAGTTACTTTCCAGTAGGTTCAGAGTGGTTCTGCCTCAAGAAGATGAATAAATTGAGGGTCTGATGATATAAGCTCTTTTAGATCTCCTCAGCAGAAGGAGGCCTCACCTGTTGAGAGCATTCAGAATATACACATTTTTATTACCATTGATAATTGCATTTCAAGCATTAAAAAAATATGATAATGAATACAATAAACTACTTTTCCATGCCCTGGAAGGTGTTCACCACAAGGTCTGCTAGCATTCAATGTCAGTTTGACAAAATGGGGAGCGTTATGATTTTGTTTCCTAATTTCGTTTGGACACCGTGGCCAACGGAAGGAAGGAAGGAAGGAAGGAAGGAAGGAAGGAAGGAAGGAAGGAAGGAAAGAAGCAGGGCATGGGAGGTGATGTATCACACCTAGAGTGCCAGAGTAGATCAGTGCCCTAAGCTCTGATTTTGAGATCAGTTCTACTTTTTTCCATCCCTAACAGCTGTGATAAAACTTTCCACCTTCTCCTGGACTGAGGGCACCACACACAGTGATCACTGTTTCCCTCTGGGCTTATTTTTCCTTCCTTTTCTCCTGTCACCCTTTTGGAGCAGAAGACATGATATACACTTGTATTCAACCCAAGGGAAATGGAGAAGAACAAGGCACTGACCGCACATGCTCAGGGAAAAGGTTGGTGCAGTTGATGTCTCCTTGATCCAGCAAATGCTTTTCTACTTCATCAAGTTAAAAAAAAAAAAAAAAAAAAAAAAAAGNAAAAAAAGAAAAAAAAAGTTTCATGTTCTGGCAGTACTTCTTTCCCTTTAATATGGTTTTGGTCCATCTCCCTCTAATCTCACCTGAAGTTGTTGAGTCCCTGAGGAACTGCTGGGCTGCACATGTTCAGCCAGGACAAGATTCCAAAGAGAAATTTGGACAAGAGAGATATATTTTGGGACAGTATGTGAGACCTCATAGGGGATCCACAGCACCGTGCTCCTTAGGCTGTATTAGTAATCCCTGGCTTTAAGCATCAGAAAAATATGCAAAACAAAGCCTCTAGTCCTCACATTGAGCAAAAATTGTGACCAGCGTGGTGTCTGGTTTTTGTTGGTTTGCTTGTTTGTTTGTTTGCTTGTTTGTTTTTCCCCAGGAAATCCACCCTTTTCTTTGCACAGTGGGGACTGTTGTCCCCATCCTCTGTCACTCCCCAAAGGCAACTCAGGAAGAAGAACATCTGACCCATCTGAGGCTTGAAGCAGTTGCTGAGAGTACAAGCCAGGGGACCAAGTTAGGAGAGCTTTCATATGTTAGAAACCTCTTGGCATTATTTATTCACCCTGTGCTGGGTCAGGGTTCTTGAAATGTGTTTGGGGGAAGTGTCCACAGGTGACAGACAGGCCTGGCTTCCATCAGGGTACCAGTGATGGAGCACAGCTCCTGGCAAGGGACCTCCTCCGGTGGGAGCCATCACAGCCTCTCTCCTACCTCAGAGCTTCAGAATTTTTTTGGAGGAGGGAAGGACATGGGCTGAGAGCAGGGCCAAGGCCCTGAGCCTCTAGTGAGCAGACTCTGGAGATGAATAGGAGGAATGGGAAGGGGAGGGAGGCAAGGGAATACATCTGAGGCAAAGTCAGAGGCCTGGAAGAGACTAAGGGGCTCCTCTCATGCCTCCCCTGCCTTGTGGCACAAACTGCATTAACTAAACTCTTATTGACAGATGTTTGTCTAACCTTGTCTCTGATGAGCACAGCTCCTTCCCTCCACTTTCTCTGCAGTGACCTGCGCCAAGCCTTCCCTCTCCTCAGAGATTTGAGTCCAATCTCTACCTGAAATCTCTCTTGCTGCAGTGTAGGTCCACTGCTTCTTGGACACACTGGAAAAAAAAATCTTTTATTTGATCTTCATTGCAGAATTTAACGAGTTTAAAGACAACATACATATACCCACTGCAGCCTTCTCACTTTCCCTTCGAGGTGCCCCAAACCAGAGCTAGTACTGGGACCAGACAGAGTATTTATTCTCTTTATACTTCCTAGAGTTCACTTCCCACTTCCTTCTTCGTGACCTACACTACCTCTGCAGGAAGCCACCCCACAGTATTTGTTGCTCCCTCTGAGGTCAATGACTGCCAAGCCAAAATAGACATTACCTGAACAGCCACAGCCTTGTTGCTCACATCTGGGAGAGCCGGTCTGGTCACCAGTGCAGTGGAACAGGGATAAAATGGTTGACAAAAGCAGCAAAATCTCAGCATCAGCAGCCATCCCCAGATATGCCCTGACAGGACGAGCAACCTGCAGGGCTTTACTTCTCCCCATCTCTGTTGTTCCCCTGTGTTAGTTTTCATATGATAAATGCACATCAATCCTGTTAATGCAACCCTGGAGAAAATAACTAATTCAGTGTTGTTGATACAACTGAGGAACCTGAGGCAACCCCATGCCTGCTGTTGTCCTGAACGCCTTTATGAAATAATTATTTCATGGGACCTCTGTGGGATCTTTTGTTTTCAAACCTTGACTTGCATCATTAGCAGGTGCAGCCTCTCATGCGCTGCTGTTCAAGACAGAAAGATTTTGAAAGACCCCAGGCTAGATTCCAAAGCCCCACTCTTGCTCTTCCTCCAGGACCAGAGAGCAGCACAGATAACCTCTACTGAGGGTAACTCTCCTGCCAGAAAGCCATCCACACTACAAATTGAATCTGGGTTAGATTCCCAACTCACCTGAGAAAATTTCATGTGAAATAGTGGCAAAAGCTTTGCTACAGTCAAGGGTAAATTACACCTCAGCAACTACATCTTCTTCTACAGTACATTCTCTGTCTCCCATACCTTCAAGATCTGCCACAAGTCTGGTGTTCTTTCAATCATGATTTGATTTTCAAAGTGTTCAACTTGTTTCAATGTTTTTTCTAGGTGTTGACAGTATGCAGATTGATTGATTGTGCCTTAGCTCTTCCCTTTCCTTCAGAACAACAGACTCATATCCGCCTTTTTTTCTCCTTCATAGGTCTCACATACCCTTCAAGAGGGTGGCAAGCTGGTTTTACGATTTGAACCAAAAACATCTGTGTTTTTAGTGGAATCCCTTAGCCTCCATTCTGCCTGCTCTCAGCTGAATTGCTCCTCCCCACTCACTGGTATTACCATGTTAGTTATGGGCTCATTGCAGTTTCAGTGAAGGCTGAAAAGTGAAAGGCATTAACCACTTCAGCCCTCCAGGCATTATTAGCTGTCCTTCCTCACTAAGTGAAGGATCAGCTTCTTCCTTCATCTTCCTCCTTCTGCTGAAATATTAATAAGGAAGTTCTTTTCTATCTTTCGCATCCCTTGCTGGTTGTATTTCATTTTGTGCTTTTGCCTTTATGATTTTGTCCTTACATGCTCCAGGAATTCTTTTATAGGAACCTTTAGTAAACTGACCTAGTTTCCACTTCTTGCATGTCCTCACAGAGCTTCTGTCTGATGTGTGGAATTGCCAGTCAATAACAGTTTAGTCTGTGATTCACCTCCAAGCTGGAGACTGGGGGAAACCAGAATCCTCTACCAACTCATTCCCACCAGGATGAGGTTGCTAAGAAGAAATATTCTAGGATCATCACTTCTGTGAGCAAAGAGAAAACTCAGTGTTGCACTGGATGGAGAAGCAGGTGCCTAACAAAGAGTTGTGCCATCAAATGAACCCTCTATATTCGATTATGGATATACACTCGCCTTGAAAACTGAAGCATGGACATTTCTAAGAGAAATAAGATATTAAATGGTCTCGAATGCACACCACTGTGCATGAATCCTCTCCCACCTTTTCTTAAAATTTTGCTCTTTTTCTCTAGAAAAAGTCAAAATGGCAACACATCCGCACCAACAAGCCCAAATCTGGCATTTCTTGTGTCATCTCCCCTGGGAGCTGCAAGTACTTATTGAGGGATAGCTGTTTCCACTGTGCGTTCCTGTGGCGAAGCGTGGTGAGGAAAGTGCTGGAGTAAATTATCTGCTGTTTGAGTTATTGTCATGAATGATAGAACAGATGTTTCTTATGCATGAACTTTTCATGATCTTGGGCTGCAGGCTGGTGGGATAATCAAATATCATTACAGCATGGAACAAGGACTTGTAATGGGCATATAAATCCCAAATTTAGCTCCCGATGATATAGCTTTTTCCACAGCTTATCCCTTAAACGACACACGTGCTAGTTCTTGCACATCCAGCAGCATTTTCTGTACCAATTCTTAGCTGGAAGTGAGACTTTTGGCAAATTATTCGGAAAACTCCATAAAATGTGTACTCCTGCTTCCTCAGCTAATGCTAAGCTCAGTGCCCTTAGTGTGCTCAAGGTCTCTGCAAGGCTCTTGGGCACGATTGTTTCTGTTCCCTTGTCCCAGGTGAGGATGTTTGTTCTTACACCTACCATTAGCCTGCCCTGGGCTTTGCAGGAGAAAATGCATCAAAGCCCTTTGCACTGCCCCAGGGACACAAAGCAGCTATAAAGAAAGCTAAAGCAGTTAATTGCTCTGCTTCCCCAAAGGAGCATAAAGGAGTCGGAGCTCCCTGGAGAATCCAGCATTTACAGAGTACTTTCTGTTGCATGAAAGGCACAGCTCTTAAAATCACAGACATAACACTCAAAGGGATTTTAGATCACACAGTCCAACTTTTCACACTGAGGTGGGCTCAGGGTTAGAGGTAGGTTACAGCTGATGGTGTTTGCTTACACCTTTTTACAAACCAAAGGTGTTTATACAATCTGTGTCTGGGGACAGCTTTGGGGACACATTCAGGATGGCTGAGCTCTCAGAAGAGATTTGCACACCAAATCCTCTTTCTGTTTGCTGTGCAATTTCCATACCTACTGTAGAGCAGCTGACAGGAGCTAACATTGGAGACAGCACCAGAACTCTCTTCTTCCAGGAGCCCCTGGGACTCGAACCAGGACTCAAACGTGCCACCATACAGAAGATTGTGTCCCTGCATTTGGGATCCAGGCCAAGCCTTGCTCCAGCTGCACTGCTGGCAGAGAGCAGTGCCCCTTTGAGAGCTGCCTTTCCACTGGCCTTGAGGACAAGCAGCAGAGGTGAATATCCCTGACAGTCTGCACCTGCTGATCTAAGGTCAGCCCTAGATTATGTGACTGCATATTCTTTCTTTGTAAACAGATAAAAAAGGACTTTTTGTATCAATGACTCTGATCTTTAGTAATTCCTTGCAGTACTTACTTGCATTCACCCTGCTAATCATGAGGTTAAGGAAATACTGCTTGAAAGATGCTGTAATGACTTGGAGCCCAGCATAAGCAGTAAAAAATTGCACTGTTCTAGGAAATACTGCCGTTATCCTATAAATTATTGTCATTATCCTAAATATGGCATATCTGCATAGTCTCTATCTTAGCACATCTGGACCATGGAGGGGAAATTGTATTACATCATCACATTATCATGTGCAGTTGGCCAGAATTCTGGGAGCTGTTCCTTAACTCCAGGATCAGATGAGAGCAAAAAGGGGAAAGAAAAATTGACAGGTAGAGCTGCATCAAGGCAGAATGTTCAATTTTTAAAAATATTTTGTTCATCTGAGACAGTTGTACAGTGGTAGAGATATAAACCCATCTTCCCCCAATTTGGTCAAAGTTTCTGTGGAATGAATTCCTTTGCGTGCAGTTTGTGCATGTGCTGAAATCATTTGCTTGGCTGTATCCTAAAAAAGCAGAGACATCTACTTTTCTCCACCATATGAAATAAAATTTCAACACAGGCCAAAGAAATGCATTCAGTGTGGCCCTGTATGGTACTCATATCAAAGCCCTCAGCAGTAGGGAAGATCTACAGGACCAATAAAAGTGTATTCATCACATTTGCTTGTTTCATTCCATGAGGAAATTTACTGTGTGGTGGAAATGACCCATTGAGAGATATGCAATGCCAGATATGTACATGGGAATCTGAGCTACCTGCCAGGTTTGACATGCTTGATTGCTACCAATAAATGAAGAAAAATAGGTCAAAAAGAATAGAGAAAATTTGGGGAACTCATATATCCTGCTTTGTAATCCTTTGTTAAAAACCAAGATATATCTACACATAAGAATGAAGTAGGCTCTGAAATCTCTGTACAGTAATATATAGATATATATTACCAGCAGCTCAGAGCAGGGCTGTTTTTCCAGGATTTAAGGCCACATTTCTTGCAACCTGCAATTTGCAAATCACAGAACATCACCCAGTTGCCTGCAATCAGATCATGCCAAAGGATTCTCTTGAAAAGCATCCAGCCATGGCAGGAAACAGCAGAGACAGCCACCACTCTTGTTGCTGACTTATTTCAGCAATCTAATCAGTCTCCCTTTGGAGAGGCTGGTACATCTTGCCTCTACCTTAAGCTTGCCTCATGTCAACTGATAGTTTTATTCTGCAGAACTTGCCTTGGTGTTTTCTCCATGCCTCCAAGAATCACCTCATCCTTCTTACCTAGAACCTTACAGAAGCCACATTTTCTAATAACTTGCTTATTTCATTGTGAGATATTTTCTTGCAGCCCTATTGCAGTTTTTTCCCATGGCTTTTCTATGCTTCCTGTGCATTTTTTCAGCAATTTTTCAGTATCCCTTTAAAAGAGGAGTTATCAGGCTAAGGTGTACTACTCCAAAACACACTGCTGCTACAAAACCAAGTGGAAATCACATCCCTTCTCTTACTTTCCTCCTCTGTGTATGTCTGATGATCACATCAGTGATATAATTTCCCCCATGTCATTCTTAAGGTTCAAATTCATCTGGGTATCCAATATCCTCTTTAGTTCTGCTTTGGTCTGTGCTTCTAGGACTCAGCTGCCACCTTTATTCACTTGCATTTACTTTAAATGGGCCTAATATACAAAATGTTTCATCATCTCTTTATCTTTGCCTAATCACAGGAAAAATGTAAGAGTCTGGCAAGCTTTATGCCATTACAAAGCTTGTTTCAACCCTAAAGGTGCTGATGAAAACTTGGGTTTGGACTGATCTCTGTGAAATCCACCAAGAAACCTATTGCTTGATCAAATCTACTCACTAAAAAAAGGAAATAAATTAATAACTGCCAGTTAAGTGCTTCTTTAATCCATTAATTTTTTGCTTCAATGTAGTACAGGGCATATTTTATCTTAGTTTATTTAGAATATTTTGTGGTACTAAAATCCTAGAATATCTAGAGCATATTCAGGCTATGCAGTCTCCTTATTCAGTCAGTTTACTGCCATGTACAAAGCATTAGTTTCGTTAAATAAGAGCCATTTTCATATTAATGTCATTAACAGTCATTAATTGCAGTCCTAGCCTTGAGCCTTATTGCTGATTTATGAACATGTCTCTTTTTCATACAAACAGCTCGTTGGCTTCAAGCCTATCTTTGCATTGTCTTGTTTGTCTTCAACATAAGATGGGCAGAGAATTAACATTTTTTCAGTCATCTGTAATTTCCCCAGAACTGTGAGATAAAAAGGAAACATCAGGGATTGTGACACCGCATCAGCTTCACTTTAGATTATGCCTGAGTCAAAGTTAACCAGACTTGCTGTTGTTTCTTGTTCTCTGAACCACTGCAGGCTCAGGAGTAGTTTGTCATCCTCATGGGATCTCAGTAGATCAGCCTTCCTGCTCCCAAACACAGACTAGGACCACGCTACCTTCATTGTTACTGCCGTTTGATTTGTTCCTGAAATACTTTAAAAACTCTCTTTCTTCCTGCCTTTGGCCCTTTTAACTCTGGATGGTGTCCAGCTTCTCTTATCAACAACTTCATTAGAGAGAAATCCCAAAACATATTCCCAACCTTTCCACTTGTAATATTATCTTATTTTTAAATTGTTTGCACTCATTGTTTTTACTTGCCAGTTGTACTTTTAACTAAATCTAGAGTGCTTTTTTTTTTTTTTTTCCCGGATGATCTGGTACCTTCTTCATAAATGAAGTCCAACTGCTATTCCTGATGACTCTTACTTGTCTTTCTTTTAGTGCATTTTTAGTTGCAATACCTGAACTTATGGGCAAACTTTACTGCTTCCATTTCTGCTATGCAAAATGCTGAACAAGTGTTAGAAAGAGTTTGAAACTTCAGGAGGAGACTCTCAGCATAAAGACACATGATAGCTGAGAGCATCCAAAAATAATAACTAAAAAATATAAATCAATACAAACAATCTATTGGTGATTTTGTTAAAGCATCTTCCTGAGGGTATCAGAGCATTGCACAGAGTATTGGTTTGATTAATGGCAAGATTAAATCATGGGCTGACTTCTGCCACTGCCTGGTTGTGTGACCACTGTCAACATTTTCTCTGCATTTGTCTATTGAAAATGAATAGATTGCAATAAATAAGTGTCTATGCTTAAGAAGAGATCTTCAGACCTGCTGAAGGCTCCAGATGCAATCATAAATTCAATGTTCTTAACCAACTGAAGACTTAATTTGCAACGAAAAGGTTTTCATATGCGTATTTCTCGTTTGTTTTTTTGATGCACAGTTTCCCAGGAATTAGTTGGGGTTTTTTGCTGAAAGAAGAAAGCAGCTTTCTTTTCATACATTGCTGATTGTTTGCTTGGTTTTTTAATATGCTGCTCCCATGGATTTCTCCTTTTTTTGTGGCAAGGGAAGAATCCCACTGTGTTTTTGCGTCAGTCTCCATGCTCAGCAGCAGCAGCAGAGCTCAAGCTGTGTCTCCAGCTGCAGAGCAGAGACAGAGCAGGTTTGAAACCTTTGCAGGAAACCCCTGAGCCACAGCCTGCCAGGTGTGGAGCAGTGCTGTGCTGCTGAGCCTGATGTGGTGAGCACAGGTGAGCTCACAGAGAGATCTTGTCTATTTTGCCTCCTGCTATTATGTCTCTGAGCGCCTGTTGGTGGGGTTTTACTGACACAGGCCGTGCTGTGTAAAACATGAATATATGTGGCCACACATTCATGATCCAGCATTGTCAACAGGCTCACAGAATTTTCTTGAGAATCAACCATGGCAGAAAAATGCTGATTTTTTTTTAGCTCAGGTGAACACACCTGGAATTCCACACAATAAAAGAAAAAGGCAAATTTCATAGCCATAGCCTTCCTTGCAGTGAAATTTTTAAGGCCAGCAGACAGAAAGGCTCTTCTCGCATTTCTCAGAAAGATTAGAATAGTGCAGGAAGTCTGACTGTGGTAGTTTTGCCTGGCCCAGTTTTTGCCAGTGAACAGGGTGGGGTACAAAGATGGCTCCTGCATGTCCTGAGTAAAGATTCTGGAAATTTTCCACCATGTCCAGCAGAGCCAGTCTCTGATGGCTGTAAAATGATGGACATGCTGCTGGTAAAACCTGGGCCAATTAGAGATGTTAGTTACGCCTCTGTGAAAACATATTTAAGAAGAAATCAAAACAATGTGAGCACGCACTTCTTTTTAGCCAGGGAAGGAGGAGGAGGAGGTAAAAATATGTGAGGGAGAACAACATGGAGGCACCAAGGTCAGTGGAAAGGCGGGGGAGGAGGTGCGCTAGGCGCCAGAGCTGAAAACCCTCTGCCAGCCGTGGTGAAGACCCTGGGGGAGCAGGTGGTCCCCCTGCAGCCCAT